>JALRMF010000016.1:0-321271 GCA_026120015.1 Dendrostoma leiphaemia
AATATAAAAGATAAAATTAAGCATAATAGTACTATTGCGCACTATTATATACTTAAAAGCATTTATTATTTTATTACTTTTGCTAATTTATACTTGCTAGCTATAAATACTAATTAATATTAAATAAGCTTTTATATATATATATGTTGGTAAGTCAATCTCCATATACAAAGAGGTCTGAATGGGGGGTGAAAATGAGTGTATTTGCTATAGTTGTTGATGATGTTTGGCAGAAGGAACGGAAGGGAAACTATCATCGTACGCCAAAGGGATTAGGCATACACGCGTACAGTCCCTTCCAATTGCCGTTGGGCCGTATCGGCCTAGCTAGCCATTTAGCCAGCTGGTTTCTTTTAGTAGCTGTATGCCTCCAGTTCAAGGCAGACTAGGCTATTACTATAGCTATCAACCTACACTGGCAGTCTTTTGTATCGGCTTATAAACCCTTATTGTACACTTTGAAAGATTAGTTTAAAACTTAAGCCATAGGCAACTAGTTGCCTAAATAGAAAAGAAACGAGTAATAGTTATACTATATAAAGAAAACACACTTATTGCTTAGTTTGTAGGCCTTTAAACAAAACCCTCTACTTGTACTATTAACTTATTATTATTAACTAGGCGTTTTAGCGCTCTATTTAGTATAGCCTTTGTTATAGTGTTAGCGGGGTTATTGTTGCTATTAACCCATTGTACCTTTGTAATCTTATATCGTTTATATAACTGACATAGAGCCATTATATCAATTATCAGCCTCTTTTCTCTAGTTATACTTAATTTGACTAGGCATTTATATAAAGAATACAAGTCTATATAAACGATTAAGGGCATTATGGGAAGGCTGAGTCTGTCGGTTATTAGGCAGAGCATCGTTTCTATTGAGAGACTAATATTAAAAGCGTTAATAGTCTCGTAAATCTCTAACGCCAAAGAGCTCTAAGTAACCCTTTTACACTTGGTAGAATTCTAGTGCATAAGGTTTTTTGTTAATATAAATTAACCGTTAATATTGGTTTTATTTTTAATTACTAAAATAAACTTAATCTAAAAGCTTAAATCTTTATTGCCAGCTAGAGAGCCGTCGGCAAATACAAAGAGCTTAGCCATCGCCAGATTAAGGGGGATATATTATAGCCTTTTCAATAGGTTATTAAATTATTATTATAAGCGATCGTTAAGCTTTATATAATTACCTTTATTAGGGTCTTAAATTTGGGTAGCAATAGATAGGTTGAAAAAGGCTTTTGGTTAGCAAATTAAAGCAATATAGGCACTATAGGCACATTGCTCTATATACCATTAGGCTTAGTTAGCTAACTTAAAATTAATGGGAATAATCTTAGTACTTTAACCCTTCTGCTTTAAGTCTAGCTTAATTTCGTTTATTGTTAATATAGCGCTGTTAAAATCTAAAGCAGTATTAAGAGAAAGGAAGGTCTTGGCCTTAGCCTTAAACTAGGCCTTTTGCAACTTTTAGTTTTTTAGTGTTGAAAAAGCTGATGTAGCTAAGATAAGGGTATTATTAGTTTACATATTAACAAAGCTGAAAGTCTTTGGAGGTTTGTTAGTAATTAAAAGGCATAGGTTATAGGTTAAGGTTAATATATTAAGCTTTTTCCAATAGTGGCCTTGGTACATAGCAAACTAGTAAACGCCTGCTTTAGCAATGTTGTAAAGTAGCTTGATTACTCTAATAATAGTGTTCTAGGGGTATTTAGTCTATAGCGCAGCTAGAACAGCAGCTAGTATAGTATATATAAGTTTAGTTTATAATTATAGGTATGCTTAGGTAATATTGCGTAATAATAGCGTTATACTGCTTTGCAATAATAATGGCGCAAAGGCTAAGATTAACTGCTAGCTAGCACGTTAAATTATAGGAGACTGCGTTAAAATAAACGCTTTTTTCTTATTATTATAGCTTTATATAACTAGGCGTAACTTTTTATAAGGCTTAGTAGTTTTGCCTTTGACTTTTTATATTATTTAAGCTTTAAAGATATAGTGGCTATTATGCTTAGCTTTGCTATAGCGTTTAAAGCTAAAGACGCTATAGTTAACAAAGTTATTTATCTTTTAAGCGTTAAACGCTTTAAACAGCTCGCCTAGGGTTATTATAATGCCGTCGTTCTTTAATTTAACAGTAAGGTTATAGTTGTCCTCTTTTTTCCTCATTAAAAAGGCGCTAGCCAGCTTATTTTTTAAGCTAAAAGATTATTCTCTTTGCTTAGGTTTTGTAGCAATTATAATTATATCGCTAACGGCATTAACGGTATTAGCAGCGTTGTTAAAAGGCTAGTGGTCTTTATCGTTAGTTGCTAGGGGAAAAAGAAGAGCATTAGTATTAGGGTTGCAATAGGTGGTTGCTGGGGGAAAAGGAGAAATAGAGGTATTAGAGTTATAGTAGTAGAGTTAGAGGATAGTTAATCTAAAGGTAGCGGGCTTGTTGGGCATTTTAAGGGTAACGTTGTAACTATTAACAGCTATAATTTTATAGAGCCTCTGCTAGCCGTTCTTCTCTTGCCAAACCCATACCTTACTTTAAAGTAAAAGCTTAAGCATATTTACAGTAAATAATTTATTTTAAATATTAAGGGCGCCTTTCACTTGGCGCTCAGCTACTGCCTTATATAATGCTTTTATAATCTTTTATACTACTTTAGCTCTTTTAATAGTTAATGGCAATAGGGCTAAATTGGTTATTATATAAGGGTATACGCTGAAAACAAAAAGGGTAGAAATAAGCTTATGGGGTTTAACGGTATTATTAACAGCTTTAAAGGCTATTTGCAAAATTGCTTTGTTAAATATTATATTATAAAGCTTATTGTATAAGATATTAAAGGCTTGTTAAAGTAAAGCATAGTATTGTTCTAGCTTGCTAATTAACTAATAAGCTTTAATAAGAACTTATTTATATATAATTCCTATTAGCCTAGCTTTTAATCTAAACTTTATAAAGGCAAAATTAGTGCTAGCGTTATATATAATTACGTTAGGAGGTTTTTGATAAGTATTAATCTATAGTAGGCATAGGGTTTTCCAAGTGTTTTTAGCTGATAGAGATAAAAAAAAACGGCTATTGTAGAAAGTTGTTAAAGAGTTTAAAACGTAAAAAACAAAGCGACTTTTGAGATATATAACGTTTGCGAAGATTTTGTAATTAAACTTGCAATTGTTTTTTAAAGTAAACTTAAAGCGTTAGGGGGTATTGTTGTGCAATTAGCAATAGTGACAGAACTTTTTAATTAATTATAGTATATTTTTATTAATGTTATTATAATTAGTTTTTTTAAGCAGCTGGTAAAGTTGGTATGTTGTTAGGTAGCTAAAGCGATAATAAAGGCGTTATAGCTTTATTTTTATAAAGAAGACGCTTGCTTATTCTTTCTTATTTAAAAAAAACCATAGGTGGCCTTATTTGCGTATAATGGGGATAGTTTTATTGTTATAGATAAGTTGGTTTATTAGGTTGTTAAATTAAATGTATAGTTAGTTTATATCTGCAAGGCAAAGTAAAAAGGATATTAAAGCATTTAGTATATAAAAGTTAATGCGTTTAATCAAAGTATTAATGGCGATAATTTCAATTAAGTTTATTACTAATCTCTTGTTAAATTTAATTAAGGCTTATTTCGCTGTTAACTTGTTAAGCTAAATAAAAAGGTCCTCTTATTATAGGGCAAGAAATTACTTTTTTCTAGCTATAAATACCTTTGCGGCACTTATATTAGGTAGTATGCCTTAGAATTATAATTAAATATAATAGTCTTTGATAAAGAATTGCGTAGCATCTATATTAGAGCTATTAGCAAAATAAATGTTATTGTTAGTAAGGTAGTATAAGAAGCCTTGGTTTGCAAGCTAAGTAAAAGCTTTAGTTTTTTTTTTATAGTCTTTGTTATCGTTGTTAACCTCGTTTTCCAGCTATATTTAGTTTGCTTTATTACCTTTATAACTTGCTAAGTATGTTTTAAAGCTGTTAGGGTTGTTGCCGTTAAACTAGCAATCGGCAATAAACTGGTTACGTAATTGGTTGCGTTCCTCTTAGGAGTGTTTTGTTAACTAACAATCTTCTTTGCCATATATATAGCACTTTTTTTTCTATGGCATACGCTGCTAAAGAGAGCGGTCATTATAGTAATTGCTACTATAGCCTTAGAAGCTATTACGCAGATAAAAGCTGCTATAAAGGCTGCTGCGGAAGCTTTTACCTCTGCCATAGTTATTACTATAGCAGCGGTCCAAATAATACTGGTTATCTGCTTTGTTAGCAGTTAGTTGTTATTATAAACTGCAGGCAAGGTAGGTCTTAATTAAAAAGCATAAGTTGGAAAATAGCTCTTTATAGGTAATGGCGGGCTTAAAAAGAGCATATTCAAATTTATATACTTTATAGCAAGCTTTAATTATTATAGTCTTAAGTGCTTATTTGCTTATATAATTTAGTTCTAAAGTACGTTAGCATAGTTATAGCTTATTAAATAAAATCTCAAAAATTTTATAAAGGTTCTTTCCTTTGTTCTACTGCTTAATTTTATTAAAAATTATTAAGGTCTAGTTTATATAATAGTAAAGGTAGTTGACTTTTATGTTAAAGTGCTATTTAATCTTAGTATAAGCTTTTGCAAATGTATTAAAATAGGTAACATAGCTCTTATAGAACTGTTAAGCGCGGTTGGTTAAAATCTTTGGAAAAACAGCGTAAAACTAGCTAGGCTTGATTTAGGTATACTAGCAAAGACTAAAGAAAGTTTTAAGCTTATTATCTAGTAGGTTATATAGCTTGCTTATATACTTTTAATCTAAGCTATATATTTTTATAAAGCTAGTTAAGGTCTAAATGTTAATGTAGTTGTTTGGGTACTTAAGTAAAGGAAGGGTTTTATATGGGTTATACCGCTAGAGATTGTAACAGTGTACGAGCGGTTTTAATATTGGGAACGGGGTGTTATATAGTATACGTAGACGGTTAGGGGGCGACGATCGCGGTCCTATTGTATAGTCCACTAAAATTAACACAGAGGGGCCTCGTTTTAAAGGTAACCTTAAGGGGTTTTATTACAAATATAACCAAAAGGGCACTCTTAAGGGGTTTTATTATAGGTATAACTAAGAGGGCACTCTCAAAAGGTCTTATTGCAGGCATTGTATGGTTTATTATACGTATAATAAGGACGGCGGTTGCAAGGGGTTTTATTGCGGTTATAATAAAGGCAATAGTAGCAAGGGGCCTTATTGCAGGCTACTCCCTAAAGCTTCTTTAACTTAGGAGTATATTAAGGGTTTTTTAACGGTTTATTATATACTATCTAATTGTTTTTGCTAGGGTTTCTCTTAATGAATCTAAGGCTTTTGCTAAGGCGCTTCTTTTTATTATAGAGATTAAAAAGGTTTTAATAGCAAAATGCCTTGTTATTGTTTATAAGCATATAACTTTAAGTTAAGTTTTTAGTTATAAAGCTTAACTAGGTTTTATTTAAGGGGTTTTTTATAAGCAGCAAGGTTTATTAAATATAGTTTAATAAAAGCGTTATTTTGCCTAATATAAACTTTATTTTAATAGAAGATTTGCTTAAAGTTGCAGCATAAGTTAAAGGGGACGGTGTTAAATATATTGGCAGTCTACCTATTGAAATTTTTATAAAAGTAGTAAAAGAGATTATTATCGCACTATTTAAAGTAGATAGCAATTGCCTTAGCAACTATTATATATAGGTATATTTAACTAGCGCTTAGCTATACTTTTTTATACTAGAGGTAAGCGTTAAATAAAGGCTATATTGCTTAGGAGATTTTGGTTTTTGCTAAAAGGTTGCTTAATATTAAAATAAGCTACTAGGCATTATAGTTAGATATTGGGGTTTTTGTCTCTTTAACTAAAAGGTTGTTTAAACTGCTGGGATTGGCTATGCTAGTTTAATTTGGGTTATTTAATTTAGGGGATAAGGATTTCTAAGATAAATATAGCGTAGTGATAGGATGCAAGGGATAAAAAGCAAGGGGGAAATTAGGTTGTTATATATATATGCATATGCTTGAAAATAGAGTAAAAATAAATGAAAAAGGGGTTAGAATATAGTATAAAGTGCTTTAGGGTTGCTAATATATTTGTATATATATGCATTATTAGTGTTTTTATTATATAATAAGAATAGAAAAGATTATAAGATCTTTATAAGAGCAAAAGCACTTAATAAAGAGGTTTGCTAGTTGATTGCTTGCTATTGTAACCTTATAAAAGGTTTTAATATTTTTATATAGAATTAATCGTTTTCTTAAGAGTATAGTATAGCATTAGATAAACTGCCAGCGTTTATAGGAAAGTTTTAAAGTTGTTTATACATTATTTTGCGTTGCAAATATACTAAAAGGGTCACTAGTAATAACTCTTGCTAAAGTTTCTTAGCTATCTTTAATAATTAAAGAAAATAGCTTTTTGCTAATGATAACTTTTACTAAAGTCTCTTTGCAAGCTATTTGTTATTTTTTGTTAAAAGCACAAAGCTTATCATTGTAAGTGGTATATTCCTTTTAGGGAACATTGCGGCAGTTTTTAAGGCAAGATTTGTTTCTTTTACCTTGCTATTTATAGTTGATTATTTAACCATTGATTAGTGTTAGTAAGTTAATCTCTATATATAAAAAGGTTTAAATAAAGGGTGAAAATAAGTATATTTGCTATAGTTATTAATGATGTTTGGCAGAAGAAATAGAAGGGAAATTATCGTCGTACGCTAAAGGGATTAGGCGTATACGCGTACAATCCCTTTCAATTGCCGTTGGGCCGTATCGGCCTAGCTAGCCATTTGGCCAGCTGGTTCCTTCTAGTGGCCGTATGCCTCTGGTCCGAGGCGGACCGGGCTATTGCTATAGCTATCAACCTACAATATATATATATATATTAAGTATAAATAAATAAATAATAGGATAAAGACGAAATTATATTTAGCTTTGCTTTATATAAAGAAAGAAAAACAAAGTTTTCTACCTTGTATAAAAGATCTATGTATGCGTTTTAAGCATATGTAACCGTGCTTGGTCCTAGTCTGCCAGACCACCCTGGTGGTCGGCATCGGCATCTCCACCAACCCTCGTACGAAGCCGCAATGCCATTTATTCCAATAGTTTCCATCTTTTCAACGGGATGCTTGCGGACCGTTTTTCCCCCAAGCCCGCAGCCAGACCTCTGGCAAACACTCTCAGTCTTTTCCCCCCTAACTGTTAGAAACCCTCTGGCAATTGTTTTTTCCTGGGGGGGGCTTGGGGGGGGGGGCGGGGTTTTTTCTCTCGCCATAATGGTCGCAACCATATCTCCAGCATACACCCTCAAGTTTTCCACCCTAAAGTATTGCTAGACCCTCTCTGGCTTTATTTTCCTCGTTCTTTACCTGCCATCATGGCAACCCCCAGACCCCCTGGCATAAAAAAAAATTTTTTGCCGGTTTTTCCCCCAAGCCCAATACACGGACTGGGATTGGCTGAATCGCATGTTCACTGACTGTTCTCTGGTTCCCTTCGTGTGTGTCTCCCTGGTCTTCGTACGCTATACGGCAGCTTAGCTTGTCTTTCTCTCGGGTTTTTCTTTTCCGATTTTTTTCGCGACCGAACGACAGATTCAAGATTCTCTCAGCAGCCAGTCTGCGAGAGCCATGTGCCCTGATACCACTTCCTCTGAGATCGCACAAACCATAGGCATCAAAAGGTTGGTCGGCTGGTGACCTGAATACCGCACGGCAGGGGACGCGTTGGGACCTCTCCATCAGGTGCAGGGTCACCTCGGCGCGCCCTCTAGACCGTGGTCTGAATTCGAGCGGCCTACGAGCTCTGGCCCCTCCCCCCAGAAGCATCCATTCGCTGTTGATCGGCGTACGAGACAACACAGCGTCAGCCCTCGCAGTTTGCCAGTCGCGATATCCCCCTCAGTTCACACCTCGTCGACTTCTCCCGTCAAGGAGACAAGCCGCTGGTCATGGCACAAGATGACCGTTACGCTCCTTACTTCGGTCCTAGCCACACACTATACACTGTTTTTGGTACGTACTGTCTGCTGAGAGGGTTCTTGCCGAAACAGCTTCATGGCAGTGAGATCGAGAAGGAGCTCACCCGACTGACAAACATGGAACCAGGTCTCCCCCCCCCCCGCCCCGCCCTGCTCGACAGGACTGAAAACCTCTGATGTTCTCCTCCTCTTCTTCATCCGTCACTCTCGAACACTCTGGCACATCTCCGACATTTTCATTGTCACTTTGCAACTGTACAGCCAGAACACTTGTCACTCTCGCCGTCGATGGCCTCACGAATGGTCTCAGTCTTGTCTGGAATGATCGTTACCAAGCGATTGTTGGTGGCACAGAATCATCCAGTGATATATATCAGATCGCTGGCCGTCTTTTTTCAGTTAGACTAAGAGAATATATGTCAACACTCACATTCAGAACTTGTCCTACATCTGCTCTTATGACACGGCGTCACCAGATGCCGACGGACAACATACTTTCGCTGGCCACCAATGAAGAGACGTCCTTTGGCAGGAGAGGGTTCAGCAGGCGGACCTGCGAGGTGTATCTTGTAATCACCAGAATGTCATCGGCAGTGTCACCATACAGGGGATTGTGTGGCTCAACCTTTCAAAGCCCAAACGTGTGTGGGAACCGTTCCGTTGGGGACAGAAAAGAAATCCAGGCTAGCTAAGTAAGTACTTTAAAACTGGCCTTGGCCTGTACCTGAGCCACAGCAAGGCTAAGCCGCAACGGGACGAAGCCAATTGCAGGGCAGAGACACTTACGGGCTGTTGCACCTGCCTTCCAAGCCGGGCCGTCCCAGGGAGTTACGATGAGTTGAAAGTTCCTTACCAACGGATGGTACAGGGCAGAGATCGTTGGCGCGAAGCAGCGTCAAAACCGGCCGGGTCAGTGGATTGCAAATAGCTATGTACAATGACCATGTCATGATGGACTGTTTGAGAAGACGGTAAAGATGAAAGAGGAGGAAGGAGAGATGAACAGACAGAAACATGGAGTGAGAAAGACAGACTGAGATTCACAGGCAGATATATAGACCGAGGCAGAGACAGGAACAGGAACATACACAACCCAAACTCACACAACCCAAACTCACACAACACAAACAGGAAACACACACAACTCAAACATGCATACATACAGAGAGAAAGGGATGGGGGGGGGGGCTGGTGGTAAAGGTCTATTTGACAAATGGAATGCCAAAGTGTAAATACCTACTCAAGCCAGGGCCAAAAGTGATGGCAAATAATCTTGCTGGGTATAGAATGGCATTTTGCCCAGCAGCATTCTTTTGTTGCAGGGCAGTTTTTTATTCTCTTCTGCCCCTTTTTCTTATTTATTTATTTATTTTTATTTTTTAGATATTTTTCTTATGGCATAATGCAAAGGCTACAAGCCGTGAGCTTCACTGGCACTACTAGGGGGCCTCCTGCCTGGGGCAGCTGCAGTACTTTGGTAAGTAGGTATCTTTACACCCTTTGCACACAAGCATTGCCAATCAGCGGCGATAGCAACTTCGGGCGGCCTCCCCCCCCCCCTTCCGCGTCCGGATTTTTTATTGTTCAAAGTGACGTTTTACAAGGGCTCGTGCATGTTTAGCTTCGTCCACGTGCAAGTCTTGATTGATATTGGTCTCATTAGGATATAGAGATTGATGGATATCGTTGGCTCGTCATCTCATGCGTCCGGGGCAGCAATTATCCGTCGCCACGACGCAACGTGGTCTGTTTTTCTCTATAGACAGCTGCTCTGTCATGTATGGGTATCTCAGGCTGCCTGTTTCTCCTTCCTCACCTCCCCCGAACGCGTATTGTTCTGGTTCTTCGTCACATCCTTAAACGCCCAGCGGAATAGCTGTCGCGGAAAAAAGACTTCGTGTTAACCTTGGTTGCCCACAGCTCTTGTAACTGGCTCGCTCGTTCCAGAGACGCAGAAAAAAGACATCTAGAAACGGTTGAGATGGCTTGCCTCGGAATAAACGCTTGACCGGCCTCCGGTATAAGCGGGGTGCAGGGCTGTTGGTGGACGCTGTGGCAAGTTCACGTCAGCAATGGGCTCTCTCACGTCCTTGATCCAGGTTGCGATGCGACTCACCCTGACGCCAGGCAGGATCGGGCTGGCGCGGCTCTGCCCCTCCCACGACTCCCTCTCGGAGGTCACGGGCCGCACGGCATACGGTCCGGCCTCCAGGTCCGGCTCGGGCCCGGAGTGCGTGATGACGGGCGCGCTGATGGGGCCGCTGATCTGGGGCTTCTTGTCGTGGTTGCCCTTGGCGAACAGCCTCGAGAAGCGGTTGTTCGGGTTGACGGCCGCGGGAAAGGGATGGTGGAAGTTGAACTGCTTCTCCTTGCGGATCGAGTTGGAGCGGTCGGAGCCGCCGGTGCTGTGGAGCGTCGAGGTGTCGAGGTCGTACGAGCTCGTGATTCTGACATTGTAGACATTGGCGCCGTGCTCGCGAATCATGCGGACGGTGATGCCGTGCGTGCTGTTGCGGAAGATCAGCGAGACGATGAGGTTGAAGAGGCCAAAGACGAAGGCCAGGATGCCCGAGGCCAGCGTAAGCCTCCACAGCGGGAGGGAGAGGTCGTCGATGAGGGAGGCCGCGTTCAGGGACCCCATGATCCAGATCCCCAGGGCGATCATCCACACGCCGAGCCAGGAGAGGCTGTGGCCCCGTCTGCAGGCGTCCACGGTCGAGAAGGTCGGCCAGTTGTGACGGTAGAAGTCGGCGACGAAGCGGGGTTGGGGCAGCTCGCTGATGAGCAGCATCATGGCCACGCCCGCGGTGATGGTGTGGGAGATGGCTTGGAAGACGAAAAAGCCTGTCACCATGTTGGTCTTAACAACCATGATCATGGATGACATGCCCACGCTGAGGAGGGCAACCACGTTGCAGACTCGCAACGTCTGGAGGATGTACCAAGCTGGCCCTAGTAGGGAGCTGGTATCGGACATGTTGAACATGTTGACTGATGTATTATGGGGAAATACTACGATATATGGTCAGCCATCGAAAGAGCCTCCAGCCTCGGTAGGGTTTGGGGTGGGGGGCCTACGTTAGAAAGTTGAGTGGTACTGCCGGCAGTGGTTGGTGAGTGAGTGAGTGACTACGTAGTCGGCTTCTTGTTGGCTTGAGCCTTTGTCTGGAATATGAATTCGATGGACTCGAAGTAATAGTGTGAAAAGAAGGATATCACCCGGAAAAGAAAGACCGGGAAACAGAAGCTCGTTGCCAGGCAGGGGACTTTTTGTTTTTATCAGGAGACTGCCTCAAGCAGCTCTATTGTGTTCCAAAGAACAATGGACAATGCTGTGCGGAACTACCAAGCATTGTAGTCGGCACAATGCCGCTATGGTCGGTCTTGTGTGTGAGAAGGCGCGTGGTGCAAGGAGGTGGGAATTCATTCAATGGACAGAGACGGATGGGCTCGAGGTTTAATATTCCGAGTCCAGAATCGGCCGTCCGATTGTCTGCATTTCCCCACGCAGATGGAATAAAGAGGGAGAGGGCTAAAGCCTAGATCGGTGCGCGTAGGATCGAATGTGGGAACACGAAGGGGTCTAGTACTACTCTTGCATGGCAGATACCATCCAGCAAAGTTCGTGCCAGAGCACCCTGTGTCGTGCCGAATGAAACGAGAACATTTCCTGGGATGCTGTAGCCAATGAATGCACGGCGCAAAGCTTTCGTCTCGACTGGGAAGAACGGGTGTTCAGAGGATATCCCGGGGGGCCAGGGTGGGCGGGCGGTTTCATGCAAACAGGAACCTGCGTCTTGGTGCCTCCGCCATCTAACTCTGATTCTGATCAGGCACAAAAGTGGCGTGCCGAGTGTTGCTCTGAGCTGCACCTCTGACGATGGCATGGAGACGTGGACACGCCCCGGTCTCGCGTTCGTTGGCGAGTGCCAGGCTGGTGAGTAGAGGCGGAAGATGAGGCAGGAGGAGACGGCCACGGCTTTGGGCCAAGTCGACTCATCGACGGCAGGAGGGTTGTGCAGTCGACAGGCGCTGGTACCCAACCGCTTGCGCCCAGGTCGCACGATCCCACATCAAGGAGGCGACTTCTAGACGCAGGGAGTCGGGGAGTCAGAAGGCGAGTGGCAGATAGGAGAATGATTGCTTCTGGACGTTGGGCTGGCGGCTCGGAAAAAGACTGGTACTCGCATGGGTGATCTTCAGGGCAGTGCCGCAAGTGCATGATACACCTGTCCACCTAGTACCTACTATGTAAGTAGACCCTGCTCGCCTGCAGTCTTTTTTGGCCCCTAGTGCCAGAGTGCTTGGTAAAAGGTACAGATCGACGCAGGTCTGTGGGTACGCGATAGTGCAGCCATAGCCTCGGGACCCCCAATGAGCTGAAAGAAGCAGGGCTAAAATGTGCTAACAGGGCTCGTACCAAAGACTTGACGGTGGGGATCATGCGGACCGCGGCGCGGGCGGGAACAAAGCGCGTCCGCAGGTGAGGCCCGCGATGGCGGCACGATTGGACGACAGAGCCTTGTAGATGTTTCAAGTCGATTTTAGCCTTGCCGTCTATCGTCTTGCAGTGCAGAGGCCCAGATACTATCATGCTCTGAACTACCGATTCAAATTTTGCTCTGTATCTTCTTTTTCTTGCTTTGGCAATCGGATGCCCAGGTGACACGTCTGAGGATTTCGGGATGAATCTCAGGATTGCCATCAGGTTTGCAGGCTACTTACTGAGTGACAGGGAAACAGGCCAGTGCGGGATCGGTCGGCTCATCTGTTGCTTGGAAGGAAGAAGAGGCCGAAGGGGGCATGAGTCAACGCTGGCAGCCTCTGACTGGTCGATTTTCAGACGACATGGCCCAGTCGAGACGACCAGCGAGACTTTGTCGGGACCAGTTTCAATAAGAGACTCAAGATGCCATCGATCAATGCGTTCACGTTCTGAGGTCGTATCCTGGCCATCTTGGAACACTTTCAACCCTCAGAAAGTTGGTCCTGATGTGTCGTGGTGATACGGGCGCTTGACTGGTGGTGGTGCTTGCACCTGAGCCGGTACATCCAGTGCAAGTGCAGGTGCAGAATGTTGAAGCAAATACATCGAAATACCATTGATTATCGGGCCGGGTTAGGGTTTTCCATTGGCATGTGACGCCTCAAAAGGCTTGGAGGCCACGGAGGGGACAAGAGAGGAGACCTGAAGTATTCGTACAAAGTACCCAAGCCCGTCAGAGACACGTAACGTGCTGCTCCTGGCGCTTGTTCAATCAAAAACCTGGCGCAGAATCTGTCTGCGTTCGTCTCGGGCGTCTGCGCTTGGACGGGAACGCAGCGTCCCGCGGTCGCCAAAAGAGGCCTGAACCGCGATACGAGCTTCGGCATATTGTCTTGCGGCCGGCCATCGATTGGTCAGGCCAAGCGCCCTCCCATTCGAGGCACAGTCTGGCTCTGCTGATAGTTCCTTCAAGGTTGTTCAGGTCATACGGCAAGTCGCTAAGGTGGCAGCCAACAGTCTTGTGCTGCGTTCAGCCGTGTCATGCAAAGGCAGCCGCCGGCCTGGTTTTCAGACCTGAACATGTCGAGGCCGACCTTCCAAGAAGAATGGAGACAGTGCCCAGCAGCTGGTAGAGATCCAACCAGGTGACGTTTCACTTTTTCCGTGACGTCAACGTGGTTCTCAAGTGTTCACTTTTTGTGTCGAATGCGTCGAGAGATGTTTGTTGCTGGGTGACTGAGTACAGACAGATATTACGTGAGTTCCAATTTTTCCCCGGATCGTCTTGTCACGTTCATTTTTGCCATGGAATGTCTAGAATCACTTCGGCGCCCCCACTAGCGCTCGGTCGGCGGGCCGGGTGGTTCGCTTGCGTGGCTGCCGCACAGCCTCACTTTAGACCTTTGGACCAGACTGGAACTTCCTCCTTTCTTTGCGATAAGGTGTAAGACAGAGTACAGAACCCCCTCCTCCCTCTCTTGCTCCAGCCGCAGACGCTTCTCTTCCGCCACCAGCAACACCATCAACCCCGAACCAACGGTTTTCTCTTTTTCTTTTGTCAACCCGTCCATCTCTGCCCCGCCTGCCATCAACCATGGCTCGTGGAAACCAGCGCGATCTCGCCCGTGCAAAGAACCAGAAGAAGCAGGCCGAGACCGTAAGTCGAATCCCGGCTCCTCAGCTTCTACCTGAATGAAGTTCAGAGCCGGCAGTGGCCCGCATCGTCACACATCGAGCTTGCCGCCGGAGCACCATCCCTTGAGGCTTCACCGGAGCACACCCGGGTTTGCTGGCCGCAGGGGACGGTCTCGTCTCGGCTCGCCCGGCTCGCCCGAGCGGCTGCCCATTCCATTCATCATCGTACTGCCCAGATTTGCTGACCTCCGACGTCTCTCGTTTTCCAGAAGACGAAGAACTCCAAGAGCGGCACCGAGATGCAGCGCGACAAGGAGGCTGTCGCTGCTATGATGCGCGAGAAGCAGAAGAAGGGCACGCCAAAGCCCCCCACCCCTCCCCAAACTCCAAACCTATCTCGCCTCGTCGATTTGTAAACGAAGAGTCACTGTGGCGGATCATCCTTGCTGACCTGGTTCTGTATGTGCAGCCGAGGAGAAGAAGGCCGCCGAGGCCGCGGCCGCTGCCGCGAAGAAATAGACACGAATTTCCTTAGACGGACGATCGAGTCCGAGCCGGGCGATAAAGGAGTCACATGGGAGAGTGTTACAATTGGATATACTTGCTTTCCCATTTTGCAGCATGGAGCACATGGGGCCGGGCCGACGAGGTCTCCGATAATTGTCAACAATGAGGGGCGACTGTCACGATGGGATCGAGTGGCGATGATACCCAAGACCCGCCGCCTTTACCAGCCGCCCGTCTGGCAGATCGTCGATTGGCATGAAGGGGGATCTGTCATATCATTTTCCGGCGCAATATATTACCATGACAACTCAACGTTTGTCTTGATTCCCCCCAAGGAAAATAGATTGCACGTATTTAAGGGTGATAACTTGCGGGGGCAAGGGCAGCCTCCTTTTGCCGAGTGTCTGCTCGCCATGCTGGATCTGTCGCAAGTGCGACAGCCTATGCTCGCGGTCTTTTTGTCAGGCCCTCGGGTCTCGTCGAACGACCTGCTGATCTGGGAAGTGTTCCTATCCTTCCAGCAGCCATTTGCCGTCGTCGACCAGCCGGCCACCGGGGTGAAGTGGAAGACCAGGGTGTCAAGCAAGCAACGCAACGAGCGCAGGCATTGGAGGCTATACATTTTGGGCATCGCCTTCCTTGATACCTACCAGGAAGAGAGTTCCCCAGCCGCTGTCCGCGTAGGACTGTGCAACAGTTCGACGAGAACGCGCAATCTCAAGGCCCGAGACGTCTGGACAAAGTATCACGATCCTTCGCGACTTGAACAGAAGGCGTCTTCACCCAAACGCAGACGCAAAACGCCGTGTCAGCCCCAAGGTCTACATGCGAGTTTGCATTCTTAATGACGAACTCCACCACGATCTTCTCAAAAGACAAACAACGGCAATTGCGGATTTGCTGTGCACCTGCTTAGAATGGCATATATGGTGTCCCAAGAGCACGACGGCGCTCGCGCGGCAAGCCCGGAGTGCTGCCGTGTGTTGCCAAGTGGCAGCACGTTTCACGTCCTGGGCCGGAATGCACCTTTGCCGTCCCGCAAGGTTCACCCGCCAGGGAAGATGTCCGTCCGGCGGTCCTCGAAAAGAAATTATACGCGGGGGGGGGGGGGCTCATTGTCAGATGCAGTGGACGTTCCAAGGAGGATCGAGGGTGGCTGGAGTTCACCAGACACCATGTACGGTCGGCCAAGAAGGATCTAGAACTGAGAATGTTGCAAATTACAGTCGATCAGCCTCGCACGTCAAAGTGCTAAACTGGTGCGTGCCAGCTGTCACACTGCCCTTCCTCTCGTGGCGTACGAGTGTCGCTTTGCATTTGTGGTCGAAGCATGCGTCGTACTGAGGACCCTATGAGACGGCATGGCCATTAGGTACGGAATACAACAACTATGGCAGTTGTTCCATTAGTGTCTTTTGACAGTAACACGTAGGGCTGGTTTGCCGTACCTAACCAAGCCGATTACATGTAACGGGCTTTGGTTCACTACAACCAACGCCCGCCCAGGCCAAAAGACCCCGAATAAACCAACTGTCATAGTGGTTCATTCTAGTGGTTATATAGCTGTGCCGTCACACCCTACCACGTTCAGAGTTCAAATGATAGACCGGCCGTCTGTTTTTCCCGCCTTCGCCTTGAAGCGCGATTGATTAGGTTTGATAAATGTGCTGTCATCAGCGTTGTTTGTTGAGATGTCTCAAATTTGTCGATCAACCCTGTGACAGTAAAGAGGAACGACGGGGTAGTCATTTCTTTTGCAAGAATATTAAATAAAAAAAAGGAAAATCGGAATTGAAAAAAGTGTATTAAGGTATTCCAACCATCGTAATCCAGAGTACGAACCAGTCATGTACACCTCTCCGTCCCCGAGGACCGTTGTTTATCCCAAAGGGGCGGAGGAGTCGGGCGAGAGGGAATCTAGCCTCTGCAAAAAACCAAAAAGAAAAGCCTACCCGACACAGCCCTCTCCGGTACAACGGTGACTTAAGAAGGGGAGGGGGGTCTCTCTACTATATCATTCAATCATCATATTGAGGGTTTAACAACCGATTCCGGATCGACTCCTCTTTCCTTCGCAAACGAGTTGCGCCTCTAAAAGCCCCCAACACCGTCCGTCAAGCCATTAGGCGGCGGCGGCGGCGTTCATGACAGGTTCGCTCATGGCCATTGGTAGAGAGCCTGGGAAATCTTCATGTCAGCAAGATGCACCTTGTAGAAATGGCTGCTTCTCTAAATACGAACGTCACATACCGGCCATTCCGCCGAAAGCACCCTGACCCTGCACGGCTGCGGCTGGGAGAGATCCAGAGCCGCAAGTCACAGCGCACATGCATTGGCCGTTGACGAGAGAACCGGTTCCGGTGGTGACACCAGAGCCCGCGTTGGAGGCGGTACCAGCACCAGCAGCCGAACCGGAGCCGGACGCGGTGGGGGGCGCAGCGGCACCGGCGCCGGCAGCGGTCCCGTTAGCAGCAGAAGCGCCGCCGGTGATGGCGGTGCCCGCGCCAGTGCCGTTCTGGGCGATGGCCATCGACTGGAACATGGCCTGGGTCTTGGCCGCGGTGGGGTTGATGGAGAAGGTCATGCCCTTTCCGCAGTGACCCGTCTGCTTGCAGTAGAACCCTGGTTTTCCGACACGTGTTAGCACACTGATCTCCCATCCCCATGTCTCTGCACCGCGTTTCGATAGACTTACAAAGAGGAGTATCGACCATCACCTGCATGGCAACCTGCGGTGGCGGGTTGACGGTGTTGTTCGCGTTGGGTTGGAAACCAGAGTCCATACCACCAGCCATAGCCACACAGGGGGTGGTGAAACCAGACTGGGTGGCGGTGTGGTTGGCACTCATGAAGGTGAAGACGACCATATCGCCAACGGCTGCGGTAATCGAGGAAGGCGTGTACTGGAGACCGGCGGCACCACCGACCGTGACCTGGTGAGTGGCGGCAGCGGCGGGTGCCGCACCGGCATTAGAGGCAGCAGGTGGAGCAGCAGCAGCAGCACCGGTAGCGACGGCGGCCGGAGGGGCGGCTCCAGCTCCAAAGTTGTTGATGATGGTGGTCGCGGACCCTGCACCCGGGTTCACCCACAGGAGGATGACCTCGGTGGCGGCGTTAGGAGTCACACCCAGGCCGGAGAGGCCCAGGGCCTGAAGTTCGGCTGCGACAGCAGCTTGTTGTGGCTTGCGTGGTGCCAGCATTTCCCTCTTCGCGGGGTAGACGTTTTGGACAGCCTTGGCCATGGCGAGAGGCGCGGCGCTGAGCACCAGTGTCGTGGAGAACTTCATTTTGAATGTGTTGGTTGTTGGTTACGAGAGGATTAGAATGATACCGTCGTCGAGGTGAAGAGGTCGGTGTGTACACGGCCCTTCACTCCTTGCTATGCTGGAATGCTGGTGGTTCTCAAGATACCCTGTATCCAAGGTTGAAAGGCGAGTTCCTGCTCGTGGGTGCGTATTAATGAATGGAATCGTTTTGCTTTTCGAAGGGAAACGAAAATGAGCGTGTACTCGAAATCTACACGAGCCTGCGGGGAGCGTAAGTACGGGTAGAGATGAAGAAGAAGAAAAGAAGACCAAGAGGGTAGAAACACTCGAGAGTCTGGGTACTGAGCAACAGCTTATATCGAGCGTGTCGATCACGCAGGTCCCCGTCGTTCCATGACACTGGGGGGAGAGCGTCGGCATCCTTGACCAAGGAGCCCCTCTCGAAACAGGACCAGCAAATCATCCGTACAGGCACAGGGGTGGAGTGCCGGGCAGGTCTGAGCCCGACCCAGGGACTCTTGAGAGACCGAACCTCGTCTGGTCTGGTGTGGCCCTTGTCACCAAGGAGGAGGAGGAGGAGGGAGGCAGGGGTGGGCTAAGGGACGACGGGTGGGACTTGGGATGCAAGGCGCCATCCCAACCTTAAAGCTAAGGTTGTGCCAAAGACAAAAAGTTCTGGCTGCCAAATCTGCAGTTGCGGAGGTAGTGAAGAGACCTTGTCCAGCGTGGACGACGATGAGACATCCGAGACAAGCCATGGTGGAGCCCAGGCATGGCACCGCATGCCGATGCCAGGGCGTGTCATGGGTGTGTGTGTGATTGCGAACTGCGAGCGCTGCGACCGCCGAGCCTCACCTTAGCGGCGCGTGGCCAAAGCAGGGATGTTGCTGTTGTCTGCTCCGCTGCCAGTGCTCGTCAAGAGACCAGCTGTGACAGATCCGTCTCGTGTCGTGTTTGGCATTTTGCCACTATACGCAATTGGAAATCGTCTCGGCCACTAGCACCACCCTCGACATTAGAAGAGAGGACTCGAAAGCGGTTCAGATGGCTTCATTCTGGGGTGGAAGAGAAAATGAGCTTAGTCCGATTAGGCTCTCTTCGTCCGAGAGATTGGATCAAAGAAAGATTCCAGATGCAAATTGGTCCAAAGTTCAAGCCGGACTCAACTTGGACGAAGGTTGGGAGAACTGGCTTTGAAGCGGCGACACCCCCCCCCCTCCCCGGGACTTTGGTGCTGGAGCGGGCCCAGTGAGGTCGATTAAGCTTGCGGCTCCTCCAAATTAACGTTTAGGTTACCCGCATCAGCGCTCCCCAGACACCCCGACTGGCCCGACAACCCTAAACTCGCCCACTGTGGATCCCTGTCTTCTGCTGGGCTGCCAGGGCGATGTCTCTGCCCAGAGGCTGTTTATCACTGTTGGGGTGTCGATACTCGGCTTCTATGCTCCCGTGCGAGGCTGAGTACCGAAGGATGCTCCCTCTCCCCGCCCCAAGAAACAGAAATGCTCCGATTCCCCTCCTGTGCAGGAATCCACTCGTCTATCCTCATGCTCGGTCCAATGACAGCTCGAGGGCGCGCGGGAGGCCGCCCTTCGTCTCGAGTGTTGGACCAGTGAGCGGCCGTGCCTGGGGTTCGTTCAAACATCTTTGGATCGTCAGATGTCATTGAGGAAACTTCGTCTGGTCTCAACCGTGGGTTCTCTTGGTCATTAGCTCGGGTGTGCTTGAACGTACGTCAGTGCCTGATACTGCAGATGTCGTCTCTTCGCTGCAATGTTTAGATTAAGCCTGTGCTCTCGAGCCTCAGCCTTACGACTCTGTGACCCGGGCGATAGCAATGCAAACCTCCGGAACTTCGACCCACAACCATCACTCTGCACGAAACCTCGCCACAGGAAATCATCCGTCGACGACCATAATTGATCCAGTCGAGAAACGAAATCGAGTTTCTTGGCCATGGACGTCGGCCAAGCCCAGCCCGGAAACGGATGGATCTCCAATCCGGCCTGGAAGAAACATTGAATATCTGTAAGGTGACATGTACACGTCTATGTCCCGAGTGATTTCCGTCCTGTGATCGACAGGAAGAAAACTCTGCAGACTGTCTTAGTCGGAGGCACCGTTGTGATGATGCTCTTATTGAAACAAACACATTTCCTGCTGAGGCCCAGCAAGGAAGTTCAAGGAGCTTGGTGTCATGCCCCCCGGATCGCAGTATGGCACGTTTCGTATTCTTGGGGTGATCGAGCACTCGGATTCCGGCGCCATCAACTTTGATTTTTTTATTTTTTTTTTGTTCTGTTATCGTTCCACCGACTCCCTTTTGGAAAATGAGATGCGTTCCCTTTAATTGTGCCACTCGAAGAAATGCCGAAAAAAATAGAAACTCAAGTGTAAACGCCATGTCGTGGCTGTTTGGCCATAAGTGCCATGGACAAGGCCGGCAGGTACCGCGTCCGTGCCCTCCAAGGCGATGCAACGCGATCTGTCGCAGAGGCCAATCTGAAGGTCGATCAGGGAGATCCAACCAAGCCTTGGCCCTGCAGCTCAAGCAAGGCTATTAATTGATTCCAACATCCCGACGTTTGGTTGTTTTTCTCTGAGCTGATATACAAAGTACAACAGCACTGTGAGGCTTCCGGCTTATCTAACCCTCCTTTCTGGTCTGTCGAACATTGGATGCTTCCGGTTTGTCGAAGCTACGTCTTGAGTCGTGGCTCCCCTGATGAGGATATCTCGGTTCGTGAGGATCACGGTTCGGGCTTGGACGATGCTTGTTCATGGAGCCTCACGCCGTTCTTGTTCTTGTTGTTTCTGTTGGCCTTCGTAGAGACCCGTATAGTAGCCGGCATAGTACCAGCTCATGAGCAACCTTTTCAAGCCCTCGTCTTGCACTGCGCGCTCAAGAGTCAGAGTTGATATCCCAAAATCTTCTGGCGGAGAATCACCAGTCAGGTCTTCCAAATCTTGTCACATACCCGAACCGAGTAGAACTTGCGGGGGCGGCATCACGCCTGCTCCGCCACTCGCGGCCGTCATGCCCTGACTCTGCATGGGTGCATCACCGTTCGTCGCCAAATCATCGCCGTCAATGCGACCCTGTGTTTTGAATCGCCGCGTCAGTCTCCCATGCTTCATCGAGACCTGTCAATTATTCAACCACACATGCACACAGGCACCACGCCTAGCGGGAAATCTGGATCACCACATGCAACGTGCAAGGCCTCAGCGTGCCAAGACGCGGTGATCTCCCAGGATTTCCCCCAGGATAGGGCGTGAACTGGATGCTATATCCAGGGCGAAGATCGCCGGATAGCCGTCTGGTTGCCTCTTCATGGCTGCTTTGCTTGTGTGCTCACTTACCCCAGTGGCCGTGCCATCCGTGCCGATGGCCGCGTCCGTGCCTTTGATCTCATCGTCGACCGGATGAGTCCTGTCGTCCCGATGGCTACCCGTCGTCGCCTCACCTGCCACCGGACGAGGCGCAGAGCCCACGTCGTCGTGGGTGCGGCTTGTTTCAGGCTTGGCGTGTCTTCAAACCACGGGTCAGCTAAGCGGAAATTGGAAAGGGCAGAGGGAACTGTCTTGGGATGACACACTTACCCGGGCAAGTCCTCGAGCTTCCCTCCTGTTGCGTGGATGGAGTGGTATTTCTGGAAAAGGCGGGAGCATCAGTGTCCGACGTTCGCCCACGAGATTTGGGCTGTGGCTGCCGGGCTGAGCTTGGGCGTTTCGTTGTTCGCAACCAACCTTGTACTCGGCCAGGGCTTCATTCCATGAATTGACTAATGCCGAGTCGTCCCAAATGTCCTCATGTGCTAGTTCCTCTGCACCTTCGTCCATCTTGTTGTGCTTCAGATGGCAGGTTTGTGTGGCGTGGTGATTGCTGTGGTTGGAAAGTCGCGCGATTGAGTTTTGGCGTCTAAGCTTTTTTCAGGCAGTCACAACTCGCAAGGCAAATACAGTGCAAGTCGCCTGCAGCGTAGGGTCAAGATTCACAGCGGCTCAGCTCCACGCGTCCAGCTTGCGAGCGAGTCTGACGACACGGCACGTCAGACATCGGAATGTTGGTGAGTATTTTGATATTCTGTTATTTCGGAGTACTTATGTAAGCACGGTCATCCAGTGCCTACATACGCACAACATTATTCTTTTTCTTTTCCTCACAGTGACCTTGTCATTTTTGGTCGAATTCCACAACAGCCAAATTCTGCCCCTCACTCACCAACACTTGTATGGATCATTCAGGCATTTACACGATCCAGTACGAGGCACGAAGTCTCTCGAGTTCAGCCCAGGCAAGATGATGAGTTCCTCTATTATCTTGTTACGTCTCGCAGACCTTGCAGCGTTCGTCGACTGACAGGGTATTTTTCGTCAAGCCGCTAATCAGCCCCCCGATCAGCTCCCGAGCTGTTGGTGTGACGACTTGGAGAACTCACGAGAAATCCTCTGATGCCAAGACCCACAGGACCCCTCGACAAGCCATTTGCCCTGAGAGCAACACGACGTGTTGGAATGGACGTCCTGAAAACAGAACAACAGGATCCATATTCATTCGAGTCCAGAACGTATTCAGTGTCTTGAACCCCAGCAGACCTATTCGCATATGCCCTTCGCTGCGGACGAGGGCCTCGTGGCCAGATGGCCTCCTACACCGACTGGACCAATAGTCTCCTGGAAGTTTCCAGACTCCCGACTGTTGATGCCCAAAAGCGTCGTGATAGTGGCTGTCACATGTGCAGTCCCTGATGTCTTAAGGTTCTGCGAGTTTCTTCCCCGCTCTTGGTCACGTTGACGGGTCACAGCCACCCTCGTAATCGTAGGATTTCCTTCCGGCTGTCGAGGATCATGCCCAATGAAAGTCTAGAGTAACACCAGACCGAGCAAGCCGGTGAGCAACGAGCATTGCAACCAAGCAGCCTAGGCTGCCGGGCTGACCGGCTTGGACGCGGATCGACAGAAACGCCTGGCTCGGGATTCAGCAAGTTCCAAGGCGGGTAGCCGCAAACATCCTGATCATCCGGCGCGGTAAGGCGGTCCAACGTCTTGGGGAGGCGGTTCTGCAATCTCGTGAGCACGAACACCTGGTGTCGCGCCTCGTTCGCATACAGATCCCCAATTAGACTTTCTTTCTGGCATGACAGCTCCACAACCCGAGTCCAGGCCCAGGACGAGCATGCAGCAGCCTTGATCACAAGCTTGACAAGCTCAGGGCTGAGATGCAGTGGGTGTGGGGCCAAAGCGACCCCGAGGGGCAAGATGCAACCTCTCCATGCGGAGCGCTTTCGAAACTGTGGGGAAGCCGTCCCAAACAGGCCGATCTCGCCTTCGACGTCACCCCCTTGTCCTATCGGAATCGAGACCTTGACTAGAGCTTCCAAACAATCGGCGCCAAAAACATCGTTCGTCAAGGCTGCGTGGTGGTGTGTTCACTGCAAATCCGTACTATTATATCTTAAAAATGGCCAGGTCCGAGTGGCATGGTAGGATGAAGAACGGGAAGGTTTTTGGCTCGGGGCGCCAATCGGACTTTTGTTGGGGATGGATTTCTCAAATCTGCTCTTTAGATAAGTGAAACTATTGCAACCTTCATATCATAAGAAGAAGAAAACCATCAGTTGGTGCCTGAAAGTATAACCAATTGGGTTGAAAAGATCCTGACTGTTCCTTCTGATTGAGACACTGACAAGCCTCTGACGACAATCTTCACGATTCCTGCAACTTTGGAACTTCCTCTGTGGCGATCTCGGCAGGCTCGCTGATCTGATTAGACCTCCCTACCTAGGACCACAGCGCCTCACTCAGCAGTGATTCACACAAGTTACACGGCTTCCACAGCCAACCACAGCACAATGGATGAAGCTTTCCAGCCCAGGCATAGCATCGATATTGCTTTGCCCACAACCGAAGAGTCAGCCTGCCTTGCTTTGTTCCTTCGTTCCCCCCCCTCTCCCCTTCCTGCCTCCACGAACCCGAAAACAAACGTCTCTGCCTACCCACCAAGCTAACATTCGACCCTCACAATGGCAATTAGGCACTCAGAGCACTACATCGGCATTGATGTAGGCACTGGCTCTGCCAGAGCCTGCATCATCGACTCGACAGGAGAGATCAAGGCCTTGGCCGCTCAGGACATCAAGCTGTGGCAGCCCGTGCAGGGCGACGCGGCACACTATGTATGTTTTGATGTGCAATTGATTGCGATGCTGATTCTTCCTACCACTACCGAGTGCTGACCTGTGGACCGCATGGTATGTAGGAGCAATCTACCACGGACATTTGGAACGCCATTTGCTACTGTGTTCAGAAGGTCGTCACAGACTCCCTCGTCCCCCCAACCAGCATCAAGGGCATCGGCTTCGACGCGACCTGCTCCCTAGCCGTCTTCTCACACGACACTGACGAGCCGGTCCCTGTGACGGGCCCAGACTTCTCTAACGATGGCAACGACCGCAACGTGGTTCTGTGGCTCGACCACCGACCCATCGAGGAGACGCAGAGCATCAATAGCACGGGCCACAACCTCCTGCGCTACGTGGGCGGCACAATGAGCGTGGAGATGGAGATCCCCAAGGTCCTGTGGCTCAAGAACAACATGCCGGCCGAACTGTTCGATCGTTGCAAGTTCTATGACCTGGCGGATGCTCTGACGCACATGGCCACAGGCAACGAGACGAGGAGCTACTGCAGCACCGTCTGCAAGCAGGGATACGTGCCAGTAGGAGTCGACGGCAGTGTGAAGGGTTGGCAGGAGGACTTTTACCACACGATCGGTCTGGGAGATTTGGTGAAGGACAATTTCAAGCGCATGGGTGGCGTCCACGGGGTGGTATGCCCCTCCCTTTTGCCGGCTCCCTCCCGGTTGTAAAATGACAGGTTTGACTAACAGTGGTTCACAGAACGGTACATACATGAGCGCGGGCGAGCTAGTGGGGACGCTGTCTCACAAGGCGGCCCAGCAGCTAGGCCTCCCTGCCGGTATCGCTGTCGGAAGCGGTGTGATCGATGCGTACGCGGGATGGATTGGGACCGTGGGTGCTAAGGTCAAGCTCGGTCCAGACCACCTCGACGAGTCGATGGCCAAGAACGACGTGAGCCAGGCCTTTACGCGACTGGCTGCCGTGGCCGGTACGTCGACGTGCCATCTTGCCATGTCGAAAGATCCCGTCTTCGTGCCCGGTGTCTGGGGCCCCTACCGAGATGTGCTGATTCCAGACTACTGGATGGCCGAGGGAGGGCAGTCTGCCACGGGTGAGCTGCTCAAGTACATGCTGGAGACCCACCCTGCGTACTCCGAGGCCATCGCAAGCTCAAAGGCTCTGGGCAAGAACATCTACGACTTCCTGAACGAGAGCCTGCATGAGATGGCTCAGGAAGCCCACGCGCCCTTCATCGGCTATCTCACACGCCACTACTTCTTTTACGGCGATCTCTGGGGCAATCGATCGCCCATCGCCGATCCGAACATGCGAGGCGCTGTCATCGGCATGAGCAGCGACAAGACGCAGGACGGTCTGGCTCTGCTATACTACTCCGTCATGGAGTTCATTGCCCTGCAGACGCGCCAGATCATTGAGACGATGAACAAGTCAGGCCACAACATCCTCAGCATCTTCATGTCGGGAAGTCAGTGCCAGAATGACATCCTCATGGACCTGATAGCAACGGCATGTGACATGCCAGTCTTGGTCCCCAAGTACGTCAATGCTGCGGTCGTTCACGGAGCTGCGATGCTGGGCGCAAAGGCCGCCAGTGCGGATGAAAAGGGAATCACCGAGCCGCTGTGGGACATCATGGATCGGATGAGCAAGCCGGGCAAGACGGTGCGGGCGGATACGCATTCTGGGAAGAGAAAGCTGCTGGATGCCAAGTATGAGATCTTCTTGGAACAGGCCCGGACCCAGCAGGAATACAGGAACAAGGTCGACGCAGTCGTCAAGGATTTGAAGATCAATGGGAAGACGTGAAATGGTCACAGAGTGTGCTCAATCAGGTGAGGGCGCCAGGCATACACGGTAGCTTGTGAAACAGGATGCCTGGAAGAGGTCTTTGACAGAAACAATCCATCGCTCGGGGATTGAGACAGTATCTTGAGATATGTGAATGTGTTGGTGCTGGTTTTCACAACACAGGTGAGCTGTGATGTTGTTCAGGGCTGAGTGGGATGAAGCGCCTGCAAGCTGAAGCTCCCTGCAAGTGGATCCCATCGCTGCAGCTTGAACCCTGCTCCAAACTTCGGACTGCCTGCCGCCCCCCACATTCACCTGCAACCTCACCTCACATTTTCTCAGGCCTGCAACAGCTTTCTCTGCAAACTGTAAACACAGCATTCTCTCCCTGCAAGGAGCTGTCCAACTCCTCCCGACGCGTTCTGTTGACGTGTCGTCCCTCCTCACCTTGCCCTTGCCAGTATTCGTTCAGAGCTTCAACACAAAACAAGATGTCTCTTTTCGGCGGCGGTGGTGGTTCTGGAGCTCCAGGATCTGGCGCGACAAACGCACCTACTGGAGGTCTGTTCGGCAACTTGGGCACCAACAACAACACTAACACTGGTTCCACAGGCGGTGGCCTCTTCCCCACTCTAGGCCTTCCCAAGCCTCCCGCATCTTCAGGAGGAGGGGGTGGCGGCGGCGGCGGCGGCGGTCTGTTTGGAGGCTTGGGTGCCAATACTGGTGGTGCTTCGACAACAGGAGGTGGACTTTTTGGCCAGGGCAACGCACAACCACCTGCGACGTCCGCACCCAGCATGTTTGGGAACCAAGGAACGGCTACTTCTGCAGCTCCCGGCTCCCTATTCGGCACGGGCTTGGGCCAGACCACCAGCGCCCCCGGCGCATCAAGCCTCCTCGGCGGGAGCCTGTTTGGCAACACCGTCAACCCGACAGCCGCCAACGCGACCACGAACACCACGACATCCGCATTGAACCCTCCCACCGGCGCCTTCTTCGACAGCCTCCTTGCGAAGAGCAAGCGACAGCACGCCGAGGGCGACGACGCGATGCTCGACGACCTGCCGCCCTTGCAGCTGGGCCTGGGTGACCTGCGACAACGTCTCAAGAAGCTCGGCTCTCACAAGCCCGACGGCGATCGAGCCGCGCCCAGGAACACGCATTACCTTCTTGCCGCATCAGGAATCGAACCTGGCTCCGCCGTCCGCGACCTGGGCTCCTTAGGCTTTCAGTCGTCACGATTTGATCGAACTGCGCAAGCGGGCCCTCACGGGGAGGTGGACGTCGAAACCTACCTGTCGAACCTCCAGAGCAAGACTACATTGAGCATGATTGCGGACGGCCTGGAGAGATCTGTGAAAGATTTCGATGCGTTCTTGGAGGACAATGTTACAATGGAGTGGGAGGCGCAGCGACACCGGATCTACCAGCACTTTGGCATCACACCAAAACAAATGACAGGTGTTCCAGGTGGTAAGGACTCTGGAGGTTTTGGCTTTTCTCGTCGGAAGGGCCAACGACCCTCAAGTCCTGGCAGGTCGACGGCGAGAGGCAGCGCATATGGACGATCTGGTCTCAGCAAGTCTGTCATTGGCACGCCCAGCAGGATCGGAACTCACCCTTCACAATTCTCGGACGTTGTCGGGACCAACGGTGACACATCCACCAACGGCAGCGGCGCTGGCGATGACCGCCTGGCCCGAGACAAGCAACTGAAACTCGCGGACAAGATCCACAACCTCAACGATGCCCGTCAGCAAGGTCTGCCGTATCCAGTCCTGAAAGAATTGGCAGATGTTGCGGCAAAATCTGGCGAAAAACACTCGCAGGAACTCGCCGACGCTTACAACGCGCTGGTCCAAATCGTTGGAGAGAACCCTGACGCCGAGGCTCCAGGCGCAGATGCCACAGCCAGCGAGCGACAGTACGCGAATTGGTACCTGGATCCAGAGCCCAACTCGCAACACAGAATCGCAATTCGAAAACGCATCCTGGCCGGCGCCAACAAATTCTTGGAGAAGAAGTTTATGGATGGCGTCGAACAACAGATTGCCAAGAACCCGCACCAGGCTCAGCTCGGTGGGAGACCAGACGTCCTGCACAAGATCAAGGCCTACGTCCGCCTCTTGCATCTCAACAAGAACCTCGCTCCTGAGATTACAGATCTTCAGTCTATAAAATCCGGCGGCGATGACCTCGAATATGTCTGGGCCATCATCTTTTACCTGCTGCGGTCGGGCCATGTAACCGAGGCAGTTCAGTACGTCAACGACAATCAAACCCACTTCCGATCTATCGACCGATCCTTCCCTGGGTTCATCAACAACTACGCATCTACCGAGGATCGACGGCTCAAGAGACAGTTCCAGGACCGCTGCAACGCCGAGTACAGTCAGCGAATCCGCAATGCCCCCGAACACACAGTCGATCCCTTCCGCGCAGCCTGCTACATGATTATTGGGCGTTGTGACCTGGCGAATCGCAGCTTTGAGGGATTGCAGACCGATGTCATCGATTGGGTATGGCTCCAGTTCAATCTTGCGCGGGAAGGTGATCGGTCGGTGGAGATCGCGAGCGAAGCGTACGGGCTCGATGAGGTACAGAAGACCATTGCGAATGTTGGACAAAAGTTCTTCCCCAAGAACATTTCCGACGAGGCCAAGGGCAGCTTCGGCATGTTCTTTTTCATTCAAGTCCTCGGCGGCATGTTTGAGCAGGCAGTTGCTTACTTGTACAACTTTTCGTACGTGGACGCGGTGCATTTCGCAATCGGGCTCGAGTTCTACGGCCTGCTTCGGGCCTCGGACGGCATGACCAACGACCTGCTGTCTCACACCACGCAAAACCTACCGCAGATTGCCTTTGGAAGAATGCTGGGATACTACACCCGTGACTTTCGAGCCGCGAATGTGGCCGCCGCTGTGGATTACATCGTTCTCATCTGCCTCAACCACGACGACCCGAGCGAGGAGAAGCGCAGAGAACAGGTGCAGCTCTGCTACGAGGCCTTGCGGGAGCTGGTGCTGGAGACGAGAGAATTCAGCAAGCTGATTGGCGACATCCGACCGGATGGTCAGCGCCTCCCTGGCATCATCGAGAACCGCGGTCCGCTGCTGGGTCTGGACGAGGACACTGATCTCATTCGGAACATCACCCTCCAGGCCGCCAGGTTTGCCAACGACAACGGCAGGACGACGGATGCCGTGCTGCTATACCACCTTGCAGAGGACTATGACACGGTGGTGGTGATTCTCAGCCTGGCTGTTGGTGAGGCCATATCTCTCGAGATAGGAAGCGAGCCGTTGCGCCTTGATCCTACCAAGCCACGCGCTGAGGGCAGCCAACCCGCGGCTCCAGCGGGCAGCACCTTGAGCCTCGCGGCGATCGATGATCCCATAGAACTCGCCAAGACGATGATGCAGATGTACGAGAGCGACCGGCAGTTCCGACAAAAGATTCAAGACGTCAACCGCCTCGCATGCAATGTTCTTCTGCAGATGGCCGAAATCAAGAGCCTTGTGGCGGCTGCCCAGTGGATGGGCGGTCTTGACGTAAGTTGCAAGCACTCCTTTCTTGTTGATCTTCTCTGACACTTTTATGGCAACAGCGCGTGAGAAACCTCGACATTCTGCCCCTGGCAGCCATGGGCGACCCGACCGCGATCCGGGCTTATGCGGCCAAATTCGCAGCACTGCCACAGCCCGTGGCCGCCAACGTGGGCAATCTCCTGATGTGGACGGTTGTCTGCTGCACACAGCAGCGTGATAGACTGTTGACGGGCCAGTACAGCGGGAACGAGGGCACGTCGCGGGAGCTGCAGCTGCAGCTCAAGCAGATGTGTCAGGACCTCACGGCGTACACCAGTCACTTGAGATACCGTTTCCCGTCGAGCTTGTTGGAGGCACTCGCGAGAGCATCAGCGGATTGAGGGAACAGCAAGAGATGGGAGAGAAGGTATGGCGTGGCCTCAATGTTTAGTGCAAGTGGGGCCGTCGCATGGTTCGCGGGAAACCATTCCGGGCGACGCGGAAACCAAGGTCTTCAGTGAGGTTGCACTGGTTTGGGGTTCTTTTTTATTTAGAGCATAGGCATGGATTCGAGCGATGAACCTTCGGATGAATAGAGGCAATGGCCATCATGAAAGAGCACATGAAACTGTATACAACCAAACCCGAGGAGGGGACAGGTGTGCCCCGCGCGTGTGTGTAGTGAGAGTGAAGACGGTAATATAAGCTTCCGCGCATGGCACGGCTCGTGAGAATTATTTGTGCAGAGTGAGGTCATCATGGAGAAACCGGCACGCTGGGGACGGGGTTCTGGCAGGGTGCGAGGGTTGGACGTTGCGTTCTTTTTATCGCCCTTATCCAGCAACGGGGCAACGGGGCAACTGTGCAGGGGGCTTTCTCTTCAAACCCTGGGCTCTGAGGGCAGGGGCCAGGTGTGCCTGCAGGTGCTGCGTGTGCCCCGACGTGTGTGTGTTGTGGTGCTGTTAAAAAAATAAAAACAAAAACAGGCAAGAACCCTGAAAAGCTACAGGAGGGAAAGAGCTCAATTTTTTCACGCCTGTCTCTCAGAGAGAAAAACTCTGACTCGGACTGAGGTTTTTCCCTCAGAGTTCTGTAACTTTCTCTGATTCATTCTCCTCAATCCAACGGCCTGTTTGACCTCAGCCTCCCAATTGAGTTCGTCTGATTACGGGAATTACGCACACACCCCCCGACTCTGCGTCCTACTTTAGTACAATTCAGCCGCGCTTGTGTCAGTCACACTCCCAAATCGCGACGCGCGGAGCATCTGGCATTCACATTCGGAGAAAAAGCAACTCAGAAACGAGCCTCGTCCAGAAGGGGCAACGAACCCTTGTCAACCCTTGTGTCTCCTGATAGCCCTTCAAAAAAGGCTATTCCTATTCTACGCTTTTTGGAACCTCCCCATCAATAAGTGCTACCGCCTGCGTCTCAAGCCCTTTTAGATCTCGAGATTGCAGAGCTCGCGCGAATTCTTTCCGAATTGTTGTTCTCTCTCAGGAGCAGCCGAGACGGAAGAAGCCGCGCGTTCCCAACTCACGATTCCCACGCCCAGGTCGTAACAAGCGGCTTCATTATCGCTAAAAGAGCGAGCGAGAGAGTGTGGCACAGAGGGTCTCAGTGTTGTTGGACTGGGACTCGGGCTGGGGATTATTAGGACGGCATCTCCGGGTTTCAGCCTCGCGGGATGTCGAACAGCAACAACAGCAGCAATAGGCGGTCCATCACCGCTGCTTCCCCAGCGGCCAGGCCCGCAAGTGCCACGACGGGCCCCAAGCGGGAACGCCCGGCTATCGAGGTCAACACGGGCGTCTCTGTCAACGGCGATGCCTCACAGCACTCGACGCCCGCCTCCCCGACGGGACCAGAGTCCAAGAAAAGGAAGTCTGCGCCTGGCTCACGGGGTGTCGCGAATCTGACCCCGGAGCAGCTGGCCAAGAAACGTGCCAACGGTATGTCATGTTCCTGCCCCCGCCTATGCTCATGGTCGAACCTTCTGTCCTCGGCATGGCTAGCCAGTGGCACGGCGGTTGTGCGTAGCATGAGATGACTGACATGAGTGTCCTGTTGCTCTCGTTGCAAACAGATCGTGAAGCACAGAGGGCCATCAGAGAACGCACCAAGCTCACCATCGAGAACCTCGAGAGGAAGATTCGTGAGCTCACCTCTCAGCAGCCCTATCAGGAGCTGCAGGCCGCACTCAGAGCCAAGGAGGCCGTCGAAGCCGAGAATGCCGACATCAAGCGGCGGTTGGCCTCGATTGTGGCTATGATACAGGTAAAGACCCCCCTTCCTCTAGAGGCAGAACCTGGACGTATGCCGCCGAAGTTGACAAATGAATTTGTCGACAGCCTATCATTACGCAGTCGCCTTCTGAGCATCCTGCTTTGCCCTCGCCAGGTCAATCGTTTGTGCCAATGCCCACGACGACGACCCCGAGTGCTCATGCTGCCAACGTCAACAACATCTCGACGCCATCTAGTGACGCGTCGCCGCCAGCTTCGGTTGACCCTTATAATCAATGGAACTCCGGAGCATCAACCAGCAGTGGAGGTCCCGCCCCGCCTCAGGCTCAGACCTATCGGGCACAACTGAACCAGCAGCGACGAGAACTTGCCCACGGCTTAGAACTGGGCTCGGAAAGACTTGGGCTTGAGTTCCTCCTCGATCAGGCTAAGGGCTCCAATGGCTCACACGCCATGCCCGACGGCGTCGGGGGTCAAACCTCAGGCTATCGTCAGACACCTTCGCAAGCTGCCATCTCATTCTCGGGTCACCCGTACATGTTATCGTCCCGCGACTCTGCTATGCAGAACGCCATCGATCCAGCTTTGCAGGGCGCGATAGATCCCGCCCTGTCGTCCAACAGCTCGATGATGACCAAGAACTGCCCTCCGACTTGTCCGTTAGACAGTCTGTTGCAGGACTTTCTCAACGAGCGCCGACAGCGTGCGGCCGAAGGGTTTCCAGCGCACGAGATCATCGGACCCCGTTGGCCGAGCATATCGTCGCTGCTCAACCCCATGAGGGAGAGCCACCCTCTGTCGAAAGTATTCATCGACATACTACATACATTTCCCAACATCAGCCAACTACCCGAGCGAGTCGCTGTGCTCTACACCATGTTCCTCGTCATGAGGTGGCAGATTGATCCAACGCAAGAGAATTACGACCGCCTGCCAGAATTTGTCCGTCCGCTGCCCTCACAGCTATACAATTCTCACCCGTCCTGGATAGACTATCTCCCTTTCCCCACCATGCGTGAGAAGCTCATCAACGACTACGGACCACCGGATGTATTCCCGTTCGATAACTTCTTCCTCCCATATACGATGACGTTGAGCCTGAACTGGCCGTACGAGGATACAGACGCGCTGCTTCAGGGGCCCGAGAGCGACGAGCTGATGATCAACCCCGTCTTCGAGAGACATATGCGCAAGCATGAGAACTGGACTCTGGGCCCCGCTTTCGCGGCGGCCCTGCCGATGTTGCAAGGAACGTTCAATCTCAAGCCCGACAACAAGGCATTGGCGGTCGGCGATGGGAACGCGAACATGAATGGAACGGCGGTCGTCAAACATCACGGCAACGGCAATGTGCCCGAGGAGAGGTAGGGCGTACTCCTCCAGAACATGGGCATTTCTTCGCAAGAGCAGGATCAGGCGGCGGTCAGGACTGTTTGACACGATTTTCCAAGTCACGGTCTGACAAGACTATCAGCAGAACAACCCTCGATGGCCCAACCATCAATTATCAAAATTGGGCCACTGGATGGAGCCAAGCTGCCGAGTCAAATTACATTGCCGCAACATCCAGCGATGACCCGATCATTTCTGTCAAGTACGACAATGGGCAGGACCCAAGTTGTCCGGTCAGGCAACGACACTGTCCAGCTTAGCAATATCACTCGAAATGCTGCAGCGCGGAGACTGAATGTCACACATCAGCCACAATGCGGAGACCTAAAACATAGGCTGCAGCCTTCTCACTGGGGTGTAGTACAGCCTCAGTACATTCTGAGTATGATGGAACATCCGGCTTCCTCTGGCCCAAATGGACCAACTGGAGGACCGCTACTCGACCCACAGCAGTTGCCTCTCGTGGAGAAGGCAAACCAAATAAAACAGAGATTGGTGGACGCTGCGCGGATGTTGCAGGAGCAGCAGAAACAAATACGTGGAAGACACAAGACGTGCTGGGACCTCTGTCACCACCCTCGACACACCTTCTCTTGCATCTGCCGCTCAACAGTCACTGGGACTGCATATGTGCCCGTTCCTCGCTCACCGGGGCCAAACAGTCTCATCCTGTTTGGGCATGATCTCGTCCTCCTAGCGAGCACGACTACATCGCCATGGTCTGCTGCGGTCCTCTCACATTTTGGTACGCGCGTGGTCTCCGCCGAGCATCTGCTTCTTTTATGCCTACAAAAAGACGCCGTTTTGGGTCAGCAATTCGAGCCTGACACCCACGGTCGCAATTTGAAGTCGGGGTTGGCCAGACCGAAACGTCTTATGGTCTGCCTAATTTCTCGGGAAAATAATCAAGACGTTCTGGGCGGATTTCTCTCCCGTCAGGTGGCAAAATTGATATTCGAGCTCTTAGAACCGCAAAAGGCATGTGTCGGCGTTGGGAGACAAGGGTGTACAGACACAGTGTGGGTATTGTGATTGTACCTGGTCGCTTGTCTTTTCTTCTCGTGACGGGAGAAAATATGAAGTTCTCGGGACCATCTTTGGCGTTTATTCATACAGGCGGAGACAGCAAAAGTTATTCATTGTACGGTTTGGCAGCTTGTGCGGCACAGCGTCTGCAAGCATAGCGTAGCATTAGCATAGCATCGCGAGATTGTGGCATTGAGAATGTAGAAGAATCGCATTTGGGGGTATCTCGATGGTACTATCAGAATTTGCCGAACATCGTGTGGTATCATGGTACGTCTCTTGCGTGGCGCTCATCGCCAAAGCCGCACGCCTCCCGTCCTCGTCAGGAAATCACTCGGACCCCCGCTACTGTCTCCATTCTCGAGACGGCCAAAGCGCACGTATACAGGTCGCTCTTAGCAGTCTCCATCCTCGCCGTCGTCCAGCCCGAAGCTGAACTTGCGCACGACCTGCCCAGCACCCACCCACAGACTTGGATCCCTCTCCCACGGCATCTTCTCCCACTGCAGCGCCTTGACCACCGCGCCCTCGTCCATCTTCAACTTGCCCGGGTCGTCGACCGTACCAGCCCGAAGCCTGCGGCCCGTGCGTAGGGAGAACACGCCGACCGAACCGTCGTCCTGGCCCGCAGCGACGACCCCGCCGCCTGCGACCCGGGCGGTGTCCAGCCCGAAGTGGACGTGCGCGGCGTTCTTGAAGTCGTACATGCGCACGACGGGCCGCGCCTCCCGGCCGCGCATCCAGCGGAGGTCGTACACGGCCATGGCGCCGCGGGGCCCCGCCGCGAGGAGCTGGTGTCCGTCGTCGTCGAGGGCGCGCACGTGCGCGACGCTGCTGCGGTGCCGGAACCAGTCCCAGTGGCCGCCCGCCCGCCGGTCCACGCGGAAGAACTTGCCGTCGCGGTTGCCCGCGAAGGCGATCTGGTCGTTGGTCGGGTGCCAGTCGACCGAGAGCACGTCCCTGGGCTCGGGCTTGTAGACGAAGCGACGGCGGCGATTCACTTGCCGCGATATACCGCTGGAGGAGGAGGAGGCGGCGGCGGTGGTGGTGGTGGTGGTGGTGGCTGCCGGCTCGTCGGCCTCGGGCGGTCTGAGCCACTCGTGATCGGAGTCGGTGATGTGGCACAGGCCACTGCTGGTCGCGAGGAGGGCGCGCATCTGATTGCCTACCGGGCACAGCCGTGCCGTATGGATCGTCAAATTAGGCCTGGCGAGGGTAAGGGACATGCTGGTGGTGGCGCCGTTTGGGCCGAGGAGCCATGCCGGATGCGGGCCCACTTCGTGCGCGAACAGGTGGCCCGGGTGGTGTCTCGACAGCGGTGGGTGAAATGTGACGACCTGCGCGAGGGGAAGGTTCGTGAGGATGTCGTTGTGCGGCGAGCTACAGGTTATGACCATCTGTTGGGAGGGCGTGTGGTAGTTCATGGAGGTGATGCTTTTAACTAAGACGTCCTCCTCGCGGAGCGCGTACCTGCGGGAGTTCCGCCGGAGGGGATCGCTGTTGAAGTCGATACGGTGATTGGCATCGGTAGGGATGTAGCACCCTGAGATGAAGTCAGGAGTGGTCGCTAGGGCATCGTTAGTGAGCGTCTGCGTGTGCGGCATCGGCTGGGGTGCAAGCGAGCAAGACACATACGCGCATACACCACGCCCATCCCACTACCCTGGTCGCCGCCATTGACCGACAGGCACGGGATCGTGAAGCCGTCCTCGGGCTGGCGGAGGGGGCTCTTAAACGACACCTCGCCCTTGTCGCGCAGGCCGCTCGTCCAGCTCTCGACAGGCAGCTCAGGGTCGACGACGCCAAACTCGCGGACCAGGCGGCCGCCCGTCAGCGGATCCCTCAGGGCGCGGGACCGCTTGATGTGGTGCTTGAGAACCTCGTGGCGCTTTCGGGCTTTCTCGGCCTGCTTGTCCTCGACCTTGCGCTTCTTGACGTTGTCGGCGCTGTAGGCGGAGCTGGCACTGGAACCAGGCTGAATCTTGAAGTAGCGGTTCTTGTCCTTGTCTGGCAGATGGTGTCAGTGAGTGTGATTGGCAAGAGGGCAATAAATAGGGAGCTATTACCAAAGTAGAAACCTGGAAATTCACGCATGGTGACGGTTCGCGATGAGGATGGGTGCGTGTGAGTGGTTGTTGATGAGATGTCCGTTTGAGCGAGTGGGTTGCAGTAAGAGACGAAATTTTGGCAGGGGTCGAGTTGACGCAGGATTTTGGGCTGAAGGGACAATTGAGCTGGTGCTGTACGATGACGCATCAACGAACAATTCTCAGCTCATCTTGGGCCAAGTCTGGAGGATATTGCATCTCAGTCAGCCTTGGAAAGCAACAACTTGGTTGGCAAGTCCATTCACTGCAAGCAAATGATTGTAGGAGGTCACGTGGGAAGAAGATATTGGGGCCCCGGGGGGCAGGGGCCGCCGGAGGGGGGGGGGGGGGAAATCGCCTCCAGGTGAAGCGATGCACCAATTTCGCGCCTCCGTTCTAATAAGCCTAATGTTGGCTACCTTGGTAATGATCACTGCCATGTCACCCAGGCCGCCATCCAGCCTCGTCGAGTCTCACCACTCTCCTCAGCCTTGCGCGGACTTGATTTGCTGAAGGGGGGTGGGGGATTACGTGGCCCAAATGTTCACAGACCAGGTGCCAGCCTCGTCTGCACTGACACACAACTGGCTCATCCTTTACCCGGCCACGCTGTTCTGCGATTTGCATTCATCCCGCATTCCTTTTTCAGGTGTACTGTACACACTACTATAGTAGCTCCGGCATTTCTACTTCCAAGTAAGTTTGGCTAGCCTCTGCACCGTGGCCAGCACCCCAAGGCAACCCATAATTCCTCGCTACTTGGGGCTCACCGACATACATGTTTCAAGCTTGAATCGGCGACGCTAGGAAGGGACACCGCAGAAGGGATCAAAGTACTTACCCAGCGGCACAGTACGGCTTCTCACCACTACCTAGGTACCGCTCGCGGGGCATTGTCTGCCGTCCCCTTTCTAGATTCTAGAAGGAAAAAAGGGCTTCTTCCAGGGAGAGATCCGTGCGCCCAAACCAGACCGCCGCGCCGCGCCCTCATCGTGCAATTCTCCATTATCTCATCCGCTGGCCCCCCGCCCCGCCGTGGGCTTCTTCTTCAGGGCCATCGAACAATCTTGCATGCCAACTCCACACTCCTGCATGATGCGCCCGCGCTGCGTCTGCCCGACTGCCTCTGCATGCATTAGGGTGTTCCCCCCTCCCTTGGTCCATATCCGTACAGTATCTTACAGTGTGATACGATGCTCTTTCTTTTGGCCTGGGGAAAGGGGAAGGGGGGGGGTCTTCAGCAGATACATAGTATGAGGCTTTTTCTGATAATCCCCGTCCGGGCCCACAGTGTGCCATTCTTGTTGTAGCAGTTCCGTAAAAGGCAAAATTCAGAGAAGCACAGAGCTGGGGGAGAAAGTAGGTAGAGGGAGAAAATAATAACGCACGGATCGCAATCATGAGAGGGAACTGCTGACGCCTGCCCATGCCATGACTTGTGCCTGCAACCACTTTACCAAGGCATGTACCGTACATAGCAGTACACTACCCACATGCATTACGAAGAGAAGAAGGCGGTGACCAGAGAGTTGGAACTGGAGGACCACAGTAAATAGAACTGCCCAGCGCTGAGTTGTTGCCCCTCCTCCACTTTTTGAGAGAGAGAGAGAGAGATCTCGCGACGGAACCCCTCACTCTGCAACAACCCATCACATCTCTCTCTTCGGCCACTCCGTTCTGCTACCCCAACTCACTCAAGCGACCGCCCCCCTCAGCTCCCACCGACTTTGCTGAACTCCGTGCCGCCCGTATTCTGAACCAGGTAAGCAAGCATGGTCCAGTCCCCGTTCGATTCATCCAGACTGCCTGTGGTGGTGGTGGTGGTGGTGTGCCAAGTTCCCCAGTGCACACAGGCCACGCCGCCCAGTCCCGGAAGCCCCAAAGCCTCATCAGACGGACGTCAGGTCCATCAGAAGAAGAAGGAAAGAGTGAGGGCGGCCCAATCAGCTGACCGCAATGGCCCTTCGACCACAGTCACAGCAAGCCCAAGATGGTCTACACAATCACGGTCCACCTGCACGCCAACGACGACCCCGCGTCCGTCGACAAGCTCAAGGCCAAGCTCGTCGAGGCCAGCCGCGTCTACTCCCAGGACAAGGAGACCATCAGCTGGTTCGTCATGCAGTCCACCGCCGACCCTCGCGACTTTACCATCGTCGAGCGCTACGAGAACGAGGGCGTAAGTGATCCTTATTATCTCTTGTTCTGTTTTTCCCCTTCAGGTTGTTGTCGAAAAACAAGATCAAAAATACCCAATGCTGACATGTGTCATCTCATGTGGCGTAACAGAGCCAGAAGTACCATCTGGAGAACCCTTACTGGAAGACTTTTGACCCTTACGTCATCCCCCTCCTCGATAGGCCCATGGACCTCAGACGCGCTGAGGAGCTCGACACCAGCAAAGACGTTGTCGTGCCTGCCTAGATTATCCAGCCATCAGCTCTGTCAAGATGTAGTCCATAGCTCTAAAGACATTTTGCTCAAAGTGCACATGACCAATCGTCGAAACTGCCAACTCTGTCAAACACACACAGCCTTGGAACACTACTCGCGCGCCGTGCTGTTCCATAAACGTACCCGTAGCAAGTCTATATCGTTGGTGAGGTCGAATGTCGAGTCGTCACTCGACCTCGAAAAATGTTCCATCTCACACCTAAACTGACCACTGCGTTGCATCATTGAATGGCATTATTGATTCTTGTATTAAGTTCCTCTAATGAACTGCTGACGGGCGTCTACTTGCTCCATCGTTCTGTAATGCACATGCTAATTAACGGAAATTTGAGAGCCGTCGGCCGCATCTTGGCAGCCCAATAGTATGGACAGTTTTTGTGTGGTATAACTTCCTCCTCAAATCCTCTCCTACTGGGACTTCTCGTGCTGTGTAGACACGCGCTGGAGGGAAACAACTGTAGACAAGTCAAGTCAGCAAACATGTTCTTTTTGAAAGACGTAGAAGAATCAAGATCAAACTTACCGAAATCCTCGAGCGAGCGTTGCTTCTGGTTGCCCTTTGGCGACTTGCCGTGCATGAGGTTGTCGAAGCCGACGCTGTCCTGGAGGATGTAGTAGACACCACCCATGACACAGAAGATACCGAAGGCAAAGATCCAGATACGGACAACAGCCACGATAGAGGTCTGACCACCAACGAACCAACCGAAGATACAGAAGAGAGTGGCAATGACGTCGACGACGAGAATAGCGCCAGTCAGTTGCCATGAGGGAATGGAAGACCAGAAAGGACCGTTGGCACGGGTGATGAAAATCAACCAGTTCTCAGTCAGGGAGATCTCAAGGAAGACGACCTCATCCAGGCGACCAAAGTTCTGGACGATACCACCGTTCTCGCCACCAGCGTACATGGTCGTGACAGTGATCCAGGTACCGACAGCAAGGACGACACCGAGCAGGACGGACATACCCCAGAGCTTGGGCAGGTTCCACTTGACCGGAAGCTTGCTGAAGGGAGCATTGTCGTAGGCGATAGCCAGGGTGGCGATATCGGCGAAGATGGCAATGAAGACAACCAGCTCAATGTTCAGGGAGCGGTTGAGGATGGCGATCCAGAGACCCAGGTAGATCTCAAGGTGGATGGACAGAGCAATACGGTAGACGACGTAGGCGTACATGCGGTGGAAAATCTGGCGGGAAGTTTTCAGGGCGTCGATGATGGCACCAAGACCGGGGGCAAGGAAGACAATGTCGGCGGCAGAGCGGGCAGCGTCCGACGCACCCTCGACAGCGATACCGGTGTCGGCCTTCTTCAGGGAGGGAGCATCGTTGACACCGTCACCAGTCATGGCAACCAGGTAGCCACGCTGCTGCAGGATCTCGACGACGTTGTACTTGTGCTGAGGGAACACCTCGGCGAAACCATCAGCAGCCTCGACGAAATCGTAGACCTCGGAACCGGGCATGTCACCACCGCCACCGAGACCGAGACGCTCAGCGTTGTAGACGTTGGTGCCAAGACCGAGCTGGCGAGAAGTCTCACGAGCGATACCGACGGCATCACCAGTCAACATCTTGATGGACAGACCGAGGGTCTTGGCCTCGTTGATAGTCTTGGCGGTATCGTGACGAGGGGGGTCGGAGCAAGGCATGATTCCGAGAATCTCCCAAGAGCCCTCACCACGCTTGCGGGCAACACCAAGGGAACGGAAACCACGGGTAGCGAACTCGGCAACCTTGTTCTTGTAGGCCTGGTCAACCTCCTCGGGGATGGGATGGTCCTCCTCGACGGTCTTCAGGACGAACAGAGGAGCACCCTTGACGCAGGTGATGCGCTCACCCTGGGGAGACTCGACAACGGCGGTAACCTTCTTGGAGACGGGGTCAAAGGGATAGAAGGTGATGACCTTGTACTTGGACAGAACAGCCTTGGCGCGGGGGTAGTACTTGAGCGACTTGAGGAAAGCCTTGTCGATGGCATCGATACCCTTCTTCTTGCGGGAAGCAGCCAGGCAGGCAGTAAGCATGAGGTCCTCGGAGTCAACACCGGCGACGGTGTAGGGCTCAGCCAGAGACAGCTTGTTCTTGGTCAGGGTACCGGTCTTGTCGGAGCAGAGAATCTCGACACCAGCCAGAGACTCGATAGCGGACAGCTTCTGGACGATAGCCTTCTTCTTGGCGAGGTAAGCAGCACCGACAGCCATGGTAGTGGTGACGACGGCGGGAAGACCGACGGGCACACCAATGATGGTAATGGCCAGGGTGAAACGAAGGATGTCGACAATGTTGTTGGAGCGGTAGAAGCTGGAGACCCAGACGATCAGGAGGGTGAAGACGACGAGAATCAGCAGAACCGTGCCGATACCGTTGAGCACCTCGGTGAAGTGACCAGATCCAGAGTTGGCAGCGTTGACAAGGGCGGCGGCGCGACCAACGAAGGTGTTATCACCAGTGGCAGTGACAATGACGAAAGCCTCGCCACGCTTGACGGCGGAGGAAGCAAAGCACTGGTCGCCCTTGTGCTTGTCGACAGCCAGAGACTCGCCGGTGATGGCAGACTGGTCAACCTGGAGGAAAGCGTCCTCGGTGACAATGCGACCGTCGGCGGGAATGATGGTACCCTCCTCAACCTGAAGAATGTCGCCAGGAACAACCTCGGGGGCCTCGACCTCCTTCAGGGTGCCGTCACGGAGGACGACAGCCTTCAGGGCCAGGGTCTTCTTGAGCTCATCGACGATGGAACCGGCCTGGAATTCCTGGACGAAACCGACAAAGGCGTTCAACAAGAGCAGGGCGCAAATGACACCGAAATCGACCCAATCCTCCAAACCGGCAGCCAGGACGGCAGCAGCCTCCATGACGAACTGGATGGGACCGACAAAGTACATGAAGAACTTGAGGATCAAGTTCTCCTTCTCCTCCTTCATCTGGTTGAGACCATACTTCTTGCGACGAGAGACAACCTCCGCCTCAGTAAGACCGATGCGGGTATCCTGCAAGGAGGGGCGCGATTAGCAAGGGTGAATTGAGTTTGGCCACCAAGAGAATTGACGTAGAATGCGCGGCGCAGCGCAAAGAACGGGGGTTGGGAGCGCGGGAAAAGCTTACTGTTTGCAACAACTCCTCTGGGATGACACGACCACCGTGCTGGTCACGCTCCTCGTCCTCCTCATCGTCACCGTGTCCATCCTGAGACTCGAGATCCTCGATCAGGGCGTCGATATCCTCATCCTCATCCTCGTCGTCCTCGGCCTTGGGGGTCTTGGCGGGGACAGACTCGGCAGGGCGCTCCTTCTCGTCGTTAAAGTTGCCAGACTCAATCTGCGTGTTCAACGCAGGCTGACCGTGTTCGGCCATTGTGATAAAGGTGGTGCTCGGCGGTTGCGCAAGCTCGAATTAGACTGTGAAGTTGGGAGGAATGTTAAAGACGTGGTTCAGATATCAGGCAGAGATGGGGGGAAAGCGGAGAGTGTAGCGCGAAAAACCAATTCGAGATTGGTGTTTGCGCTGGGTAATCCCACGGCAAGACGCGGTTTGTTGTGTTGTGCGTGACCAGTGTGAAAGGGCGGTGCGCGGGGTGGGGAGTTGACTAACGGTATTAATGTTGGTGGTGTTGTTGTTGTTGTTTTGTGCTGGAAAGCTCCGTCGTGTTTTACAGACGGGAATGAATTCCTGGCTGTAGAGTGAACACGAAAGAGTTGAATTGCCGCACAAGCGTCTTTCACACACGCCACACAGAGAAGGGCTCCTTTAATGTAGACCAAGGTTCTCCGCGCAGGTGATAGAGAGTGGAAGGGGAAAAAGAAGGAAAAGAGGCGAAGAGTTCCAGACGGTGGGAGCTTGTCTTTTATTTGCGCTTGGGGGCGCGCAGACATGGGGGAGGAGACTAGCAGGTGGGAATGGACGAGGGCGTGGGTGTGGGCATGTGCCTGTGCGTGGGAGCGCCGACTTGCGTGTGGGCGGAAGGGTCGATGGTCGGCCGTAGAGGGACTAGGTGAATGGAGGTGGGAGTGACTAGGACCAGACCAGGGACAGCTTGTTGCTTGTGGGGCAGACCAGTGACCTGGCTTGGGGCAGCCTGCCTTCACTCTGCGTGCTGCTTTGCTTTCTTTCTTTTCCCTCTGGGCGATGGGCAATTTGGAAGGAAGCCAGCAGGCCAGGTACCTTATCGCTCGCTACGACCACACGCGACTTAGCGGTACCGATCGTCAAAGCAACTGTTGCTGCCGACAAGATGATTGGGACCAGACCAGGACCAGGACCACAAAACAACTCTTCCCCAACGTGCGAGGAGATTACTGTGCAGCTCTCGCGAAGAAGAGCGAGCTTTACGGCGCGCGGTGTGGAAGGGCGACTGGAAGGATAGCGCACTCTGTCGCGGTCTGCGCAGGGCCAGGTGGGAAAAACAACATTGCTATCCGACAGGGTAGCTCTGGAATTTTTTCGTCCCATACTGTGCCGTCAAGTACCCCCCAGTCGTCCAAAGTCGATGAGAGAAACATCTGGGGTCTTTGCGCCGAAATGACATGGGCCTGACATGGGTGGTCCGCCCCAGTCTTTTCGCCCGGTCCCCTCCAATCACAGTGTGGTCAATGGTGGCTCGGACCAATAGCAGCTCCCAATTCCTTGTCCACTCTGAACAGAGAGAGAGCCTCTGGGGCCAGGGTCCCGTAATCGTACTGTCCACAGTACCCACGCGAGAAGAGCCGGGGTATGTGCGGTAGGGCACATCCGTCGTGGTCTTGCAGAGCTCAACCCTGTCGTATGCCTGCTCGACATGATGATCCCTGACCCCCGAGCTTATTTACCCCACCGCAGGTACCTGCGAACGTGCGGTCGCTACAGAATCACACTGCGCGATTTATGATCGGTACCTCTGCGCGCCTTCGTCCTCGGCATCAGTTGGCGAAATGACGAGCATCCGAGGAAGGCCTGGCCTGGCCTGGCCTGGCAGCCCTGGCAGCCCTGGCAGCCTGGCAATGGCAGTACACTGCAGCTGCAGCTGCAGCTGCCAGCAGCGCACTTATTGACCGACTGGCAGCACGGCAACAGCTCTGGGGGGAGATGGCGGATGGGAAAAGTCTGATCCCAACCGTGGAAATCTCACCTCATCCAAGCGGCATTTTAGAGCTCGCACGACAGAGTTCGGAGCGGCGGTCAGCGGAACGGGACGGGCGCATCTCATACCACTAAGCCCAGGCAAAACATGCGATCACTCTCGAAACAATATGTACAATCCATCTTCATCACAGACTGTGCGCTGGGTGATACCCGATGAGCCGATAGGGATGGCTCGAAGATATACCCATCGTCCTGCTTTTTTTCCCTCTTCGGCGACACCAATTGGCCAAATCTTGGATGCTCGCAGTCTACCAGCCCAGACTGACTGCAAGACCCTGTCGTGTGTTTCGACGCTGAATCGCGGCGTGGAGGGGCTGACAAGTCGGGCGTTTCCTCGGGAAGTTGATCCCCCAAAGGTTCCCCATACTTTGCTTGCACCAAGGACCAAGTTCGCAGTCACAGTAATATGATACAGTGGTACAAGGCAGGCATTGTGTCACATGGCAACATGACCACGAACTTGTATCCGCATCATCACGGAGCCCACCTTGCCCAAAGAAGGCCAAGGCGGGACGAATCTGGAACCCATATGCGAATCCTCCACTGGCAGTTCGTCAGAACGTGCATCTTCACTCTATCTGCGCATCTCGGAGAGAGCGAGCGAAAATCAGAATTTGCATTTCGACGTACTGCTAAACAACTCCCACGGTATACGGTACACACCCACGTATGAAACAACCTGGAGCTCCCGCGTGGCGGTATGCGGAGGCGGCAGTGCGCGGCGTGCCATGAGGCTTTTTCACCTCTCGAGTCCTTGTCAAGACGTGTCACTGTCAGGTCGTCTTTTGGCCCGGCCCGACCTGAACCTGACCTGACCCAGACATCGATCCCATTGATCAACCAACCCCCCCCCCCTCTCCCCCCGAGGCACTGTCCAGCAGCAGGACGGTGAACAATATCGTCATTGGTAAATGGATCACGCCTGGCACGGGCAGCTCAGGTATTTCCAAGGCAGGCAGGCAGGCAGCAGACAGGCTGCGATGCCCGATCAGCATCACCGTGTTTGCCCATCTTCCCCGGAGTCTCGAGTCCCTTCTCCTCTTTTTTCTCCAGGAAATGCACCCTCCCGCTTCGGCAACAGCGACGGGAAGCTCGGAACCAGAGGCACCACACCACACTTTGTCAACGGTGAGCCTGACTGGCCTGGGGGACCTGAGGATTGACGCTAGGCGGCGAGGTGCGCATTGGCAGCGCCTGGGGCTGCCCGGCAGGACGGAACAGATCATATTGATCATATTGATCATCTCATCCACCAGCAGCAAAGTTTCTTGCCTTTCCTTCCCTCTTCTTGATTGCGGTTGTGCTATACGCTGTGGCCACCACCGGGGTGGTCCTTGCTGCTTGCCCCAGCCTCGACGGGGCTGTCGACCTCGCTGCTCGTGCGCATGGATGGGCCGTGGCTTTCCGCCCGAATCTCATCGAGTAGCCCGAGCCGGGCTGCCAGGCCTGGCCTCGCCATCGATTTGGTTCGGATTGACAGATCGAAGACGGCGTTCACCATGTACAACAGGGAATAAAGGGAATCATCTCGTGCTTTGCAGAACCATGCCTCCTCCTCCTCGCGCGGACTGGCCCCGGTTGCTCCGCAGACCTCGCAACAGCAGTTCCATACACCGCTGACCGACTGGCCGAAGGGCCCAGAGTCGGGCGCTCATGATCAACACCGCTACGTCAAGCCGTCACATTAGACATTAACCTTAGCATCACAGATATCGATAGCCGGACCCTAAGTTGCGGGCTCGATTGGAGCCGCACCGTACCCTTTCCGCCCTTCCGCCTACCGTATCGTAATTTGTGATGGATCGTTTCCTGCTTCCTGCAGCCGGTAACAACAGCCGTGGGGTTGGAAAGGGGAAGAGGACCCCGGACCCATCAATATTTCCACTCAAAGAGCCCACAGTCCCGCAGCCCGCAGTCTGCAGTCTGCCCTCTGCCCCAGGCCACGCCGATCTGGTTGTGGGGTTTGGGGGAGCCCCTCGAGCTGCGCTAGCACGACATGCACGACTCCTGGAACCTCCTTCGAGAGAGAACACACACACACACACTTGTTGAGAAATGGGCTCGCGGCTTGACCACTTTGTTCATGCTGGTCGCACTTTTGGTGCTCCAGAACCTCGGACGAAAGTGAAGGCATCTACGGCCTCACCGCTGCTCCCTCCTTGCCCCCGCGCCAGATCGTCCTTTGTCCCCTTCCACGGAAGGCGGCTGAGAATGCCAGTCGTCATCTGCATGACAAGAAATTCGGATCGGTACATCCACTGACGAGTGCCGGTTGCCCCCATTCCTTCGAACGGCCAACTACGTCATACCGGTACCCTCCTCCATCACATGTATTCCGATTGGAGACCCATACCATCTTCTTGCAGCCCAGCGCCGCTGCGTGTAATACTTTGTGTGATACAAAGTGCGTGCATATTGTTCGTCCTCCCACCGCCGGCCGAGACGGTCCCCACCGGTTGCCGCGGATGTGTTTGATGTTTCGAAGGGTTCTAGCGTCGAAACCTCTCTGCCACTGGCTCCGGGGTGCGCGCTTTATAGACACTCGACCGGCGCGGTGCTACTGCGGCCATGCACGCGCTACGGCGGCGCGACACTTCCACCAGAATATTCTGCCGCTCCGCGCGAGTCATTAGCCTCTTTCTGTAGAATCCGACTAAATCGGCCAATGTCGGCATCGGCCATACCGGAAGGGCCAGATGTCGAATTATTATGCTTGTTTCGCTAAGTTTTGGAAGCGACAATTTGACTCTTGAGCATGTGGCTCGTCTACGTCTGGTCACTGACGACCGGACGAGCTGCCGGCGCCGGGCAGAGGTTGCCATTATGTGTTCAGCCGAAGTGTCTCCGGGGATGCGTCGACGCGTCCCCAGGCAGGATGCCCTTGCCTTCCTCTCTGCCTACTACACAAATTACCACGGTAGACCTCGGGGCATGGCTACCACACCAGCAGGGACACGTCGTTCATGACCACAATCTGGAGGCATCAGGCTTGCCGGTCAAGGCGGTTGTCTGGGTCGATGGCAAATCCATCAATGGGAAGGGGCATCGTGTTCTTTCGCCAGGGTGTATCCAAGGACACATGCCGACGACGGCCTCGAGTCGACAGAGACCTAATAATAAGAGACAGCCTCACCACACAAGCAACTTTACCAAAGCATGATGGAGGCGAATGTAGCATTTTGGCCAGCCGTTCGGCACAAGAGAGAATGGGCCGGACCGGCGTATTCCCGGGAGGTCCACTGGTAGGGACCCTTGGCCGGTCGGGCATGCATTGTGCTGTTGGATTGTCGGAAACTGTGCAGCGTCCAAGTGCACCCCTTTTCTCCAGCGGTGTCATGCACAAGTTTAATAAGTTACAACTGTCACCCAGGATGGCGAGGGCGATAGGGCAAAACCCGAGTGTGTAGTGGCCGAGCGACGGCAGACCTAGAAACAGGCGGTGATGCCCTTTCACACAAACTTTCACCGACAGGACTCCCTTGTACATACAACAACAACAACAACAACAACCGGTCCCCGCTGGTCGCCATCGTGTCGAGCCGAGCAAGCCGAGAAGGTCCTTTCCCGAACAGACTTTGTCAGCGGAGATGCGATCGCCTTGGCTGCCCTGTCTCGCGTGGTTGATTGTTTGGCAGGTCTTACACAGTACTCATCCCGAGGCCAGGCCTGGCCTTGCAGCGCCGTAGGAAAGCGTCGCCTGCGATCGGTACAAATTTCCCAAATCTTCGCTTGAGAAATGAACGGGGCGCCACAAAAGGGCCGTTCTCAATCGCCGCGCCGACGTTCACCAGAGCCATCTCCGTCAATCAGAAGGGGACGGGTGGGGTCTCTCGACTGGAGGGATGTCCTCGGCGTGATCGGCCTGGGAGACGGCGCTAAACCCGTCCAGGTGCCGGCGGGACGGGGCACCTTTTTCGCGCAGAGAGCAGCATAGATCGGACATGAGGCTCTCGTCAACCTTCAGTTGCCGAGGCTGGTGCGGGCTATTCATCATGGCCCAACAGCTTCTCGGCTGGGAACTGTAGTGTTTCAGCCCCATCAGCAACAGGACCCCTCTGCTATGGCATAAGCCCTGCAACAAGAAGACGGATCGATCGGCTTTTCCAAGGGCCAGGGTGTCGTCCGTCCATTTTCCACCGTCAGTCGGACAACGGCCGGTGGCCTTCGTTTCCTCAGGGTGAGGATTCGCTGCTGTGTGTGCCAAGTCAGGGAAGGGCCCATTGGCCCTCCCGCACTGGCTGCTGACTTGCGCTGATTCTCTCGTCTGGACAGCAGCAGCTCAGGCGGCACGAGATTGATAATACCGCAGTTCTGGTGATAATCCTCGTGTTCCCGCTGGCGACTCGCTTCCAAGTCATCGGCCAGGCAATCCTGCGAGTACTGTACCTTCGTACGCCGTTGTCAGATGGTCACAGTGGAAAAAGGCCTCGCTGGTTCCTGCCAGTCCTCCCAGCGATCGATTCTTTTCTGCGGAACACAGGCCCCCTCGTGATCTGGGTTCTGGGTCTGGTGGAAGCCTCACGACGCCTCATGGGTTTGGGGCTGCCCCGAGTGGCTGACAGCGACGTCCCCTGCATCAAAGCCTGCTTTTGCAAATGAGGGTCGCCACTTATCTCGACGTCGTCGCGAATTGTTATTCGCTAGGACAAGGCTGCACTGCGGATTCCCCTTCAATGGATCGCACAAGCAACAGGCACGCGGGCTGCTCCCTGGGCTGCATAGTAATGTAGCATCCACGGTTCGTTCTTGCGGTACTTTGACCGTACGGGTCTGTACGGAGTACTGTGCTCTTCTGTGCCAGGCCAGGTGAGGGACCATCGCCAAGAACCATCGCCAGGCACCGCCAGGCACAGACTGCAGCATCCACACTGACGGACGCTTACTATGGTACAGTACCTCTCACGTGCCTCTGAAGACAGCCGATCATTTATTCCCATCCCCAATTTCCGAGTGCGCGACTTGCATTTACTGGAATCCTGCGCGGTGAGATTACGCCCAGCCTACTTCGTTTTGTTTTGATGTCATGGCCCACGATTGGAAAGTCAACCCAATGGAATTACAAACTGCCGTGCAGCAGACGAGTGCTGACGAGACGTCGTGCCACCCCGCGACTAGATTTTCAAGGACCCCAGAAGAGCAATTTGCACGACAAGAGTCTGGCCCCCCACGAGTCCCGTTGTTCCCTGTCCCTGCGGTATATAACGAGCTGGGGCAGGCAACTAAGCACTTCTGGCACTACAGTCGCAACAGCAGCGAAAACATTCTTCCCTGCCGATAGAATTCGCGGAACACGGCAAGCTCACCGACTCACACTTGCGCTCGCTAACCCAGAGCCGCCTGCCTCGTCGGATGCAACCTCACGCGCCGTGCGCGGGTGACGGACCAGGGCCGCGTCTGCAGATGAAACCGCGTTAGCTTGATAAACTTCGAGCCCATGTTGGTATTGTGCCACTGCTGTTGCCATTGGGCCCTCAACAACAATCTCTCCCATAGCAAATTGCTGAATATTGACAACGTACCTGCGTTGGAGAATAATGAGGTTGCTGTCATTCATTTTGTGATCCTACTGGATAGGTACCGTTGCCCAGGTGCTCTGCGTTAATCTCATCATCTATTACACAAGCCAAGGCCACCTGCCTATCACTATTCATCAACACGACGCGCGCGCTAGGGAAACCGATCAAGGCGGGGTGTGGCGAGCTGGCAGTCGTCGGTCTCGCTACCGATCTGCCGTCTTTGGACCAGACCGAGTTCGCGGCAGTACTTGCCTCTTGTCCGCCGGCATTGGGGTTCTTGCAGGCGGTGGTGATGAGTCAACGCCCGCAGAGCGCGACATGAGAATGGCGTGCGGCGAGCGTGGTCGTCGACCTTGGCTATTCACATACACAGCCTTGCGGCGCCGATCTGCAGGCTGCAGGAGCCTCAGCCTTGCAGCAGACCTGACGTCGACGTCTGCAGCTCCGCCCACCTGATTCGGGGCATGCATTCGAGACGAACACAGTCTGTCTTCTTCTGTTTCTTCTGGCAGAGCGCTAGAGAGAGTGTGAGTGCCTCTCCGGGGGGTGGGCTTGACGTCTGTGGCAGTGGACGTTTCAGGAAGCTGGGCTTTCAGCAGCCATGCATGGGTCTGCTTAGCTCAGCTTGGAGGCTATCTTCCGATGACATCGCAAGAAGTTCTGACGGTGTGTACGAAAAAGAAAGTGCCATGTCTGTAAGACGCGGTGTGATCGATCGTGGGCGGATGGGTGGATGGGGCTGGTCACCGCGAACCGCGACCGAGCCCGGAAGCGCGTCCCTCAGCTGCCCTCCTGCCGGGGCCATCTCATTGTTGTTCCCTTCTCCTTTTTTTCCTTTCTTTTCCTTTTTTTTTTAAAAAAACCTTCTGGGTCCCAATCTCCTTTTGGGACGCTTTCAGCCTGGGGGATCTGCCGTATCCTCCGGCGCGGTACCACTCCCGGTTGGGCCTTGCTTCACGACCGACGAACTGTTCGTGCTCTGGCCCAAGTGTCCCCGGTCCTTCGCGTCTTCACTCTTGTTGGCGAGGGAAATGGCGGTGGTATGTCGTCGGACTTGAGCGGGCTGCGCACGCGCGCGGCCGGACGCAGCGTTCGGGCTGAGGAAAAGGACGCGTGCGCTGGCGTGACCAGTGTCTGGATCTGTGTTTCCACATCTCGCGGCGAATCCCAGCTTTGCCTGCTCCACCGTGCTGGCACCTGTCAAGGTGTCAACGAGCTTTTGCAGCGGATACAAGTACCACTCGACAGTACGATCGCTGTGGAGGGAGCTCTCCTGTGGTCCTGAACGGGAGGGTCGCGGTCGGGCAAGAGGCTGTGTGTCTTGGTGCTGCCGGCTAAGGAGCGGATGCCGATGGGTGCATTGATCAACCCCGTTCATCCTGACCCTACCATCTTCCGGACTCGAGCGAGCCATTGCAAAATCACGTTATAGCGCTAGAATGGCCGGAACTTTATGAATTGAGCACATCGCCCTGGTCATGGATTTTGCAGAAGGCCCATATGCTTGTACTTTGATCGAAAGGGCCTACGACTCATCACTGAGCCTGTGTTGCTGGGACAGTGAAAACCGGTGCACGTTCTGTCGCTCTTCATACGCTATGCTTCGGCTTCGTAGACTATGAGCAACTGCTGCTGTAAGGTTGTATATCGATTCTTCTGCATCCCATTGTGCTGTTGCAGTAGCGAGGCCAACATCTCCGAGGGAGACTGGAAAGGCAGTCCTACCATTTTGTTTAATCAGGCTTTGAGTGCCGATACCAAGGACCTCATGAAGCACGACTCAACGGGCCCTGCCTCCCCAATGTCGTCACGCGAGGCGGCCAAGAGTTTGAAAGTGTGGAGGTGGGCTACTAGAAGCCATCCCGGTCCGCGTGGTGGCAGCCGCGTGGGTGCAGAGGACACTACAACACAACAGCAGCGTGATTGTGAGTAGACAAGGTCTCTTCGCTGTTGCGGCCTCTCTGGAAATTGTCTGGAAGCCAGACCGATACTCTCACCATATGGAGATGTTTGACCGGTAGGGAGAGCTTTCTATCAGGCACTGTATCGTCGATAATCCCCTTCCTGATGGTGTCTTGGAAAATACAAATTACCTTTGAACAGCATACCCGGTACTTCTCGCCTATGCATCTCATATGCGCCTTAGCTTTCTGGAGGTAGCTGTTTACTTATAATGTTCCTCATCATGCTAGGCCACTTCCGAAGCTATCTGTGCCGTCTCTTCTTCGACTACTTTCTCTGGCGTCTTGACAGCAATTTCCGGCCTCAGTGCCTTTGTGGATGGCGGTCTTCCGGGTCGCAATGGCGTCCTGACAATTCACCAAGACACTCGAGTTCACGATATTACCTAGGTATCTCATAGCACATATTGTTCCACCTCCTGTTCTCAATTTCCATGTGGTGTAAACTGTTTCAAAGTCACTCGCTGTGAGGTAATGTCGTGTGCTTATGGGTCATGAAGAATGCATGCCCCTGTGTGGAGGGGGCCAAATACGTGAAGTCGTCACGGCTTATGTTTTTCAGACCGGACAGGCAATGTGCCAAAAAGATCCCATAAGGCGCAGACTGGTATTTCAACCGCATCGTTATGCTCCGAAGGGCCCCGGGGCTGTGCCGAGACAGAAATACCTGTGCAGCCCCGGGGAGACAGCCCTCCTTCCCCTCAGTCTTTGGCACAGTCTACAGAAAACACAAGACTGAATGGCCAACTTCTTTATAATACATGGTTCCCTGTTACCAGAAAGAAAAAAAGGAACAGATATGACCACCGTCCGCTAACTGCTGGGCTTGCGGCAACCACAATGGGAGAAACTGCATTCAAGACGATCCAGCTCTGTTGCTTTAGTACTCTCTCTAGGTTTCTTAGTTCTGATATTCAACTAGATCCCACTTCAAAGTCAATCATCGTGCGAAGATCATCAGTTGTATATTAATCGCCTCGAGAGAAAGTGGGCGAGCACTGTTGATATCAATGATTGCCTCGCAAATCCATCTGTGGAAACAAACTGTGAGGCATATTAGGAAAGAAAAGCAAGGTCTCAACAGACCGTTTAGAATGTGAATTAATATTATTCTATAAAGTATATATATATAAAGTTAAAAGATGCGCTTTATTTATAAGCTTCTGCAGCGCTATTTATAGTGCTGGTTTTAGCAGGGTTAAGGTTATAAGTGCATAGTTTCTATATATCCTTTAATTATAAGTTAGCTGCAAAGAAACCACCCCCTACTCAATTTTCTTTTCTTTTCCTTTATCTTATACTTAACTTTTTATCACTAATTTTACTTATGCATTGCTTAAGTCTTTTTAAGCTTTTTAATAATAGCTAATAAGCCTAAAAACAGTCTTATAAGCCTCTTTTAGCCTTTTAATAATATTTAAATGCCTTTTACTTATTTATACGCTTATTAAAAAAAGTTTATTAAAAGTATTTATAAGTATTTTTCTTGCAAGCATAATAAGATTTATGCTTAAATAAGCGCTAAACAAAATGCCCCTAATATTTTATTTATTTCCTTTATTATTAATAAATATCTTTTTTTATTTATAATAAAAAAATTACTAATGCTAATATGTTTAAAGTTAACCCTTTGCTGCTTATTTCTAACAATAAAAACAGTTAAAACAACCTTGTTAAAGCTTTTATTAATATCTTTAATAACATTAAAAATAATTTTAAGCTTGCTGTTAATAATAAAAACGCTTAGGAAGATAATTCTAGCGCTTTTTCCCTTAATAATAACAGTGTAAAAAACCCTTCTAAGATTAGTGCTAATAATAATAAAAATAATAAAGGTAATAAAAGTAAGTTATTTTAATATAAGAAACATAATAAATAAAAACTAATAAGTTTTATATAAACAATTTTAAAAGCAATAAAGCTGCTAAGAGCGTTAAGGATACTACTTTTAATAAGCTTTTCTTTTTTAAAACAGTTAAGAAATTTAAAACTGCTACCTACAATTATGCTAACAAGCTCTTAGCTAATCTTTATAAGCGCTTAGCATCTAATATAGCTTATACTATGCTTTATATTAACTATATCTAAAGCGCTTACAATAAAAAAAGCAATAAAATCTGCTTTAATAAGTTTAAAAAAGCCAATAATAAGCGCTATATTAAGCGCTATAATTACTATAATAAGAATTTGCATGCTTATGCTTCTATTTCTAAAGTCCTTTTGCTTATCGCTTATTTTATTTAATATAAGTAATTAGCCTTTTTAAACGCTTATAATTATATTAAAAAGCAATAGCGCTAGATATAAGAGAATAAAATCGCTAATACAATTAAAAAAGTGCATAAAAAACCTATTTCTAAGCGCAATTACCCTTATATTAAAACTTTTGCAACTTATATAAAAAAAGCTTATATAGCTTAAAAAGTTTTAATAAAGCTATTTAAAAGTAATTATTATAATAATCTTAAGCATAAAATTAAACGCAGTAATATAGCCTTTTAAAAAAATGCTTCTAAGCTAAAATGCGCTTAAAAAGATATTTTTATAGCTTAGTCTAATGTAAACTTATAAGAGAAAAAGCATACTAAAGCTTTAGCTAAGCTTAGCAAAGCTTTAAATAAAGTTTTTCCTAAGCCTTAAGCGCTTTAAATAATGCATTTTATGCTTAGATATTATAGTTATAAATGCTTAGATTAATAGTCTTAAGCATTAAGATATTTTAATAAATATTAGCAAAAAAAATAAGCAGTTTATTTAGCTAATTTTAAAAGTTTATAAAGTTGCAACTACGCTGTGTTTAGCCTTTATAATGCACTAGGTAAGCAATATTTTAGCAGATAATTTATAATCCCAACTCTTTTTTTATATCTTGTAAATTTATCATCGCTTTAAAATGCTTAAACAAAGCTTATGCTAAAGATTTTATAAGCTTATCTGCAGGCATTTAGTTCATTGCAAAATACATAACTTTAAAGCTTCTTTTTTAATACTTTTGCTTTAGCTATATTCCTTATATATTAATATGCTTAAGTTTTATTATAAGCTTTTAATTATTTAAAATAATAAGCCTTATAGTTTAGAGATTATTTAAATAAACATTCTAAGGCTGCGCAAAGTCTAGTTATATATCTTTAAATAGTTTCTTTAATGCTATAGTTTCTTTCACTATTAACTTAAGAATAAGTATTTCCGCTTTAGTTATTAAGGTTAAAATAGTTGCTTGCTTAAAGGCCTTCTAATTAATAAGTCTACTAAAAAGGAGTATAATATATCCTTGAGAAAACTTTTAATCTTTAGAGTTATCTATAAATAAGGCGTTTTCTACAATAAGCAAAGCTTATACCTTATTATTCTAAGCGCTATATTAGATAGCTAAAAACCTTATTTTAAATAGGTATTATATCACTTTGTTAGCTGCCTTAAGGTATTTTAAACTAGGGTTTATAAGAAAATATAACAAATATACGCATACAAAGGCTATATCTAGGCGCATTATAATAGCAATATATAAGATAAATCCGATTCTTTATTAGTATATGTATATTTTCTCCTTTATAGCTTAGCTTTTATATTTTAAAAGCTTTTAAAAAGCTAAAAAAGTATATAAAAGGATTTTTAGATTGTTTAAAAGGCTAAACTTAAATGTGATTTTATTAATATAAGAGTTGTATACTAGGCTAATTATACAGCTTAAATAGTTTTTTTAAATATATATTCTAAGGAATCATTTAGCGTCTTTTAGAGAGATAATTTTATATTTATTAAATAGCTCTTCTTAGATATTTTGCGCTTTTTTTGCCTTATTTTAAGGGTAGATTAAAAGTATATTATTTATATAAAAGAGGATAAAAATGCCTTATTCTTTGCTTATATATAAGCAAGGTTCTTTAGGCGAGGCTATAAGGCTTAGTTTAGTTAATATTGCTAATAGGTTTTTATATTATAATAAGAGAGAGTTTTTTAGTTTATATAAAGTGCGTTTTAGCTATTTATATATTTTAGGCTCTTTAAATCTAGCAGGAAGTTTTATAAAAATAAAGGTTTAGGTTTTATAATAATGTTATAACCCATTTAACATATAGGTTATAAAACAGGCCAGCAAGCTAGGAACAGGCGACAGGGTTCAACACCCCGCCTAGGACATCTCTTATATAAGGCGCACGGACAAATACAAATAACATAAGGCACACAACCCTATAATATAACTAGGGTTAAATTATGCCTATATAAAATTAGTATATAGGCAACATAGGCAAGAGACTGCTTATGCCGCTTAGCTACATAGGCAAATTACTAAGACTAAAGAGCTAGATATATATTTAGATACATTTTCTACTATTAGATAGATTTAATAAATAGCTTTTTAGTTATTAATTTAAATATTTACCTTTAAGTAGCTTTATTGCTAGTAATTATTTGCTAAATATAAAATAATAGTGTTTTTATACTATAATTAGTATACTTTTTTAATCGTCTCTGCTAATATAAACCCTTTAGCACTCTAGAAACCTATAAAACCTAGCAGTAATTATTATATTTTAACAACTCTTATTTAAAATGGCTTAATATATACTAACTAAATAATACAAAGATATAATGGCTCTTTAGACTTCTACTTTATCTAATGTTGAAAATAATAGCAATTTTATTACAGCTTAGATGATTAAGCAAGTTAACTACCTTAGTTAGAAAATCGCCCGCCTTTAAGCTATTTAAAAAAGTAAATCCTACAAAATAAATAAACTAAAACCTTACAACAGCACTAAAGAAATCCTCTAAAGCTTTTTTACTTATAATTGCGCCTACTTTAAGCATAATGCTAATTAGTTTATTAAGAACAAAGAAAGAATCCTCTTCTCTAGCATTTGCTTTAAAGGAGACGCCGCTAAATAATTTAAACCAATCCTAAGGGATTATCTAGAAAACAACAATCAAGATTAGAACAATATGATTATAAAAGCTTTTAGTAGCTATAAGAACTATAAGAAACTTTTTAGGGAAACTTTTGGTAACCCTAACAAAAAGCGCACCATAGAACAACAACTCTATAAGCTACGATAAACTAAGTTAGCTTTAAAATACATTATTAGTTTTTATTAAGTTTTAGCATATTTAGGATAAGAGGATAAGCTAATAATGTCTTAGTTTTATAAAGGACTAAAGGATAAAGTTAAAGACGAGCTATTTAAATAGGACCAATCTAAAAAATTTGCTTAATATGTCGCTATAGCTATATAAATCAATAATTATCTATATAAATAACGATAGAAATGCAATAAGAAAGGCAACGGCGCACTATGGAAGTTTTGCTTATAAGCTAACACCAGCAAGCGTTATTAACCATAATGACAATTTAATAATAACATAGTCATTAGTAGAACAACATACTTAGGCCTTATAGAATTAGAAGCCGCTAATAGAAAGCTACTAGGCAAATGCTTTAATTGTAGCAAGGAAGGATATTTTGCATAAGAATGCCGTTAATTAAAGAAGCTATAGAAACTTGTTTTTAGGGGATAGTAATAACTTAACGTACTTGGAAAAGTGCACTTTACCAATGATATATACTTTTATACTGAGATATAACAACTTGAAAAATTACCTAGACTAAAATAATATCCTTAGAACCTATCTTTTTTAAAATAAGTAACAGACTTTGTTAACTATAAAATCCTTTATTAGGCTTTTTGTTACAATAATAGCTATATATTATACTTTTTAGCAAAGGAATCCGCAGGATGGTTTCCCTAAAAGCCTAGGAAGTTATAATAATTAGCTATAGGAAGATGCAAACTACTTTATAATATTATCATTTGAGATAGCGACTTAGATTATTCTTTAAACCTACTCGACCATGCTTTTGAAGAAATAAACAATGACTCTAACAACCTAATACTCTTATATATAATTAAATAATAAGAGGAAAGTGAGACTATTATGCAATAGCTTATGGAATAAGACTATTAACTAAATGACTTATTGAAACCTGCTACACTAGACTAAGGATGCATTATAAAAGGCACTAAGGTTGAATACTTTGTATATAGAATTAGCTTATAAGAACTTTTTACTTGTATGCCCTTGTAAAAGGCAATAGCAATGAAATATAAAAACCTATAAATCAGCCCTTTTTACAAAAACCACTATAAACTTAGATGGATTTCTTGTGTATATTATAGCTGCGAAATATACTTTACTAATAAAGCTAAATATAAATGGTTTTTAGCATAAGAATTTAACTAAATCATCTAAGCAGTCAAAGAATCATAGCTATAATTTTGTAAAGTTCTTAATAGATAATATTATAACGCATATATCAGCCTACCCAAAGATTGCCTAAAAGTATATGTTAATAGGAAGATTATATGGGAGCAATACATTATTATTAGCTATGCAATTTATATAAAATAAAAGATCTGCAATTGGCACTAATAAAAAGGTAGTTAGCCTTTATAGGATTTGCTGGAATATATTAGCAAACAGCACCTAAAAGAATAGGATTGCCTATAAGGGATAATAGACGATCAAAACCCCTACAATCCCTATATGCAATGAATAATAACAATTATGCATATATTATCCTTAAAGCAAAGATTAATAAAAGAAACTATAGTGCACTGTTGGACAGTAGCGCTTAAGGAAACTTTATATCCCTAAACATTATCAACAGAGACTAAATTACATAGAAATAAAAAGAAAAACTCTACTAACTCAGCATTGTAAAAGGATAGGCAGTGACCTATAAACAAGGTGTAATTAATATAAAGACTGATTATCTTCTAGTCTTAATCTAAGGATAAGTTACAACTATATCCTTTAACATTATAGATATAGCATAATATAAGCTAATCTTAGGACTTTCTTAGCTAAAAGCCAAAAATCCTTAAATTAATTAAACCACTGGCCAGATCTTTTAGGAATAAGCTATACCCAAAAGATTGGTTGCAATCAAAGGCAAAAGAAAAAATTTAGTCACTAAGCATGACTCAAGAAATAAGCACTTAAACAAATTTAACAATACCTCTATAGAAGGACAAGCTAGGAAGCTTAGATAGATAAGGAAAAATCTAGTAAACGATGAGTATAACAAGGTCTTAAGCCATCGATAAATTGGGAATATAAAGGAATAAAAACTAATCAAAAAGATATAAACTTTTTTAAAATAGCAATAAGTTAATAATAAAAGAAACAACTCTTTACAGTAACAAAATTGCGGCCTGCAACAAACCAAAAAATTAAGATTAGAAAAAAGCAAAATAGGCTACGACGCTATAGATATAGCACCAAGACCTAAATATAAACAACACAGCGCTTAACGATACATTCTATGCTTTATACATAATAAAGCAATAAATATAAATATTAAACTACTTAGCATACCAATAAAATACCACAGCTTTTAGAAAGTGTTTAAAAAGACACTTAATAATAATACAAAAATTTCTAAATATAGTTAATGGGATTATGAGATACCCCTTAAGGAAAGGACAACGCTGAAATTTCATAAGATCTATAGACTTAACGAAGAATAATTCAAGGCACTTAAAGACTACTTTGACAAAAATCTACTAAAAGGTTATATTTAACTATTATACTCGCCAGCAGGATACCCAATCCTATTTATACCCAAAAAGAACGGTAAACTTAGATTATGCGTAGATTATAAACAGCTTAATAATATTACTATTAAAAATTAATACCCTTTACCCTTTATTAAGGAACTTAGAAACTAACTTTAAACTGCATAATGGTTTATAGCACTTAACCTTAAAGGAGCATATAACCTTATTTAAATAAAGAAAAGAGAAGAATGAAAGACGGCCTTTAGGACTCGATATAGACATTTTAAGTATCTTGTTATGCTTTTTAGACTTACTAATGCACTAGCATCTTTCCAAGAGATAATTAACCACGTTCTATGAGAATATTTAGATATCTTTGTCATTATATACCTTGACAACATCTTAATCTATTCTTAAACTATAGAAAAATATATTTAGCACGTTAAACAAGTACTTTAGAAACTTTAGGATGCTAACCTCTTTATAGAACTAGAAAAGAGTTACTTTTATGTATAGAAAGTCGACTACCTTAGATATACTATTAAATTAAAAGTAATATAAATGTAAAAAGATAAGGTGGAAGTTATATGTAACTAGCCTATACTAAAGAACGTTAAGGACGTTAGGGTATTCCTTAGATACGTTAATTTTTATTGATAGTTTATCAAGAATTATAGCGGCATAGTTAGACTAATAATAAACTTTATCAAAAAGGACTAACCTTTCTTATAGAAAAAAAAAGCAAAAGAAGCATTTACCAAAGTTAAAAAACTTATTATAGCTGAATTAATCTTATAAAAAGCCAATCTAACAAAGCCTTTTAAAATTAAAACCAATGCTTTAAATTATGTGCTTAGCGGATAGTTAGGATAGCGAGATAAACAAAGACGCCTTAGACTTATTAGTAACTTTTTACACAAGCTTAACGAACTAGAACTCAACTACCCAATTTACAACAAAGAACTTATAGCAATCATTAAAGCATTTAAAGAATAGCAATACTACCTTATTGGTGTAAAATACTCTATTATTGTTTATATAAATTATAAAAACTTTGTATAGTTTACTATAACTAAAGTCTTAAATAAACGATAAATTAAATAGGTAGAATTCCTTTCTTAGTTTAATCTTAAGATTATTTATTGAAAAGGAAAAGACAATAAATAAGCAAATGCTTTTAGCCAATAATTAGATTATTAAAAAGACAGCTAGCTAAAAGAATAAACCCTTTTTAATATTAATAAATTAGGCAATTTAATATACTAAGCTAAACAACTTAATATTGCTTATTAAGTTAAACTTAAATAAGTAAAACTAGACTAAGCCAGCAAGTAAAAATAAGATAAATATATTAAAAAGATATATGCAGCCCTAGCATATAGACACTAAGGAGTTATTGCTATATATCATAGAATTAAGTGGATATAAAACCCGCTAGAATTTTAAAAGCAAATCAAAGACATCCTTAGGAATTATAATGAGTGTAGAATTAATAAGCTAGAACAACATAAGCCTTATAGATTGCTAAAACCTTTACTAGTACTTAGCGTTGCTTAGGAATCTATTAGCCTAGACTTTATCGTTAAGCTACTACGTTTACAAAAACCTTTAACTAAGGTTATCTTTAACAGCATTTTAGTAGTGGTTTGCAGACTAACAAAGTATGCTTACTTTATTTTCTATAAGGAATCTAGCACTATAGAAAATCTCGCTTATATTTTCCTTAAAACAATCTTAAGTAACTATGAAATATCAAAAGAAATCATTAGTAATAGAAATAAGCTTTTTGCCTTAAACTTTTAAAAGTCTCTTATAAGACAACTTGGCAGCAAGTATAAGCTTAGCACAGCCTATCACCTAAAAACAAATGGATAAATAGAATAGATTAACTAGATCTTAGAATAATATCTTTGATTTTACCTTAACTACTAGTAGAACAACTAGGTTAAACTACTACTATTAGTATAATTTACATATAATAATATATGCATATCCACAATGAAATAATCTCTTTTCTATGCTAACTATGGATTTAAACCTAAGGCATATTATAAATAGATTAATAGAAAGGAAATATTAGCAGCAAATAAGAAAGCAAAAAATATTAAGAATATTTAGCACGCTATTTAGCAATAGCTTTCTTTTATATAAAAACAAATAACTAAGTATATTAACTAAAAAAGGATTAAGGGACTAATTCTTAAAGAGGGAGATAAAGTTTATTTTCTTTGTAAAAATCTTAAAATACAATGCTTTAGCGATAAACTTAATTATAGAAAGATTAGACTTTTTAAAATTCTACAAAAACTCTCAAATGTTAATTATAAACTTTTATTATTAAATACAATGTGCTTGCGCATATATGTTTTTTATATTGCATTATTAAAACCAATATTATAAAATGCTTGATTTAAAACATAAATTAAAGTAAATGATGAGTATAGCATAAAAAAATATAAAGTTAAATAAATCTTTAACTTTTAAATATAAAATGGAACATAGGAATATCTTATTAAGTAGAAAAATTATAATTACGCAGAAAATATATGGAAACCAATGAAAAACTTGGAAAATTGCAAGCAATTGCTTAACTAATACTAATGGGCAAACAACTAGATAATGTAATAATTAGAATCTACTATTAAAACTACTAATAAACTCATTAGCCATAATATTTAGAAAATTTAACTAATCTAGCACCTTTTTCTCTATAGCTACTAAATTCTAATTAAACCTACTGAAAGATAAATCTTTTGCTACTATAGTAGACTCTTTGGAAATCACCTTTTAAATAACCTTAAAAGCAGCACAATGACGCTTTTCTTTTAGCTTTTCTGCCTTTATATAATTTAACTCTTTTATATAAGTGATATTATAACAAAGGGTGCGCTTTATCTTTTTTAACTATATTCTTTTTTACTTTTGCAAATAAAGAAGTTTTTTTTCCTAGCGCTTAATTTTATTTTTTAGCTTTTAATGTTGAGTAGCAATGTTATTTAACTTTATAGGAGTAGGATTAAGTACGTTGCACTTTAACTAATTATGGTAAATGCATTTTACGCAATGCAAAGAATTTAAAAAAGATACTTTGCAAGAATTTAAACTGTAACCTTTGCAAAAGAAATAAGTAGACATTTTAATAAAACTTTTTAGAATCTTTGCAATAAGGGAATCTTGCTTTTCTATATTTTTAAGAGTGGAAAAAGAATTACGATGATAATGTTTGTTAACTTTATCTAATATAATGGATTAGGAAGGCATAAACTAAGGGTATATAATAGGAAAAGAATGCAGAAACCTATTAGAGATCTTTAGAGATAAAGATTATAAGGAGGGAGATAATGTTATGATTTATTTAATATGTAGGTTATAAAATAGGCCAGCGAGCTAGGAATGGGCGATAGGGTCTAATACCCTGCTTAGAATATTTTTTATATAAGGCATATAAATAAATATAAATAATATAAGGCATATAACTTTATAATATAACTAAGGTTAGATTGTGCTTATATAAAATTAGCATATAGGCAATATAGGCAAAAGACCGCCTATGTTGCCTAGCTATATAGGCAAATTATTAAGACTAAAGAGCTGGATATATATTTAGATATATTTTCTACTATTAGATAGATTTAGTAGATAGCTCTTTAGTTATTAATCTAAGTATTTACCTTTAAGTAGCTTTATTGCTAGTGATTATTTGCTAGATATAGAATAATAGTGTTTTTGTACTATGATTAGTATACTTTTTTAATTGTTTCTGCTGATATAAACCCTTTGGCACTCTAGGAACCTATAGGACCTAGCAGTGATCATTATAAATAAGCGTTTAAAAACGCAGTTTTAACATTTATTAAGTTAATTTTAAGGTTAAAATAAGCCGCAATAGCTATAAGTATGCAAAAGAAATAAGTAGTAAATATAGCTGCATATATATCTTCTAAACTAGGTTTTTAAAGATTTCCCCTAATATAGATTTATGCTTTGTATAAGGTAATATTGCTGTTTTTATTAAGCTTATATTTATATATTTATTTTAAAAAAAGAAGTGTTGCTGTTGATTTTTCTCTTTTAAAAGTGCGCTAGACATTTAGTTTTAAGAGCGTTTATATTTCCTTATATATAGCTTTAAGCTAGTGTTTTTTATATTGGGACTTTTAAGCATTATTTTAGTTTTTTAGTTTTAGTAAAAAGTTTATATAGTATATTAGATTATATTATCTTTAAGGGTCTTTTTTAAGAGCTTTAAACTTTTTTTTTGCAAAGTATAAAGCTCTTTTATATTTAATAAATGCTTTATTTATTATTGCATTAAATATATAATATATAGTTTAATAGCAATAGTTAGCGCTTAAAATTAGCCTTTTAAGCTAATTAAGCAAAAAGGTAGTTAGGAAATTTAACTAGTGCATTTTATTAACCCTTTTTATAAAAGTAATTATATATATATACTTTGCTTTTAGAGCTTGTTTAATTTTCTTTAATCTTTATAGCAGTTAAATTAGCTTATTTAAAGCGCCTTAGCTCTAAGTGGTAAAGTAGCGCATATTTTGCGTAGCATAGACGTTTTTAACAGCTTTTTTAAGCTTTTTTTTAAATAAGCCGGTGTTTTAAATATTATACTTTAAAAAGCCAGTGTTTTAAACGTTACGTTTTAAAGTGTTTAATAAGGTTAAAAGTCTCTATTTTATGCGCTATTATTTTAAACTGCTTAGTAAAGGTAGTTTAAATGCGTTATTTTAATTATTTACCTTTAAGTTTTAATTTAATAAATTATTTAGATCTTTTCTCAAAGCTGTGTTTTAGTTGTTTTAACCGCTTTTAATATATAGCGGCGGGCTTATTGCTACTATAATGCAATTAAAGATTTTCTTTATTTTAATAATTTTAAGCAGAATAACCTCCAGGTCAGCCTTAGAAAGGCTATCTTAAGCCTTTTTTTCCCTTAAGGTATAAAATTAAGTTTTGTTAAAAAAGACGTTGCACATTGTTATTATTTTTCTAAGTTTAGAAATCTATATATAGTAAATCTTTATAAGAATATAGCTAATTAAATAGTTTATATAAGCCTTGGATTAGGTCTTTGTATTACGTTTTGCACTGCTTATTTTACGCTTTTTCCTAAAAACATAGGCACAGTAGCTATAGGCATATACGTTGCTTTAATCTAAGCGCAGATCCTTATATAGCTTATATATTTATATTAGCTTATACTATTGGAAATATTATGTAAACTATTTTAATAGGACTTGATTTGGTAAATAGCCGTGTCTGCGTATTAATGGGCACTTATTAAATAGCTAAATTTTAACGCGCATAAATTTCAGCTATAGTTTTGCTGGCAATTTTAATTTTAGTTACAAAGCTAAAGCCTTTTTAATAACACTTTTTTCTGCTTATTTAGCGCTTTTATTAGGCTTTTTAATGCATAATAATATAATTTTAACTTTAATTCTGCTTTTTTTATACTATTTTATATATACTATTTTATGCTTTATTTTAATAATAATAGCTTTAGCATTTTAATAAATTTTATAAACCTATAGTTTAAAACAGCAGTTTACACGCGCCTTATAATTTTATAGCGCTAAGAAAACCAGTTCCTAACCCTTTTCTATAAGGTTTATTATAGCTAGTTTGCCGCTAAACTTGTTTTTATAAATAAGCGTATACTTTGCTTTATTATATGCTTTATTATAAATAAAAAGGTTTTACAATATCCTTTAAAAGGGCCTTAAGCTTACTTATTTAAAGGGTTTTTAGTATATATTTTAGGTAATTATAACACTTATATAAAACTTGCATTTTATGCATCTTATTTTATTAATTTTAATGCTTTAAACTATTAAGATTAAGAGCTATAGCGCTTTTAGTTTTAAGTGCTTTAATTAAAGATGCTAAAAGTGCTTTAAATTATTTCTTATAACGTGGTTGTACATCAAGCGACATAGAACATCAAGCGACACACTTTTCACCACACCCACCCCTTAGATTGACTAAAACTCCATACAAACGCTGTAAATTAATTAAAACTACTTAGAATTATTATTATTATCTACTTTCTCAGCTTCTAGATATATTTGTGCATTATAGCCAGCTTTGCGACAGATCCCACAATGCCTGCCACCTACTTGCCTGCGTTTTAATAGACCACTATTTTCACCCTCTTCCTTCGATTGCTTATTCACCACACCCTTCTCTGCTAAAAGTCTCCTTGTATTCCGTTTAATAAAGCCTCCTCTATTTTGTAATCGAGTTTTTTTAGCTCTGCGGCGCTTACTAAGCATTTTATTTGCCTTACAAAGAGTCTAGTTCTCTAATTATATAAAGGTAACCTAGTGAGCAATTGCTTGTATAGCCTTAGAAAGCTAGTTAATAGCCTTTAAAATTAATGTTAAAGAGCTATTTTAATAAGCAGAGATTTAACTTTTAATAAAATTAGTCTATAATTTAGCTTTGGTAAGGTTATATAGTGTTTAAGAAACCTATTAGTTTAATAGCTGTGGAGAAGTTTATAGCGGTAATAGTATTAATAATATTATATTAAGGCAAGAAAGTATAGCATCTAGGTTAAGAGGGATAAGTCCGGCCCCTTTAAAACTTCCTAGAATATTATCCTTAGTCATTGTATTAAGGTAAGCGTATTTAAACGCCAGGAAAAACTCATCTTTAGTAATATAATAAATATACGCCTTAATAAACACATTAATTTAGTCGCTATATCTCAACTTTAGAGTATTAAAACAGCCTATATCTAAAGGCTATATTAGATAAAATAAATGCAAAAGCAAATAAAGTAAAATAATTTTGTTTTCTTTGCAATATATCTTAAACTCTACGTTAACGTAGCTCTTATAGCCATTTAAGACAAGGAGCTGATATGCACCTATTGTATATAGCTTAGAAAACTAATTAAAATGCTGCAGCTATTTAATGCCTGTTTTATTATTGGTTTATCTATTAAAAATTGTTTTAATAATCTAATTATTTAAAAACTTAGCCTAAGTATACTAGTTAGCAAAATAGTTTCTGCTTTAAACCACTAAAAATAGCAACATTGCATACTTATCACCGCTTACATAAACTATCGCTATTACCCATTCCCGATTGCCAAGCTACACTAATTTTGGCTTTTCAACGCGTTTGGCGCGTATAACTACCATAAACAACTAAATTATACCCATTATAAAGCTAGTCTCGTCAAAGTTATAAGTATTGCAATTCTGCACTCTGTACTTAGCTTTTATGTTTGCATATAGGCGAAATTAGTTACTTAAAACCTTTAAATCCTTGCAGCAAGCTTTTTAGTAGTCGTAAGCGCAATTAACATATGTTTTAAGCTTAAGGCATTGTATAATAAAGCAATATAGCTAATGCGTTCTAACGCGCTTTTTACTATGCGCTTTAAGGAGATAGTTAGCTATATCTCCTATATTAGCGATCTAAGGCAAAAACCCTCGTATATCTTAATCTAAAATATATTCAACAATTACTTCCTTCTTTAGCTTAGTTAACATAGTTTTATTTAAGCGTATCATTAAGCGTAATGTTCTGCCCTTTATATAGTGGCTAAAGGTAGTATAAGGGATGTTGTATAGCGCTGCAGCGCGTCTTTAGCTAATTTTTTTTGATAACCTAACCGCTTTTATAGCAAAGATAATACAGCTTTCTTTTAAGGCAAATTCCATAAGTAATTGTAGAAAAATGACGCGCTAAAGTAGGTAGGTGGCGTAAAGTAGAAAAGTGTATCGCTCAATGTCCTGTGTCGCTCAATGTACAACCACGTTATGCATATTTTATTAATTAATATTATTAGAGTTGCTTATAATAGCTAGTGTAATAATTTTATCCCAAAAAAATTAAAGCTTTAAATAAAATAAAATAAGCTTGTATTTAAAGAAAACTAAATTAAACTTCTTAACTAACTTAGCAAAAATCACATTTTCTTTTATTATTCTATAGCATATAATATAATTAAAACTATAATACTATATCTTTGCATTAGTTAAGCAAGCTTTAAAAATGATATTTAAATAAAAACCTTTAACTATTATTACATTTAATAAGATTAGGTTTAGCGTTTACTTTTTATCTTTATTATTTAAAGTTTCTTTAAAGCGCTTTATTTTATAGCTAATAATAAAAAGTGTTAATGTGCTAGCATTAACTATATCATTGCTATAGAAGCGCTTAAAAGAGCTAGTTTTAAGCAGGTTAATAAAGTTAACTAGGTATATAGCACTATAGTTATTAATAATAGTGCTGTTTTAAAAAAAGTATTTGTAAATTAAAAATAAGGTTAAATAAATGCCTACGCTTATACTAGGCACTTTTGAGTTTAAAAGATTAGAGTTAATAATTATATAAATTAAATAATACATTATTATATATATAAATAAGCTATTTAAAGTTTAAAATAAAAAAAAGAGTAAAGAGTTTAGGCTTTAATGTTGTTAAATGAGTAAAATGCTTTAGACTATTTGTTTAAGAAATATTCTCCTTTTAATTTAGTTAAGGGTAGCTAGTTAAGCTTAATAAAGTTTTTTTTAAAAACTTTATATTAAGGGTTTTTATGCAAAATAGTTTTAATTTAAAAAGTAGTTACATTGTTAAATGTTTTATTAAATTTATCCTTAGCTTTTTGTTTTTTAATATAGATATAGTAAAAGATATTGCACTTAGTTAGAGGCTAATTATATATTGTTTTTTTGTTTAAAAGGCAAAGGCAAAAGTGCCTTAAACCAGCGTTTTAGTTTCTTTAACGCTTATTTCCACTTGTCTTAAGCGCTAGCAAATGGGAAGATGCTTTAAAAGAGTTGTTTTCTTTTAGGGTAGCGAAGATTCTTTAATTATTATGCTTGTAATTTAGTTTATTGTAATAAAAAAGAGCTAAGAATGTATTTATAAGCTTGTTAAGGGATTTGATTAATTTTTCTAAAGCATTATTTTTAACTAGTTTTTAGAGTTGTTAATTGCTTTAACTAGGCGCGAGCCTTTTAGAAATTGCCTAAAGAAAATTTTGCGCTTTAAAAAAGCCTTTAATTTTAAAAATTTCATACGCTTATGCTTAGATATAAATAGCTTTAAATTCTTTAATTTAAGTTAACGCTTTAGTTTTCTTATTTTAAGTCTTTTAGAGATAATTATAGTATTAAAAGCATATAATATTGTTAATTGTAGTGTTAGTTAATCTAAGGTCTGCTTTTAAGTTTTAAATAAATTGCTGCATTAATAGGTTCTTTTAAAGCTTTATTTTTATAGTATATATATTAATAAGGTCTTTTTAAACTATTTTGTTAATTTACGTCTAGATTTTATTTAAGTTTGCTTTCTTAATCTTGCGTTTTTATAAATAGTATATATATATTACATTTAATTAATTGCTAAAAAAGGGTTTATAGTTGCTTAGATCTTATATTTCTTATATGTTGCGTTTTTGCTTAAAAAGGCGCTCTTAACGTTTTTTTTTCTCTGCGTTTTTTGCTTTGCGCCTAAGTTTATAATCGTTAGCCTAGTTATTATAATAATTCTCTTTATTTTAGTTATAAAGCGCTGCGTTTAGCGCTTTTAAATCTACTAAATGTTAAACTTAAGTTATTTAACAGTGCGCTTTTAAGTGCTAAAATTATTTTAGAAAGATATATTAGTCTATATATCTTATAAAGGTATTAAGCTTTTTATTAGCTATTTTAAGCGTAGTTATAAATAAGTGAAATAAGGCGTTTTTGCCCTTAAGAGTTAAAAAATAAAGTAAAAAAAGGTTTGTTTTAGCTTTATATATAGTTAGGAAAAGATTCCTAGGTTACTTGCTAGGCTTATAATTATAAAAATAAACTATAAGGCATATTAGGAAAGAAAAGCAAGGTTTTAATAAACCGTTTAAAACGTGAATTGATGTTATTCTATAAAGTGTATATGTATAAAGTTAAAAAGTGCGCTTTGTTTATAAGCTTTTGCAGCGTCGTTTATAGTGCTGGTTTTGGCAGGGTTAGGGTTATAGGTGCATGGTTTCTACACCATCTGCTTCTACTTGGTACCTAGGTAGTCTACTATTACTATTGCCCTTCCAAAAAAAAAAGGCTTGTAACTGTGGCTATGGTCTTTCAATTTGAATCCATTCCATGGATGCCCACAGGTTCATCCTCGATCTAGATGTTCCTTCTTTCGTTCCACCCTAGGAAGCCCGTCACGCACCAACAACGCTTGATCCCAAGCCCGAGGTCACAATCAAATAAATCAATCATCCAACCACCTAGGTATATTCCATCCATTCGTAGGTCACTTGATTAGTGGAAGATCCCAGAGAATCTATCTATAACTCACCCAAAAATCTTGTAGAACCGCCGGGAAAAGGTCGACAAACGCCAGCCTCTGAAATAAGATATCTACTTCGGCACCATCCTGCCCCCCCTCCCCCCCCCAAAGTCTCACGCCCATGCTTTGCCTGCCCATACAACCGAGTCAGCTCCGTCGAAAAGACCCAAAGTCCTCCCAGGAGCAGCGAGATAGTTGACCGATGGCATCTAGACGTGCTCCGACGGCAAACGCTGCGGGAACCTCGGAGTCCGCGGCAGCTCGGAAGGGGTGTTCATGACAGAATGATGATGAGGGCAGCACGCCGAAGATAGAAAGTGAGCTTCCTGATGACTCCAAGGCAGAAACCTCGAGCGATCAATCGCCAAAAAGTACATAATGGCGAGGTGTCAAGAGGTCCCGCGTTTTCCTCAATGTCTGATCACAGGCGTCTCGTGCCGCTGCCGGCGAGGAAAACGGAGACGGAAGCCGCACCGTCTGAGCATTACAATTCTTTTGTGTTGTGAGAGTATGCCGCGTCGACTTGACCTTGCGTTGGGGAGGGGGGAAGGAGCGCAAGTACGTCGGCCAGCTGGTTTGCAAGAATGGTCTGCTGTTGGCATCAGCCAGGCCAACGGGCAGTATCGGCCAGCAATGCTCGGAGGGCGCAATTTCGGAGCAAGGCCGTGTCGCTCCTAAGCAGTGCGTCAGGTTGTTGAAGAAACATCACCGGTCCTGAATCAGATAAGGACTCTCGTTTTTCAAAAAGCTACCCTTCCTACTCCATGCACGCTATGCGCCAACCCAACCGTGCGCCATTTTCCCACTCAATTTTGGACTCCATGTGTTATCAGACAGGCCTCGAAAACCCAGATTATCCTGCGATGGTTCACCAAAAGGAGCGCGGCAGAGATATTGCCCGTCCAACGCCAGTAACCCTTGTGTAAGACCTCATCATCATGAAATGTTTTCCGCCAACAATGCAGTCTCCACCCGTCCATGCAAGCAGAAGTTCTTTGCAGACATTCATTTTTCGTGTGCGCAAGAATCTAGATTGATTGCTTTCATCTCTGAGTGCTACGTTAGCCGCTGCTGGGTCCAACAGGCTGGATTGGAGGCACTTACCGGTTCTAAGACGGCATCGCGCTGTGTGGTGTCTTTCTTTCTTTCTCTGTTTTGGGGATGTTGTATCCGTCAGGTTCGTCTCTGGAAAATTGGTGGGACTCGCAGGTTCCAAGATGTCTCGTGAGTGAGACGGCATCCGAAACCTTCAGAGCTCGGACCACCGCGGCTCAGCATCTCTCAAATCCACACAGCGACAATGGACATCAAAACCCTTTTCCACCACACTCGAGCCTCGATGGATCAGACATTCCCCGAGTGTCTCCTCTTGTCTAGAAGGAGTCTCACCACCTTGATTGCGAGATGCTGAACGCCTTCTACTAGTAAGGAGGGTTGTTGATCGCATCTGGGGCCGGAAATGAGAAGCCGGGCGGGAAGACGGGCATGCCTTGTTGGTTCGTAGTAATACCAAAGCCGAATCCGGGCACAACGGGCTCGTTGTTGGGATTGTTGCTGTTGTTGTTGGGGCGCTCGTCGTCGCGACGGTGGCCGTGATCTCCTCCGCCACCATTTCCCCCTCGGCCGCCTCCGCGTCTGCCGTGTCGGCGGTCATTCCGATCGTCATTGTGTTGGGTGGACTTGGGACCGTGGCTGCCACCCTTGTCCGTCTGCATACGTCGGGAAATCGCCTTGGACGAGACACCGGCGCCGATTTCAATGTCTGGCTCCTCGACCACCATGCCGTGGGTAATGGGTTTGCCACCACTGCCGCCGTATGGGGCGGTGAGCATCCACTTTCGGTCGGCGTCGGTGAGCTTGTGAATCGGGATTACACTGACACCGGTCTGGTAGTCGCTAGAGTCCCTGGGCCCAAACCCAACGCCCCATCTGGTACGAAGTTGAGGATCAGGGCTGCGACCATCCTCCATGGCCTCCTTGGCACTGACGGCATCCTTACGGGTGTACATCTTGACGAATGCGTGCCGCTTCTCTTTGTTCACGATGCACGTCTGGACGGTGCCAAAACGATTGAAGATGTTTCGCAGCTCATTCTCGGGGCAGGTAACCCCTCCCACGAACAGAGTACGACTCATGACTTTGATGTGATTGCTAGGGAGGGACGGGTCGAACTGTACAAACTTGGTCTGTGAGGCGGGAGGCATCTCACCTCGCCGCGGGCTTGAGCCACGACGGCCAGGCGGCGAACGCTGCCGATAGGGACGACCCCGATTCTGATCTTCAAAGCGATCATGGTTCGGAGAATTACGGCCATTGTCGCCAAAACGACGCTCATCGCGACCACGAGGAGATTCACGGTGATCCCACTGACGACCTGGAGAGCGCGAGCGCGACCGACCGCGCGTTCTATTGATGGGAGATCTCAGATCACGATCATCGGGTCTCGGAGGAGCCCAGCCATTACCAGAGCCCCCGTTGGAAGGCATCGGATACGCGCTTTGGTTCGGCTGAGGTACTTGCGGCGCGGCAGCCGGGGCTGTGCCGTTGTTTCCGGCCAGGGCCTTCACGACAGCAGCAATCTGATCAGGTGGAATACCCTTCTGAATTAATTGCTGAATGAGAGTGACCTGCAGTGCAGTCGGATCAGCCGCGCCGGCCGGTGCAGCTGTGCCAGCCATTCCATTTGCCATGGCGGCTGCACCATTCTGGGCGCTAAAGTTGGGAAAAGCCACAGCCTGAGTCTGTGGCGGTAGGAATGGCGGAGCAGATGATCCCATGGGAGGCAGGGCGGGCTGAGATGTCTGCTGCATGAAGGGCAAACCTAGGCCTGCCTGAGCAGGATTCATGAAAGACGGAGCTGCATTAGTAGCAGGGAGTCCAGGAGCAGTATACGATGCAGAGGCTGGAGTCGGTGCTGGTGCGGGAGCTGGAACTGGGGGAGCGGGGACGCTCTGCGGGGTGCTCCGGTTCTGTTGAGCAATGTTCTTGAGGGTGGCGAGGGTCTCCGCGATGTTGGCTGGGAGTGCTGGCGGCGCCAGAGTGGGCTGAGTGTTATTGAGCGGTGCCAACGCGCTCGGAGGCGGACTACCAGGAGGGGTGGTGGATGCGTCTGAGCAACGATAATCAGAGTCTGCCGGCAATACGTCGTGCTCGGGCCTCGATGTGAGTCGAGGTGTTTGGAAACACGGGGCATGTAACCTACTATTGAGCTTCTGCTTGAAGCTCTCGATCATTGCCGCGGGGAAAGTTTGACCCTTCTCCCAGATGTCAACGAGCTTCTTGATCTTCTCCTACAAGCAGATCTTGGTGAGCTACAATTCTCTAGGGTTTACAGAGTATGTGCCAGATGCTGTCTCTAGAAACAGCAGTGATGAGCAGCCGAATGGCCTCACTGCAGGTGGAATGCTGCCCTGGCCAGCACTGAACTCTCCGGGGACATATGTGGCACCATCTCGAAGAGTCAGACATACCTTTTGGTCCTGAGGAGCAGATGACGTGATATCATTCATCAAGACGGGCATCAGCTCGGTCACCCGGTTCACACCAGCAGCAAAGGTGCCGTCCGGCGCAGTACTGCTGACAGGCTGGCCCTGCTGCTTTGCCTGCTCTAGCCATTTGCGAGTTACAGAGTCTACGACGTAAAGCACGCCAAGTTTGTGGGTGCTAGGAGCTTTCTTGAAGTGTGTGAATATTCTCTGGATGAGAACTGACTCGGACTGCACTCGAGGGGTTAATTAGTATTGAAAGGCCTAGAGACACGGACCGACCGTACGAGCGGGACAAAGAGGTCTTGGATTTAGAAGGAGAAGGGGGGGGGGAGGCAGATTTGTTTAAATAGTCAACAATACTGTGCTGACGGCGACGACGTGTTGAGTTATACTGTGAGTGTCTGTATGTGTGCTGAAAAGGGCATCGTGGTCCGTACCTGAACGTTCGCAATGCAGAGGCTGGTAATGGAACTGATCCTAGAACCCGAGACTCCAGGAGGCTTGAGGGCAAGCATGGCCTGAAGGCTTGTCTCCAGATCTGCTACGGCAGACGACATGACGATCGGCTTGGTTGGTTGCTAGCCAGAGGCCACACTACTTGTCGAAGATCAACTCTTATGGATATCCGCCTGAGTCTACCGGCCTGGCACTTGGTACGAGGCGAGGTAGAGCGATGATGACTGGTGTGGTCTTGGTAGGACGCGGTTTTTGGTGGGAGTCAATTGCAGCCAAGGCAGGGCTGTTTGTTTGCCTGTTCCTTTCAAGACCTTTGGCCCCCGCTTTGAATGACTCCGATTGAGTCGTCCCTCGAAGTTGTCCTCCTTTGACACCAGATCCCCAACCTTGCAAAGAGCGTTGGCTGGCTACAGAGGCACCGAGACACTTGGTCGGGGGAGGCACGCCTTGAGGTCACCTGATTCTCGAGAAAACGGAGCAGTGCACAGAGCTTCTCAGAGGATGGTCAAGGACCAGGCGATCCAGACAGAGAGAAACAGCACGATGGTGTACGGTGGCCAGACGGCACAGGCTAGACCTCGAAGGTGCTTGTTTACTGCGAGAGGCAGGCAAATTTCTAGAGTGGCTGAGGCTTTTGGGGGAAGAAAGAGGGATGGATGTTGGCTCTTTGGTCTGGATTGGGGCTGCGAGTGTTTTTTCCTCGGGGTCGCGCAGCGCTGTCCGTGGTTTAGAAGGTTTCAAATCAATCGGCAGAATGTCTAAGCAGGCCAGAAGTTGCCGAGACTACTGCGAATCTGATAAAAATCAAGTCGGACGGATGGATTCTCGATGGAATCTGATACGGCTGGCCGTGTTACTGCCCGGGTGTCGCGGTGTTGTAGATGGTGGGTGGGAAGGGTTGGAAAAGTTGGAGGTCGAGAGGAGACGGGGCGCTGGGCAGCCGTTGCGTTTTATCAAGCGGAGCGGCAAAATTAAGAAAGATGAGGGTGGGAAGAGGGGCCCCACTAATTAGCGTGCTCCCCAGACACTGGCTAACTGGTGGCAGGCTGGCAGGTTGTCCATCAACTGGAGCCGCTAGCAGATTTCCGTGAGGATACGGGGAGGATCTGATAGTCTAGCGTCACTGATGACTTGCACCTGCAGGGTTTGGTACGGTTGGCAAGGAAGTATTTTGTACCCGCAGTAAGCAAGTCTCGGTAAGTCGACGAGGAGGACTTTTCTGCTCACGATACATATCCAGAGAGTAATAGGAGATTAGTAAGACGTGGTCTGAAGAACAGTCTGCCTTCGAACGGGTCCACTGACGATGTTGCGAATGCTATGCTCGAGATTTCGACTCTGTATAAGTAAGCCGACTTCACCGTTCTGGAGTCCACGGCTCACCCAGCCAGCACCTTCACCCGGTAAATATATCATGTATCGCAAATTCTTGCCTGGCAACTGCACAATCTTTTATGCCGCAGCAGGAACCGCATCCTATTTTCTAGCCGCTGTCTTGGCGGTTATCATTTCTGCATTGCATTCTCAAGTCAGGTTTGGATGCAAGATGACATACAGCACCGCACGGGCAACATCGGACATCTGGAGCGAGTCGCGAGCCGAAACGTTCCAGCCGCAGCGGCAAGCTGCGCCAAGCCAGAGGACTCTGGCGCACCCGAGCAAGGTTGAGTCCCTGGACCGGGGGAAGCTCTTGTCGGGGGTAACATCGCACTTCGCGACGCGAACGACCACTTGAGGCTCGTCATGACACGGCAGTCACAAGAAACCAAAGTTGCCCCCTCAGGTACGAAGTAGTTCTGGACAGGATCTAATACTTCACGAGTAGGTGAATTGCACAAAACTCGAATTGACCATTGGCGCGCAGACGGCGCATTCGGAACATTGGGACTGTTGACTTCGTAATCGGCGTGCGGGGATGATGGGGAGCTGAAGCTGCAGCTGCCACACTATATTCTGACGTCAAAATGGGCCTTCTCTCGTTTTTTTTGTTGTTTCCCCCCCCTCCCCCCCTCCCCCCTCCCCTACTGTGTCCTCCGTTCCGGTACATTCCCCGAACGTTGGGAATGTCCGGCGTTTATAAGACCTGGGGTTACGGCGACGACCGGCTCCAATGCCCTAGACGTGATGGTCAAGGAAGGAAGAAGACCAGCGGGAAGAGGCTAGATTCTGGGATGGCATCCTTTATGTAGCTCTCTCAAGAGATGGCCTCGAGTTTCTGCAGGTAGTACATCGCCCGGACGGGCCGAGATCTGAGTTGTCGTCGTCCTCTTCGGCTCCGAGCCTAGGTGCTATTACCCAGTACACGGTACCGCACCGCACTCTTACCTAGTAGTAGCACACACCTTGCTCCGTACTCCGTACTAGTGTGGCAGTCGAGCGGGAACCTGTGCAGGGATGCTGTAGAATCTGTCCGGGGCTACGCATCGTTTTCGAAAATTCGCGCGCCTTTTCTTTTCTGCATTTTCTAATCCTCCCTCTTTCCGCAGTGCCCTCTCTTTTTCTTTCCCTTATCACGTCTTCACTGCACCACTTCATTCACCCAGTCCAGCCCTGTCTGTCTTCACCATGGCCTCTGCTATGCGTCTCGGCTCTTCCGCCCTGAGGACTTCCCTCAGGGCTCCTGCCTTCCGCCCCACCTCCTTCAACGCCGTCCGCTGCTACAGCGCAAAGACCCAGGTATGCACTCATCGCCTCTGCTGGCCCATGGCCCATGGCCTGCAATCGCGCTCCCACTCGGCCAGATCACGAGCTGCCATTGTCGCGCCCATACATCCACCCTCTCTCTCTCTTGGGAGCGACTGTCCCGCTGACTATCCTGCCATCTGCCAGACCCTGAAGGAGCGCTTCGCCGAGCTCCTGCCCGAGAAGATCGAGGAGATCAAGGCCCTCCGCAAGTCAGTGCCAACCAGTGCCTCTCGAGAGTCACCTCCTGTCGACATATTAGCTGACTAGAGCTGCAACACAGGGAGAATGGCTCCAAGGTCGTCGACAAGGTGACCCTGGACCAGGTCTACGGTGGTGCCCGTGGCATCAAGTGCCTGGTGTGGGAAGGTTCCGTCCTCGATTCTGAGGAGGGTATCCGCTTCCGCGGCAAGACCATCCCCGAGTGCCAGGAGCTCCTTCCCAAGGCTCCCGGCGGCAAGGAGCCTCTGCCTGAGGGTAAGCTACGATTTTTATTATTTTTATAAAACCGTATTTTCTGTCTGAGCGCGCTTGGTACTGATTGCCCATCGGCCAGGTCTCTTCTGGCTCCTCCTGACCGGTGAGGTCCCGACCGAGCAGCAGGTCCGCGACCTGTCCGCCGAGTGGGCTGCTCGCGCCGATGTGCCCAAGTTCGTCGAGGAGCTCATCGACCGCTGCCCCTCCGACCTGCACCCCATGGCCCAGTTCTCCCTCGCCGTTACCGCTCTCGAGCACACCTCGTCGTTCGCCAAGGCCTACGCCAAGGGTGTCAACAAGAAGGACTACTGGGGCTACACCTTTGAGGACTCCATGGATCTGATCGCCAAGCTGCCGACCATCGCCGCCCGCATCTACCAAAACGTCTTTAAGGGAGGCAAGGTTGCCCCCGTCGAGAAGGACAAGGACTACTCTTTCAACTTCGCCAACCAGCTGGGCTTTGGTAGCAACAACGACTTCATCGAGCTGCTGCGTCTGTACCTGACCATCCACACCGACCACGAGGGTGGAAATGTCAGCGCCCACACCACCCACCTGGTCGGCAGCGCCCTCAGCTCCCCCTTCCTGTCCGTGTCCGCTGGTCTCCAGGGTCTGGCCGGTCCCCTGCACGGCCTGGCCAACCAGGAGGTGCTGAACTGGCTCACTGAGATGAAGAAGTCCGTTGGTGACGACCTGAGCGACAAGGCCATCACCGACTACCTGTGGTCCACCCTGAACGCCGGCCGTGTCGTCCCCGGTTACGGTCACGCTGTGCTCCGCAAGACGGACCCTCGCTACATGGCTCAGCGCAAGTTCGCGCAAGAGAAGATGCCCGAGGACCCCATGTTCCAGCTGGTCAGCCAGGTGTACAAGATCGCTCCCGGTGTTCTGACTGAGCACGGCAAGACCAAGAACCCCTTCCCCAACGTCGACGCGCACTCCGGTGTTCTCTTGCAGTACTACGGTCTGACCGAGGCCAACTACTACACCGTCCTGTTCGGTGTTTCGCGCGCCATTGGTGTCCTGCCCCAGCTGATCATTGACCGCGCTGTTGGCGCCCCCATCGAGCGGTACGCCTTCCATGGTGCCATCCATGCTATTTGACAATGCCCAGATCGCTGACGTGAGGTGTTCTATAGTCCCAAGTCCTTCTCCACTGCGAAGTGGGTTGAGATCTGCAAGAAGCTCTAAATCCATCGGGATCTGGCATGATTTGCGCGCAGCATTGATTGAACACGAAGAGTCCATTGCCTTTCCCAGCGGGTCGACGAACATGTTACATGGCATACAGGGAAATGAAATTATAGACTTTGGTTGACTATTGAGGGACGTTGGCAGAAAGGCTGCAGGTGCACGACTGGGTAGGTAGACCTGAAGAGCGAAATACCCCGTCATGCGTGGCGCTTGTACATTATCCAAAACCAAAAAAACATCTATGTCCCAAGATTGTACAACTTGGAAGAGTGTTTGGCAGAAATGCATCACCACTACTCCTGTTTCTTACCACCCCCGTCTACAGGCGGTAGACTTTGTATCGTCAACTCTCACCCCCGAGCAAAGCCACCCGACCTGGTTGTGTCTAAATCGAAAACACGAAGTCTAGAGTGGTAGGGCTGACTGGCCCGGTGGTTGGCCTCACGGTATTGCCCCGAATCGGGTCCGTTGGAACGTTGGGAGCTAGAACAGGATGATGAGATTTTGAATACGACAAACTAACGAAACCCAGGTGCGAGCTGGGTGTCTACAATAACTGTTTTGTGTTTTTGTTTTTGTGGTCGTGGTCCCTACTACGTCGGCCGACTGCCCGACCCTCTCCTCTGTTCTCCAGCTTCCTTCTCCAGAGCGTTGGGAAGTTTGACCCAACTTTTTTGAGATTCCGGGGATCTTTGTTGAGAGGGCCCCTCCCCCCGGGTGGTACACCCGCCTGCCGCAAGCTTCATGTGCGAAGGTCATGTACTGCTGTGTACCCCTGGGCGTGGCTGGCTGGGGAAACCCACAGGCCCTATCCGCTCTCCTTTCGGGGGATTCCATCAGGGAAGGCAGGGTTGGAAATCGGCCTACAGGCCGGCCAGAAACGCCCCCTGGGACCCTGGTCCCTTTTTCAAAGATCCCCGAAAAAGCCAATGCCGATCAGCACCAGTTGCAAGTGTGTTGATTGTCCGACCGAGCAGAAGCACCGTCAGCCATCTTCGTTGTCCGTTACTGGGGAGTCGAACAGGTTCCTTTTCCATCCCTTCTTCTGATCCTCACTCAATCTTGCCATCTTCTTGACTAGATCACGACCGCTGACCTGTTGCAAAAACCGTAAGTTGAATGTCGTTTGTTGTTGTTGCTGCCGACGAAGAAATTTGGGGGGTCTTGTTGTTTTTTCCTCCATGTTTTCATAAACCTGTTCGAAAGCAGTTTGGCGCCGGACAAGTTGGGGAGCTCTCCACTGTCGCGAGCTACTCAGCTGGGCAGCTGGGGCTTGGGAACCCCCGGCGAAAAGCACCATCACCGAAGCGATAGGGAAACCGGGCTGACTGACATGTGCATTCCGTCCACCGCAGACTTCCCCGAATCCACCGACATATCCCGCACGTCTTGCGCACTTTGTCTCTTTCTCCGTCTTCGTGAGACGAGTCGTTCAGACCCATTCCTTGGAGATCTAGTCCCTTTCACCGTCCACCATCCTCACCACCAACACCAACACGAACAACCTTCTATCTCGTGCGTATGACCCCTGACTTGAATCCCCCCCCCTTTCCCTCTACCTCTTACTTGTTGGGCTCACAGCATATTGGTGTACATCTCTGACCTGTGCGACTTCGTAAAAAGTCTAACCGTAGAGTCTGTCCTCGACCCTCCATCTCGTCCGACACTTTTTTTCTCTTCATCAACAACAACCAACCCCGCGAAGAAGCACCCTATTTCCCTTGGTCAGGGCCCCCTCCCCCGTCGACCCGATCCGCCATCGTCATGTCCGCCGTCGCCACCGTGCCGACTCCGGCACCGAAGCTGGAGAAGAAGCCCATCAAGTTCTCCAACCTGCTCCTCGGAGCCGGCCTCAATATGTTCGAGGTCACCACCCTCGGCCAGCCCCTCGAGGTCATCAAGACCACCATGGCTGCCCACCGTGGCGACGGCTTCATGACCGCCCTGGGCCGTATCTGGTCCCGTGGTGGTGTGCTGGGCTGTAAGTCCCTTGCCTATTTTCCCCACACCCTCTTCTTCTTCTCTTTGCTGCTACGAAACCAAAATACCACCGTGCTATAATCTTCGTACTCCTCAGACCGAGTTGGATCATCCCCCCCGCTGACACACAAGACCTTCTCCAGTCTACCAAGGTCTCATCCCCTGGGCTTGGATCGAAGCCTCCACCAAGGGCGCCGTGCTCCTCTTCGTCGCCTCCGAGGCTGAGTACTACGCGCGCGCAGCCGGCGCGTCCGAGTTCGTGGGCGGCATCACGGGCGGCGTGACGGGCGGCGTGGCCCAGGCCTACGCCACCATGGGCTTCTGCACCTGCATGAAGACGGTCGAGATCACCAAGCACAAGGTCGTCGAGTCCGGCGGCAAGCCCCCCTCCACCTGGGCCACCTTTGCCGACATCTACCGCCGCGAGGGCATCCGCGGCATCAACAAGGGCGTCAACGCCGTCGCCATCCGCCAGATGACCAACTGGGGCAGCCGCTTCGGCCTCTCGCGCCTCGCCGAGCAGGGGATCCGCCGCTTCACCGGCAAGGAGCACGGCGAGAAGCTCGGCGCCGCCGAGAAGATCCTCGCCTCGGGCCTGGGCGGCGGCCTGTCCGCCTGGAACCAGCCCATCGAGGTCATCCGCGTCGAGATGCAGAGCAAGACAGAGGACCCCAACCGCCCCAAGAAGATGACCGTGGGCAACACCTTCAGGTACATCTACTCCACCAACGGCGTCAAGGGCCTGTACCGCGGTGTCACCCCCCGCATCGGGCTGGGCATGTGGCAGACGATTTGTATGGTTGCGTTGGGCGATATGTGAGTTACTTGCTTCTTTTTTTTCCTCTTTGGTTGTCGTCGACCCCGACTTCGCACCAGACAATGGCTGACACGGTGTAAATCCACAGCGCTAAGGGCATGGTTGAAAAGGTGACCGGTGATGCGGTTACTGCTAAGCATTAGAGCGATGGCGTTCATGGTAGGGCATGTGGGATCTCAGTGTCGGATGGGATACCGGGTTTTGTGTTTGTAGGGAACCAGGACGGGCGACGGATATTTAGAGAAGACGAGAAAATCACAGGGATCCTCATCATGATTGTATGAGCGGAGAGCTTGATCTCACACTCTTGTCTTACCTGTTGCAATTCCGGACGCGTCGTGCCTGTGTAGTGTGTGCATGGAATAGACGTCTTTCATCTGCTGGGCCTTCAATGCATTTGAATCGCTTGAACCTTCCTGGCCTGCTCTGAAGACGGGTCCTGCCGGCGCAGTAGAGATCATAGCTGTCAAGGTTGTGCCCTTCCATGCGCAGCGCTTTTCGACTGAAGCCTGCTCTTTCTACACCACTCCCCGACTTTCTCACACGGTGGTATCTTTACAAGAGATGAGAGATTACGGCAGAATCGTGACTCGGGTTCGAATGCTATCTCAACACCTCAGCAAGCGGTTGCATTCGATGCGCAGTGAGTAGCTATAGCCGTAGTCAAGCGTTCCACGACGGCTCGTTTCTCATACATAGTCTGTCGGTACAGCATTCGAAGTTTCCCATCCCACGATTAGGAAATCCACAGAGTATCATATCTCAGCCCACGGAGCGGTCCAGAACTCCGAATGAGCCTTGTCAGCCATCGTTTCGCCCGGTGTCTTGTTTGCAGCCAGCCAAACCAGACGTGTTGCAGTGGTCATCAACAGAAGCCATTGCCATCAAAGTTTGCACCTTGCCTTTGACCAGCATCTTAATCTTCTTCATCATCCATCAAAACGTGTGGAGCCAGAGGCAGCGCGACGCCGATTTCCCCACCTCTCTCCCTCGTGTCTTCGTCATGGTTTCTAGCCGAGATCCCAGTCTACCTCCTCAAGAGATGTACGTGACCCTCCAGATCTGTTTCCGCCGCCAGGAGATCAGACCCAAAAGCGAGGCTCGTCCTCCCATTCCTTCGTTGTGGGATCCCACGCAAATACTTGCGTCTTGCCCTTGCGCAGTGTTGCCTCGTCGTCCTCCTCGATGCCGGGGTACTCGGGACCTTCGTACAGCTCCTTCTCGCCGACGCCGTCGCTCTCTAGCACGTCGCGGATCTCTAGGCTGAGCTTCTTGAAGTCGAGGTCCAGCCCGCGATTCTGCTCGTGCTTCTCCAACGGCGCCTTCTTATACTCCTCGGAAGCGTCTCGGTCGAGCGCCCGCAGGGACTTTGTCCGCGTGGGCGGGTTGGAATACATCTTGGCGTTGCTTTGCAGTCGAGCCTCGAAGTGAGCTAGCACGTGCTGGGACGTATCGTGGTCGAGGTAGGCTTCCCGGCGATACAGACCGGTGTCTGCGTAGCTCGGGCCTTTCACCATGCCAATCGTCGGATCGCCACTGTATTGGAGCTGGCCAGTCTCGATGTACCTGTGGCCCAACGTCTGGCCGTCGTCGACGCCTTGGCTTGGAGCAGGTGGGTCGGCATGTGGAACGATCGTAGTCGGTTTACGCCTCTTTTGGCCGTCTGGTAGCTCAATGAATTCAGGTGGGCTGCCGTCGTCTTGGTCTACAGACAAGACGAACACCCGTCCGCTGGCGTCGCCGATGATGAGCCTAGACTTATTCGGCGAGAAGGCCCCAAAGGAGATCTGCGCCGGAGCTTCGAGGATGACCTTGCCTTTAGCTTTGCCCTCTGAGCACCGCACATTCCAAACCTTCACGACGCCGTCGGAAGATCCGGTGTAGAATCGATCCAACGACGTGCCCCATGCCGTGAATTTCACACCTGTGTCATCCTCATCATCTCCAGCTGCGACTCCTGCGACGGGTGGACCATGAGAAAGGACTTGAATGGGCTTATCACCAAGCCCTGAATCCCATACGTATGTCTTGCCGTCGGTACAGCCTGCAGTCACATAACAGCAGTGCGCGCTGTTAGGCATGATCGTCAACTCGTTGATATCGTCGGCAAAGCAATCGAGAGCCTTGACCTCGCTAAAGACTGGGCCTAGCCCTGCGTGGTTTTCGGCGCGCTTGAAGATCCGAATCTGTGTTTTGACTTTGACAAACTTGAGTGCATCCCCTGCTGGAGACGTCGCCGCAATGAACACCGGTTGCGTCGGGTGCCATAAAACTTCAAATACGTTTTGTGTTTTGGCGCTTGTGATGGTAACGCGATTGCCAGAAACAGCATCCCATAAGCAAAGCTCGCCCGTGTTAAGGCTCTCGACGGGAATGTTGTTATCATTACCCGTTAGGCTTCGCGGCGAGTAGCCTACCAAGAGCAGATGCTTTACGCTCTGTTCTAAGCCCCATCTCATCGTCGAAGGAAAATAGGTCCATTTGTCGATAACCATCGGCGTGCCGTCTGGATTCAAGATCCTCGAGCACGAGAAGGACACAAAATCGCTCAGCGCCACCTGATTATCGTCCTTTGGTACCTGGTAGACTCTTACGGCGTCGCTTGGAACGTCTGCGGCCGTAGCGACGAGGCTACCGGTCTGTAGCTCGAGCAACGAGGCCTGAACGAAATTGACCGATCCTTCGTGGTCCCAGGTGCAGAGAGACTGCATGGAGCCCCCAGATTTATCGGCCTTCCAGACTTTGACCTTCGCGTCAAAGCCAGAAGTATAAACCCGATCATGAACCGCATCGTAGTCGGACGAGACTACAGACGTGTAGAGCCACGGGGACTGAGATTCGCGCATCGCTTCGGTCGAGTTCTCGCCCTCCCCGACGACAGGTCGAATGATCCGGTGGTCTGGATAAGCCTTGAGTGTGGCCGAGCCCCGGGAAATAGAACCCAAGACCAGGTTGCCCGGCTTATTATATTGCTGGTTATGGGAGTCCATGTGAACAGTAGTTCCGGCGACGTAAGCTTGATCAGAAACCCAGCTGATCGTTGAGAGATCGCCGGCACAGTTGGTAAACTCTGATCGCAGCTCCAACGAGTCCTCAAGCAATTTGCGATACTCGTTGGTAAAGTTGACAGGCCTTCTGGTCGACGCGAGCTTGATACCCGACGTCTGTCTTGCTAGCAAGAGGGACGACAAATGACTCTCGCGAAGGTCCTCACCGCGCTTATCGTAGGAATCCCCCTCAAGAGCCAAGACCTGCTGCGTCTGAAAGTGCTTAGGAACGGGCCGTCTGGCAACGATGTCCTTTGCATGGAAACGGATGTCTTCCAGAAAGGCATGGATGTCATCCTCCCCTCGACCTGGGAGTTCAGAACTGATTTGTACCGCAAGTTGAGCAAGGTGAGCCGATTTCGAGATCCTCCGCAGCCACTTGGCGAGGTCCCGAAAGGCGTCTTCGCCCTCGTTCCGCTTAGCAGGCTTCTCGAACGCTCGGCGGACGGCCACCACAGCTCGGTGTATCTCGTCCAGAGTGAAATCCACGTGGAACACTTCCGGCTTTCGCAACAGCGAGGCGTTCAATCTTCCGAGCCGACCGTTGCTGCGCAAGATTGCATCTCTTGCTCTGACGCCGACATAGGGACGACGCGCAAGCGCGAAGTATGATTTCTCACTTGTGTTGACGTTCGAGCTTGTGCCTGCTACATCCGAGGCCCAGGCTGCTTTCTTCGCCCGCGAACTGAAGTTCGCCGGAGAGGTCGGAGCGTTTCTCGGTTTTTTGGTAGAGGTGGGCGTTCTCGGGGCCGCTCGACGTCTTCGAATGGTTCGAGGTGTCGAGATCGGTGTCGAGATTGGTGCTGCTGGTGCAGCTGGGAGTATCGGCACCGCAGGCGAGGCTGTCTCAAAAGTCGCCACACCAGGGCGGCTTGCCGTTGGATCAATACTAGACACTGTGACTGGAGTGCGGGAAGGTAGCGCAGCTGGTGTAGATATATAACCCGGCACAGGAACAACACCCCGAGCTGGCGCTGAAGTAGGCACTTGTTCAACGCGATTTGGCCTGTCGGGACCAGTCTCAGTAGGTGGTACGCGCGGCACGCGTGGCACAGGGACAGGAGTATAACGCTGTGCCAGCCTTGTGCTCGAGTCACTTTTGAAAGTGACAGGAGGTTCCTTCCTCTTCAGACCAGAGGACGATTGAGGGGACGCCTGTGGGTGATATGCAGGTCCTTGCATCGCGAACGAAGGGGTCGGGTGTAGCGGAGGGGTCTGATTCGGAGCACGTCGTACTGGAGTCGAGATCAAGCCGCCATTCGCCTCCGACCCGGCATGAGAGGTGTAGGCTTGGTTTGGCTCGTTCCTGACAGCATTCTTAGCAGGCGAGGAGGCAGGTTGGGTGGTTCTGAGGGGTGGTGGAGCACCAGCAGGAAGGGAGGGGTTGTTGGGTCGCTCCGGCTGTCGATGACATTGCTGTAAACAGTCACACATCAGTCCACAGTCTGTCCCGTGTCGTTTCTTCAGGTGGCCAGAAGAAAGAGTGCTTGCTCAACGTACCGGCAGTGTAACTAGCTGATTGAGAAGACGCCTTCTGGAAGCAAAGATCTCCCCGCGCAAGCCGTCGTCGATCTTGCCATGGGCCTGCGCGACCCGAGCACTGAACTGGTGAGAGAGGGCCTCGTGAAGCTGAGGGTGACGTTAGCCAGACGCGTTCCGTAACGGCGGGCGGCGCCGCCTCTCACCTTGTCCACCAGCCGAGCTGAGTCGATGCTGTCGTCTGCCTTGGCGGCCTCCTGCGCGCCGTGTAGCGCAAAGGGGAAGATGAGCTCCCGCGCGTCGTCGAACTTGGCGCGCTTCGCTGGGGGCGGCTCGACCGACGCGTACGGCGACACATGATGTCGGGGCGGACCCGCGCGGCCGTTGGTGCGAGGAGTTCTGGAGAAACCGTTCAGACCATTGCTGCTGGTGCTGGCGCTGGCGCTCGCGGCGACGGTGTTATGTGGCGGGCCCGGTGCCGCCGTAAAAGGGTGAATCTTATCGTCGTCGTCGTCGTCGCCGGTGAGGTCAATGACCTCGCTCTTCCAAATTGGCGCCATCGCCAACCTTCGCGGCCAAACGCGTCCGTTTCTCGACGTAGAGTGGTTTTCAAAGTTGAAATCCTTTGAATATTAAAGCTAAGTCTTACTTGCATGTGGCTGCCGTAGGCCAAAAACTTGGCTTAAAACTACTCTTAATTGAAATTAAAAGCTAACTTTAATAAAATATTTTAATAATAAAAATTATACATTATAAATTATAAGTTAATATTTATCTTAATAAAATATTATTCTTATAAAATTACACAGTTAGTAATTTTAAAAAATAATATTATAAAATATATAAGTATACTTTTGTTTTAACTTCTAAGTTAAGAATAAAGCAAAGCTCTTACTTAACATCTTAAGCCGCATTCTACAGGTTTTCTTATTTTATTTTTAATCTAGACATCATTGCTGACATTCATTTGTCTTGCACAGAAAAAAGACAGCATTGTTTAAGCTTTCCGTGCAGGAGCTCCACCACAAGGCACCTGCCGCTCCAAGCATAGAAATTTTTGGGGAAAGTACACCTTTTTCTTGTCTAACATTGCTTAAAAACCATCTTGCAGGATTTCCCATGTCCATAGCATCAATGTGGACAAAGATAGCCTCGTCAGCAACTGTGGTTGATATCCTACGTTATGCAGGTCGTGTCCTGTCACTGAAGTGGAGCCAATCACTACTGCAGCCCGCTTTGCTGCAATGCACCAAAGCATGAGGGACATCGTTCTAGTGAGACCACAACAGGTATGCCTCCAAGTGAACCCAGATTTCTACGGATTATTCTGAACAAAGCACATCTAGCACTTGATACACTCGTCCAAACAGTACTGCTCAAAAATCGAATTTGAACCACCAGCCAAACCCCCCCCCCCACATCTAATTCCTCAAATTTTGAGCAAGCATAGAATTCGTTTCCTTCTGACTCCGCCATCCACGGCGGAATGCACCTTGAAAATAACACCGAAAGATGTCTACATAGATTTGTTGACTTGATCTACAGCTTCGCCTTGGTCAACTCTCCCTGTCTTGTGATCTCGTCATACATGTCGTCAATCTGCTTTCTGAACGCCCTGGCGGTCTGCGGGCGCTTGATCTTAAGACTGTGTCTTCTGTGTCAGTACTACGTGCAAAGGGCGAGGAGGGGCAAGATTCCAGTCTATTCAAAGACTTACGTCGGTGTGAAGAGCTCGTTTTCGATAGAGAAAGGCTCAATGTCCATGTATACGTTCTTGACTCTCTCGTAGCTGTTGAATTTGTGCTTCCTGCCAATATCGTCCAGCTGCTTCAAGAAGGCCTTCTTGACCTTCGGGTCGTTCGCGGCCGTCTTGAGCGCGGCACGGTCGCTCGCCGGGACTTCTCTCTTGAGGATCTTGCTCGCGTATGGCGCGAATCCATCCGGATCGATACCGAAGATAGCTACTAGGGAGTCCTTGTTCGGGTCACCGTGCACGTAGGCCATTTGGATTATGGCCGTGCTGCCGAGGTAGACGTTCTCGATGCGTTCAGGCGAGATGTATTCGCCCTGCGCAAGCTTGAGCACATTCTTCTTGCGGTCGATAATCTTGAACCGGCCCAAGCTGTCAATCTCGCAAATGTCGCCAGAGTGGAACCAACCATCAGGGTCGAGTGTCTTCTTGGTCTCCTCTTCGTTCTTGTAGTAGCCCCTGAACAGGGTAGGACCCCTGAGGAGCAATTCACCGCGTGGATTGGGCTTGTCGTTGACGCTGTATTCCAGGTCAGGAGCGGACTCAAGGCAGGCCTCGATGAAGGGCATGACCGCGCCGAGGTTGCCTGTTGTGTAGTCGTTCTTGTACTGCACAATACCCACGGCGAATGTCTCCGTCATACCGAAGCCCTGCATGAAGTTAATGCCGAAGGCTGCACGCAGGAAGGTGTGGACGTCAGGGTCGAGCTGGGCACTACCGCTGAGCATCGAGTGCGCACGCTCTAGGCCCACAGCAGCCCGCACCTTTCGCGTCCATATCTTGTCGTACAAAAAATGCTTGTTGGTAGCCTTGCCCAGGGGAAGTTTCATGTTGGCCTTCTTGGTATTGACGACATGCCGGGAGAGCGCTCCCTTGACTCCGTCGGCCTCGACGGTGGCCTGGGTGATGGCGGCCTGGAAGCGATTGTAGAGGCGAGGAACGGACATGAAACCTGTTGGCTTCAAGATCTTCAAGTCGTCCACCAGGGCCGCCACGTCGCCATGGAAATACCCAACAGGGGCGCCGGAGAGGAAAGCAGCCTCATCAGCCATGCGTCCGTAGATGTGAGCCAATGGCAGGTAGGAAAAATGCACGTCGTGCTCCCCCACAGTTCCCGTCGAACGAGCACCGGAAATACCCGCGACCGCATTGGCATGATCGAGAACAACGCCTTTGGGGTCGCCAGTCGTGCCAGACGTGTAATTGATCGTGAAGATGTCGCTTGGTACAGGTGGGCGGAACTGCCGTCCAGACTTCAGCCCTATTTCTTCCACATCGGTGATAGAGAAAATCTGAATGCCACTATCCGCCGCCATCTTATTCAGGAGCTCGCGCTTGGAGTGGCCGGCCAGCTCGCCATCGTCCAAGGGGTCGAGTGTGATGATGAGCTTGAGGGTGGGCACCTTGGACGCAATCTTCAACAGGTCGGGAACGTGAGGCAGTGAGCAGACAACGGACACCAGCTCACCGTGATTGATAATGTACTCGGTTGTCTGGGGGCCGAGGGTCTCATAAAGGGTGATCGGGTACAATGATTGAGTGACCAACGCCAGTTCTGTGTTTCCTCGAGTCAGTAAACGTAGTCTTCGTGGTGAAAATACTGGCAACCAGCGGACACAGACGCACCTGCAATCTCCCACTCGGGCCTGTTCTGGGCCCAAATACCAACACCATATTTCTGCGCCGTGACACCAATCCTCTGATGGAGCTCCACGATGCCTGCGCCGAGGTTCTTCCTCCGCTCGGCGACCTCAGCATAGGTCATCCACACGTATCTGGGCTCCCACGTCTTGGTCGTGGAGTTCCAGGGCCTCCACCCCAGCATGCGCTTGTGCGGACGGGCCTGCCAAGCCTCCTCGAAGAGATCGTGGAAGGTCATGGTATGGGGTTCCAGCCTCTCCAACAAAGGCCCATCGCGAAAGGCCCAGTTGCGGTATACGGGTGTTCGGTTCTCACGCTCAGAGCCGGGAATGGGGAGAGAATAGGGAGTCCCGGCCGGCGGAGGAGTTCCGCACTTCTCGATGAGGGCCTTGACTTGTGGATCGGGACGCATGTTGGATCGAATGCTTGCGCAGCTTCTGGTGGTAGTCTCTGGTCAGCACTACGAGAATCCCATGACAGGCTGAGAGAGGGAGACGTGTCGCCCTACCCGACGAGCTCTATAGAACACTGCAGGCGCAACTGCAAAACCCGGGGGCGCCGGAATGGGCAACTATGCCGTGCCGCGCGGAGGCTACGGTCGTCAGGAGCGACGCTTGGAGAGACAGAGAAGTCGTCGAGGAGATGACGCAGGAGAGAAAAGGCCTATCTATGGCTAGTACTGTAGACAGGTGAGAAGAAGAACAGAAGGTCGGGCGAGCGGTCAACAATCCCCAAATGGACGCAGTGGTGAGGATGTCAAGTCAGGTCACGTAGGTCCTTAAAGGCGACGCTGGAGAGTCTGGGGAAGGCGGCTGACCAACTGTGGCCTATTGTAGAGTGGATCCCCCGAGTGCCTCGGCAATCTCGTTGCGATTGCATCACTGCCATTGGCAGGCGGTGACGGCGGGCACAAGACGGGCTTGGAAGCTTGGAGACGCGGCTCGTGTAGTACGAAGCAGATGGGGACCTCGGGTCTAGTCCCATTCTTCGAATAGACAAGTGCAACTGCAGGTGCCATTGCACTTTGAACTGCAGGCAGGTCCAATCCTCAACTGCCTTATGCACGCACCATGCGTCAAAAGTTGGCGTCCGACCTTTTTTGAGTTCATGTTGAACTGGGGAAGCCTCGGAACATCCCGACGTGGGATTGCTCGACCCGTTGAATATGCCAGATATTCACTGTGATGAAAACACTCATGCGCTCACTCCTCGAGAACGGCTCCCTCAAGCCCCTGGGCAATGAGAAAGGCTCCGTTTCGAGCACGAGCGCCACCTCGAAATATCATCATGGGCAGTCCTTTTCAATGCTGGTACCAAGTCTCTTTACGGGTGCACCTGCCTTCAGACTCAATCTCCATGAGTCTACCTTGTACTTGTGCTCGCGAATGAGTCGCTGGGCCGGCTCACTGAGCTGCAGCAGCTGACAGCAGTACCGGGCCGGCCGGCATGTCTTAACACCTCTGCACGCTGCCTCTGCGGTAGACGAGATAGCGTACGGCAATCTCTGAAATTAGATCCGATTTCACATGCTTCAAGAATCCCAGGCTCCGAGCCCGCCAAGGTTCTGACAGACAGAAGCTTATTGCCCGCTAATGTACTTCCGTACTGCACACCCACATTCCCCAAACGCCGCCATGCCTCGGGCTTTCTATGCGCCGGCACGTTGGCTTTACATAATCATTGTCTGTCTAGTCATCGTCCACCTTCTCACAGCTCGACATCGTACTCCTCTACCGTGCTACCCATGTTGCCAGATCTCGTCATAGTCGACAGCACAACTAATTATATTAGATCTGAACAGCTTATCAGAGCATCCCACTCGCGAGATGCAACGATTCCTTCTGCTCGATCGCTGCTCGCTTCGCAGAAGGAAAACAAGCAAGCAGCCTTGACCAGCAATCACCAGAGCGGGCGCTTTGGCTCTGCTAAGATGACTCGCAACGTCCTCTCGCAAAGACAAGCTTTGAAAACCCGCCTTGACTGCTGACCAGGCGAAGTTCCCCCCGACTTCCACGACAGCCGAGACCACCCCGCAAGCGCTCTCATTGATCTGATGTGCAGTTCAAGAGAGGCTTGAACATCCGCACGGGCTCATGAGGAACGGACTGGCCAGCCATGGTGAGGCCGGGACTGAGCCATTTCGAAGCTGCCCCGCCTCTGCCTGCGCCCTTCCTTGCCCTCAGGCCTTTCTTGGCGGCGAGCCTCCTTATTCAGACACAGGCTTGGCAACTGAGGTCGCTTTACGAGTTCAGACGCTTGCGATTCCGAACCACCACGTCGTCTCGGCAGCCAAGACCAGATCCTGTGGACTCTGACTGTTCAGAGACTGCCAAGGTGTCGAAGAGCCCAGTCTCCGGAAACGGCTCGCCCCAGCAAAACATGTTTTCTCCCTAGAGACATTTCCAATTCCATCTCCTGCTTGTTTCAACTACTCTGCCTGTACGGGTGTGCATACGCGCGGCTCTGTGCTCGCAGTGGTACGCGTGGCTGCATCTGCATCTGCATCTGCACATGCAGCTCTGCATGAAAAGGTTCAACGGCACGCAGCCTCGCCAACACATGTGCATCCTGCGAGGCTGCAAACGATCCGAAGTATCGGGCGAGACTTTCTGCGCAACAATTACCACACTCTCGGGCCGGAGCAGGAGAGACAAGCTGTGTAATTAGTTGTCTTTTTTCTTCTTTCTTTCCTTCTTGCCCTCTTCCTCCCGCCACTGATCCACGCCTACCAAGATCCTGCACTCAAAACGCGAGAAGATGGGTCGAGTCTCTAGTCTAGCCATCCCATGTCCTGGCTCGCAACCTAGGCGCCCGTTGGACCAGCGCGGGCGGTTACAGAAATACCTCCACCGGCGCGCGCTCCAGGGCGCTCTCATAGGTGCATTCCTATCTGGGGACAATTTCAGCATTGACGCTGGTCAATCGGGTATACTGCACAGTAGGCCAGGATGTTCACTTGGAGTGCTGGGGTCTGCTGTCAAGCCGCGTTTCAAATGGGCTTCAGGATGGCACATCGAGGCGTGTTCGACCAGACTGCAAGCGGATGCATCCCGGGTATTGTGCGCATCGACACAGCCGCTGCTCCTAAATAACTGTGTCCATGCTCAATGCTGCTGCGTAGGCACGAGTCTCGATCTCCCAACAATTCTAATAAGATCTCCCCTCCCAGTGTGCTATAAGCTTTTTCCTCGCATTTCCCCCCCTCCTTCCCGCTGTTCTTATTTTATCTCCCACCCAGCGCACAGGTTGCTTCCAGACTCACGCCATTTCACTTTCTCTTATTATTCTCGGCCCTTCCCACAGTCGTGCTGGTACGGTCTTCACACTCTCACTTGGGTACTACGACATCTAACGACGCGACGACCCTGTACGCTATCACACTATAATCAAAATGGGTTTCCCTCTGATGCTCGCTCTGCGCGCCGTGCAGGCTCTTTTCGCTGTTATCATTCTCGGTCTCACAGCATATGGTATGACTCTTCCGGTCCGACGAGGAGGGCCTCAAGTTAGGAACACACTGTTAACCTATAGCGAACAGTCGCAAACTGGTACAATGTCGACACTTTGACATCTTCACCATCCCAGGTTAACTTCCTGGTCTTCGTGCCTCTGTTCTCACTCATCTCCATCGCCTATCTTGAGGCGGTGCCGAAGTTCATGCCGAAGTGTGAGTTCATTTCCCATGCAACCTATTGTACTTATCCTGAAACACGGCCGGTGCAGCCCGGGCAAACTATTGGGAAAGCTGACGGCGCTGAATTAGTCCACCACCCCTGGGCCGTCATCGCTCTCGAGGTGACCAACACCATCTTCTACTTCGCCGGCTTCATCGCGCTCGGCGTGTTCCTGTCTCAGCTGCTCTTCTGCCGCGGCGCCGTCTGCGGCTCCGCCCGCGCCGCCACCGCCTTCGGCGCCTTCGAGTTCGCTCTGTGGGCCGCGACCGCCGCCTTCACCCTCAAGGATGCCCTCAAGGGGGGGTTCGCGGGCCTCCGGGGCGGACGTCACCAGCCTGGCAACACCCAGATGCAGTTCCAGCAGCACAACTCCCCCCAAATGAAGGAGGCCGCTATGGCCGCGTAGGGGAGATGAGGCAGCAGCAGTCCTACTTCGGCGGTGACGGCAACGGTGGTGCGTTCTACGGATTCACGCCTGAGAGTCCCGTGTCGAGAGTGGGGAGCGTCGAGGTGGTGCTGAAGTCGTGGGCGGACCGTTGGGATGGGCGGCGGTCGCGCTCCGCGACGGTGATGAGTGAGGAGTGGGAGCTGGGGACCTTTGTGGGAAGCGAGGATGATGTCGTCGCCGGGAAGAATTGGCGGAAGGATACCTTTTAGAGATGCGCCAGCTGTGCTGGTTGGCTGGCGGTACCGGGGTGTAATGCTGGTTTTCTTTTACTACAAGTATATAACCCCATTAGTTTGGGATGATCCGGCTGGGGTGGTCATCGGTCTGATTCTAAATAACGGCATGGTGGCGCTCCAGGACTGGCAGAGAGTAGTACTACCTCGTCGTCTCAATGACAACAAAAAACTGTTGTAAATGATTGAAAGATCTTCTAAGCAGTGTTGACGGGTACATCGACTACTTTGTCCCCCACGCGGCACAGCCTGCAACGCGCTACTTGACCGACGACTGAGTTCTCGGACGGACCGTGCCGTCAAGGCTGATGGTGTTGTCCTACATTCCGGCCGTCTGACTGAGCAACGGGCCAACAGACCGTTGGACCGATCACTCCGACGACATCGCTGGTGGTGAACAGACAAGACCACAGAAACGAAAACCGCTCGCCCGACGCCGGTCCTCTCCAAGCTCTGCACAGGTGCACTCACATGTTGCTGAAGGCTCAGAGGGCGCGCAATATCAAGCTCCCGCTGGAGCATACCAATAAGTCACCTGGGCAAAATGTTATGTGAGCCATGTGTGAGCACAGGTCAGATCTGACTCGGCAAACCGTTGACAGTTCAGTCAATGGGCGACTTTAGAATTTTCGGGAGCCGAAAGCCTCCGGAAAGCGTCCAGTCCGGGGCGAAACTGGTGTTGGCAATGTGGCCGTTATATCCGTTGTGTCAGCGTCCTCCGGCTGCAGCATGGGCAGTGGTGGAACTATCGGTGCTGTTCTGCCATGCTCTCACACGACACGAGAGCGGTCTCACAATCTCCTCATTCCCCAAGTAGCCTTCAGTGCCGACCATTGATGATCCAAGTCACGAGGATGTACATAAGAATGTGAAGTACCATTGATCTCTGGAACATGTTCCGGGCAGTGAGCCGTGTGTTCCATATGTCGCGGTAGCAAACTCTGCTAGAGACTAAGCAGCGAAGGACTCAGAGTTCGCCTTCTACCTTGCTCGCCTTGGCCTCAGACAGCTCCTTTGGACAGCTGGGAATTTGTCTTGCTGGGCGCCAGATATGTAGCCTTGAGGTTGGTCACCGCCAGAGGCACAGCGGCCCTCATCCTGCTTGCAAGACGGTGGATGTAACTATAGCTCGACGGAACAATGAGGACGTTAGTTCGGCCAGTCGTGTAGAATGGTCTTTGTGACATCGACAGAAGATGGCTGGTGGGATGCTGTATTTCGATGATCCGGGAGCTGTCTCTCGGCTTGCACATCACTGCCGGTTGGCGCTGTCACAGATGTTGACTGCGCCTCGACCTATGTGCCATCTGTCTGAGAAGGCATCTGCCTGTGACGACCACAGACCAACTAGCCATTCAAGTGATTTTCCATGTTGATGGCCCCTTTGACAAGTCGAACAGGGAAGACTTACAGTCTTGATGAATCAAGGCACTGGGCCTCATTGCGAGCTCGCGATTTGAGCATGAGGAACAGGTGCTCGTACTTGGCCAATTCAAGCGGGTGCATGAAGGACGAGTAAACGAAGAACGGATCCCGTCCCTTGCCCGCAGGCCTTTTCGTCACGACAATATCAGACCGATGATCAGAGGGCTACCTATTCCTGGCCAGTCGGACAGGAGTCTAGATCTCACGCCTCTCGGATTGGGGTCTTTCAGCCCCGGTTCGTGGTGATCGCCAGTTCCTTCAAGGTCAGTATCGATTCTCTAGGATGCTCTGAGCCGTCTGTCAGATAGTCCCTCGAGCTCGTAATGGGCCGCGGAGGGTTGAGGCGAGAGAATCTGCTCATCTATCGAGGTCTTGTCATTTACCTAGGTAGTCTCTTACCATCCCGAGGTCCTCGTCACCCTGGTCTGAGAGGTTCCGGTTCGTCGCTTTGATCAAGCCTTCGAGCAACCGATCAATTGCGGGCACATTTTGAGCCAAGTCGCAGCGCAATATGGAAGTCAGATGCCGCTACAGTACTGACCCGACCTCGCATGACCTCTTCTTCAAGTTCACCATGGCTGACCCTCCTGTCAACAGTGCCTTCGGTTTTGCAAGAACAGCGAAAGCAGACGGGGATCGTCGGGAAGATGCATCGTGCGGAAGATGCATCGAACGGAAGATGCCTCTGCACAATTTTCGAGGCGCGTATACACAAGTATGTAAGCCCTTCGGTGCTGCCGTCCGGCTCTCGGTGCTGGGCTCCGAGACAGACGCGATAGATCCCGCGTCTCTGCCGTCAGTCGACGTTGAAGCTCGAGATGACGTGCTCGCTCCCCCACTTCTCCAATCGCGCCGGTCTTCCCCAAATAGGGTATAAGGGTATATGTGTGGTATTAGTCGTGTTAGAGGGTTGGCAGTCTTACAGTTTGCGAGCAGAGTCACCCATATGTTATGGGTACCTAGGTAGGTAGTTTAGGTACAGGTTTTTTTAGAAGATCGGTTCGTTCCCGTCGCTGTGTCACTCGACTTTACCTACTAGGTATTAAAAGGACATTTCTGCAAGGCGCGGGTCGTTCACCTGATTACATGTCGAGTCAAACTTTGTGCGGCACAAAGAGCACCTCCAAACGTAGTCGATTTGTCCATCACGATGTCAGACCTCAGCAAGCATTTCGAGACACTCCAGCTCCATGGCGGGTAAGCACGTGGATGATGATTTGGGCATGAACAGTCGACTGACTTCGTGAGCAGACAGGAACCGGATCCGGCTACCAATGCCAGAGCTGTGCCCATCTACGCCACGACGGTATGAGAGATCTGCCGAGAACTGTGACCCTGGACTGACATTCCATTACAGAGCTATGTCTTCAACGACTCTGCCCACGGAGCCAGACTTTTTGGTCTCAAAGAGTTCGGCAATATCTATAGCCGCATCATGAACGTGAGTGATCGACTCCTGAGACGAAAGACGAGAGTGCAACAGTTGCTGAGAGGGTGAATAGCCCACTGTCGACGTGTTCGAGAAACGTATGGCCGCTCTCGAAGGCGGAGTCGCAGCCGTTGCCGCATCGTCTGGCCAAGCTGCACAGTTCATGACAGTGGCCGCTCTTGCGCAGGCTGGGGACAACATCGTGTCGACGTCTAACCTCTACGGAGGCACATACAACCAGTTCAAGGTCATGTTCCCAAGGTTGGGCATCAGCTGCAAATTTGTGGACGGAGACGACCCCGAGAAGCTGGCGGCTCTTATTGACGACAAGACCAAGGCCGTATACCTGGAGAGTATCGGCAATCCGAGGTACAACATCCCTGATCTGGAGAAGATCTCAAAGCTGGCACATGAGAAGGGGGTGCCTGTTGTTGTGGACAACACCTTCGGTGCCGGTGGTTATTACATCCGGCCCATTGACCATGGCGCTGACAGTAAGAAACTCCTGGTTCTGTTGGTGCAAAAGCTGTACTGACCGGAAATGTTCCCAGTCGTTGTGCACTCGGCCACCAAGTGGATAGGCGGCCACGGTACAACCATCGGCGGCGTGATCGTTGATTCCGGCAAGTTCGACTGGGGCAAGAATGCGAAGCGTTTCCCACAGATGGTCGAGCCATCCGACGGATACCACGGCCTCAAGTTCTGGGAGACTTTCGGTCCCATCACGTTCATCATCAGGGTGCGCGTCGAGATCCTGCGCGACATGGGATCATGCCTCAACCCTTTTGCGGCGCAGCAGCTGCTGCTCGGCATCGAGACGCTCAGCCTCCGCGCCGAGCGTCACGCACAAAACTCATTGGCCCTGGCCAGATACCTTCAGACGAGTTCGTATGTCACCTGGGTCTCTTACCCGGGCTTGGAGGACCACCAGAGCCACGAGCTTGCCAAGAAGTACCTGAAGCGAGGATTCGGCGGAGTCCTCAGCTTTGGAGTCAAGGGAGGCGGCGAAGCAGGCAGTCAGGTTGTCGACGGGTTCAAGCTAATCTCGAATCTGGCGAACGTGGGTGACTCGAAGACGCTTGCTATTCATCCTTGGACAACGACGCATGAACAGTTGTCTGACGAGGAGAAGACGAGCTCAGGTGTGACCGAGGTAAGTCGTTCTCGCGGTTGCGAGGCTTTGAGGGAGTTGCTAACAGGGAAAATAGGATCTCATCCGAATTTCTGTAGGCACTGAACATATCGACGACATCATCGCCGACTTTGAACAGTCATTCAAGGCTGCCTCTGCGGCCACGACGAAAGCTGGGGAGGGAAAGCCGGAGACGAAGGAGGAAGAGGCGGCCCCCACCGTGATCTGAGCACAGGATCAATTAGGACAGACGTATCGACGTAGACCAATGAGTCTTTTTCATTAGTACTACGTAGTGAAGTTTGACCGGAATACCCTTCTCATGCTTATGATTGCTCAACATCAGCTCCGCCATTTGGCATGTATGAAACTTTCGAGGCTGCGTTTTTGCCACGTTCTTGTCCAAGCGGTTAGAATGATCAGCCTTTGCCAGGGGTGGGAAAAGAATACAATTGAACATGGACATGTTGTCCTGATCATCTCCCAAGTACCTGAACCAATGTAGAGTCCAAGTCCGTTTTATACAGAAAGAGAATTTCAGGGCTGAGGAGAAGAGTCAGGATCTGGGGAGACCCCTGGGCCAGGGCTAATACGAGACCCGGGGTCGTTCTCCAGCAGGCGGCGCTGTCTAACGTTGACTGTCGAGCTGCAATGAGCTCCAACGCAGCGACAAGAGCACTTCAATACCAGAACCTCCGTCTCCAAAAAGAATCCCTAGCGCAACCTCGACACCCAGGCCGGTGTTCCCAAACGCAAACATGCGCTCCTCGCTCTTTGCCCCTCTCTTGGCCCTCCTCTCCCTCGCCGCGGCAACGACGACCTCGGTCACTCTGCACATCCCGCCTTCGCACGTCCTGCCCAACCCACGAAGCCTTCCCCCCTCGACCCGCGCGACGCTCACCTCCCTCGGGGCCGACGCATCGGCCTACCTCACGCCCACCAACAGCTTCGTCTTCCACAACGTCAGCCAGGGCTCCTACCTCGTCGACGTGCACTGCCCGACGCACGGGTTCGCACCGCTGCGCGTCGACGTGCTGCCTGTCGTGTCCGGGGCGGGACAGAGCGAGGGCGACGAGAGGGTCGCGGCGTTGAAGGTCAGCGCGTGGGAGACGTACCGGGGCAACGACTGGGACAACAAGGGTGAGGCGGTGGGTGTCACGGCCGGTAGCTTGGGGGTCCGGGTGATCGGACAGAAGGCTTTTTACACGGAGAGGAGTACTTGTGAGTTTCATCAATGCGGGAGGTACGAGACGAGGTGGATAAGAGCCATGTGCTAATGGTGGGTGACAGTCAATGTTCTGAGTATTCTCAAGAACCCGATGATCATGCTCGGCCTCGTGAGCATGGCCATCTTTGTCGGCATGCCGAAGTTGATGGATAACAGTAAGCTGTGCTCTCCGCCTGTCCCGAGACGCGTGTCGATGCTGATGAAATGGAATTGCAGTGGACCCGGAGATGCGAAAGGAGTTCGAAGAGTCTCAGAAGAGCAATCCGATGAACAGCATCATGGGCGGCGGTTCAGGAGGCCCCAACTTTGACATGGCCTCGTTCCTCGCTGGGTCCTCGTCGAAAGATGACAATAATGGCGGTGGATCTGTGTCCGAGGGAGGTAAGAAGGGGAAGGGAGGCCGCAAGTGATCCGATGAGCGGTACTAGTTTGGTCGCTCCACGAGTGCATAGAGGCGTTCGCATGCATGAACCTATTCAGAACACAATCATCAACCGTAGACGAGTCTTTGGGGGTCTGAACGCGCACGAGAGCATTAGAGACGTGTTGACTATTGCTATTGTTGCGCAGTAGTGATCCGTAAAGCCCCACCATATCTTGTGTTTTCTCATACGCTGCTCGCAGATACCACTGCCCTCGAGGAAAGCAAATGAAACCTGAACGCCAAGTCCAGAGACTCGATCGTTCAATCGTAATTATAAGCCTCCCCCTCTCGGACCCTACCTGCTCCATCGGCTCAACCGGCCAACCCTAGAAGTCGCCGCCGAAGTCGTCACCACCACCACCACCAAAGTCATTGTCCTGTCCATCATCGTAGCCCTGGTCATAGGCCTGCTGCTCCTCGTGGTCCTCGTGATCGTCAATGGCATTCTCGAGCAGCATGCCACCGACCAAACCACCACCGAGACCCAGTGCTGCACCACCCATAGCCCCCATACCGCCGCCGGCCCTACCAGGCTTCTGTTGCTGCTGTGGGTAGTAACCGCCTCCGCCTCCATAGCCACCTCCATATCCACCCTGCTGGGGATAGTATCCTCCCTGCATTGGAGGTCCGCCGTAGCCACCTTGTTGCGGGTAGCCACCTTGTTGCGGGTAGCCACCGTAGCCGCCGCCGTAGCCTCCCTGCTGTTGAGGATAACCACCTCCGTACGCACCACCCTGGTTGCCGTACTTGTTCTTGCTCCCGCCGCCAAAGAGCTTGCCCAACAGACCCCGGCTCTTGCCTCCGGCGTCATCGCGAGGCGGCAGCTGGTTGGGATACGCAGAGCCGGCTGCCGCTGGGCCGGGCGAGCTGCTCATGTAGTCGGACGCAGCGCCCCGCGTGCCGCCTGCACCGGCGCCGCCGGCCCTCGCGCGGGCATCCTCCTCCTCCTGCAGCCTGCGAGCGAACTCGGCGTCGGAGTCGACGTGGCCCGAGCCGCCGCTGGTGCCGGTGCCCTGCGGGGTGAAGGGATTGGTCTTCGCATCGGTGGGCGCGGGGCCGTCGCCGGGGCGGTACGCAGGCGGTGGTGGGCCCGGCGGGCCGCCGTCGTCTTGGGGAGGCCGGGCCGGTTCCGTGGGCTTGTCCCACTGCGATTTCTTGGTGAACGTGTTGACGTAGAACCTGTATAGGGGAGATTTGAGTCAGTGTCTTGCAGAACTCGAACGGCACGATGCACGCGAGTAGCAGCTGAAGCTCACCATTCCTTGTACTGGTCGTTCCATCTGGCGATCCAGCCCTCTGGGACCTTTGGTGGTGGGGGCCCTGATGGGGCTTCGAAGTCTGCCATTGTTGTGGGTTTGCTGTTGTCTTGCGAAAAGGATCTGAACTATCTCCACTGGGAGCAGAAATGGAGAGAGAAGTGAGAGTTTTCCTGGGTAGGGAAGAAGAATGACAGGTAGTGATTAGGTGCTGACGCTACCGCCGTCGAGGTTCGTTGGTGTAGGTCGATTAGTCCGTGTAAGTGACTGAGGTGGGGCGACGCCGGCACCTTAGCAAGAGGCACTGCAGCTACTGAGCGGCTTGAGTGACTTTTGATGCAGATCCGTTTCGAAGTGCAAACTCAAAGTGAGTGAAGTTTATGGGGGCCTGAAAGATGTCCTGACAAGACGTCGAGAACGTGAATGAGAAATTTGCGCGAGCTTTAATACCGTGGACACAGAGGAAATCAAACTCGGTGGCAGAATCGTCTTGATTCTAGAAACATGTCCTGTGTTTCTCGTGCTGGAATGATGCGAGAGGCGAGACGAGGCGAGCACCAAGCTGGTGCACAGCCCCCACGGGTACGCTGTAAACCGCACCCCGTGGCCAGGACTCCAGGGTCTACGTAGTTTCCGTTTGCCGATCGTAGGCCTCCCTGTCGCAACAGTCAGACAGAATGACCCAGCGCTGCGCGTACCAGCAGACCAGGTACTGTACACTTCACGGTTGCCACCCCAAACCTCGGTCATTCCTTTGATGGCATTGTACTGCCACACGTCTTGAGCTGGCAAATTCTCTTGCATCGATTTGGAATGAAGGTCAACAGACGTGGCTGAGCACAGTCTACCAAACTACACAGTACATGTGCAAGCTCGCAACTCGTTATCGTTTCGGTCGCCCAAAACGGCATTGTGCGCAAGCAGTCTTGTGCTTATAATCTACCTTCTGGGCGCATGCGCGATGCAATCTCTTGATGGCAAGTGAAAGGGTTGTCTTCAAAGATAGGTTCTTGTGACCACCAATTCCATATACTGTCGTCGACTCACATTCAGGACCAGTCGTAAAAAGGGCGGTGTTCAGAGGCCACCACTATTTCCTGTCGGATGTGTTGAGCCGTAGCCGCCAGAGTGCCCTCCGAGGCATTGTATGCAGCAGTGCAGAAACGATCTCCTTGAAGTCTGTTCCCAGCCGGCCTGAGAAATTGTGGTGGTGGTGCCACATCATGCGATAGAGGGTCTGCTCGGGTTTTCGACAATGAACGCCATCTCGAGTCGACGTCGGTCCAGTGCCAGGCAGCAGTCCCTCACAACTCATCGTGGCTCTCTCTCGCGCGCGCAAGCTTCACAGCCTTCGTCGCATAATACTCATCGACCCTGTCTCGAACCCAGTCGGCCCCTTCTTCCCGACGGTGAAGTTCTCACCCACGTGGGTGACCTGGCGCAGGCGGCCCAAGATCGTTCCGGCCAGGATTCAAGACGGATCGCGACGGATGCTTGTTGGTGCTGACTTTAGGAGGGAGCCGATTCGATTGGGGTAATACCCACTACCTTCATATCGAATCCGTGACCGTCACTCTTGCGAACGGGAGAAGTCTCTTGATTCACAGCAGCCCGTGAAATCCGGTCCAAGGTCATTGGGCCCTTTAGTATCGCAGAGGCCATGACATCTGGTAGACAAGCAATGCGGATAGTGTCGACATCTTCCTCACCCATGGACCGCCAAAGGTGTATTTGGACCTGATAAACTCGGGTCTGACCTACAGCTGGGAAACGTGTGGCGGGTGAAGCCACTCTTGCAAGCGTCTGGGTATGTCTTCGAGGGCCTCAGCGCGGGATGGGCTGCGTTTGGTGGGAATGCAGTAGGCCTTCGAGCAGGTGGTGATTACTGAGGTCTGGATTAGACTGCTGGTTCTCGGCAAGTTGGTCTACGAGTTTATTCCGGAATTCCATCCGACCTGTGAGGGAGGCAAAGGGACGCCTGGTCAAAGCCGCGATGGTCGGTGCGCTTCTCGATACGAAGAGCAAAAACAAAGAGTCTTTGACTCCAGTGCCAAGGCATATTGGATGGATACGACTTTTAAACTCACCCGTTGCACGTTTGGACGAATTCAACGACCTTGCAGCCTCGCACGTTCTGTCAAACGTGCGGCGGCCGGCGTCGTTTTCTTAGGCCACGATAGATCGATTGCAACTGCCGGCGCCAACGGGACTGAGAGTTGCACTGGTCCGAGGACGTCAGATAGCTACTCTAGGTTCCTGGAATGGCCAATTCTGACAACGCTCGGTCGAAGACACTCGTCACTTACTTTAGCGACGAGACACGCTGCCGTCACTGGAGTCAGTGCGATTTGCAAGCGGATCAAGTCTTCTCAGTCATACCTAAGTACTTCAGCGTCACGATGTCCAGCGTATATGAGCTTTGGAGCTCCCACCTTGGTCCCTCCGGCGTTGGCTCCCCGTAGACTTTCACGTCCTCAGCAGGGTTGAAGCAGACTCTCCAGCAAAAATGTTCGCCAAAAAGGATATCGAGCGCGACGTGCTCAACGGTTACCGTCGATATGGCCGGGAGTTGAAGGCCTCCCAGCGGGTTGCCTCCCAAGTGCAACCGCGAACCATTTCGAGCTTCGAGACACACACTGAGGAGGTTCAGAACCACGTGAGCATTCAAGTAGCTCCAGGCTCGAATAACGAACGCTGACGTCTTTCTGTCTAGAGCCCCACGAGTGCCCATGAATCTTACACCTTCAGGGCCACAGCTCATGACCCACATGACCAAGCCGTCTCAGAAGCAGAAACGTCCGCAAACGAGCAAGATCACGAGGCTGTTGCTGTTGCGAAGGTGGCGAGCCAAGCGAGGGAGAGTGGTGACGCTGTGGGTGCTGTGGGCGAGAAGATTGAGACGGATGAGGAGGATGAGGAGGATGAGGAGGGTGAGGAGGGTGAGGTGGCTGAGGTGGGTGAGGAGAGTGAGTTGGGCGAGAAGGCTGTTTCTGCCCAAGACTAGTCGTCCGGCCGGACCTGTTCTGCGTGTGCGTGGTCACGGAACCACCGCTTCTACCAAGTCCACCGAGGGTCCTCAGTCACACGATAGCTTCGACAATCCCGAGGGGGCCGCCCATGTCAGGTTCCCCAGTCGTCTACATGGCGCATGGATGCGACGACGGCATAGAGTTTGGAATGGCTGCAAACTCTCAGGGGGTTTGGGGAGACGCGGACCATGCTGTGAGTCTCCAATAAGATTTCAATACGAATGATGTGCCATTATCGAGGGGACTGTTCTAAGTAAATGTCTGCCAACTCAGATGTCGACGGCGTCCCATGTTGTCCCGCAGGGGATTGAGTTTATGGCCGATGGAAAGCTGAGTGAATAATTCGATGCGGCTCGGCAAAGTTCCGGCCAAGTCCTACTATTAGAGAGACCCGTGTCACAAGCTGGATAACGTCACGTAGGACTTTGAACGCGCGCACCTCTGGCAAGAATAACAAAAGACATGTCCCAGTGACAGGTAGATTGACTTTGTCCAACGTCCCAAACGGACACTTCACCCTGCATATAGTAGGTCCGAAGAAGCAAGGCGCCCACCACAAAGGATCGTACAATTGCGGCTTTTCGTCCTCGTACTCGATGCAGCGGACACAAGTGGAGGAAGAGCACCATCGGTCAGCCAGCCAGCGCGGTGTGGCATGTGAAGGCAGCCCGCGCCGTTCCGAGCTGCCAAACGGGAATCCCGGAGTACGTCTACGCTGTGGAGGGCGTACGGTGCTACAGTACGATGTACAAGCACAGACAGAGAAGATCCATCCCTACTTGCAACGTGCCAGTGACAGGGCAAGCCCCAGGAGAGTGACGGGTCGCCTCTCGTCCAGACGATTCTGCGCATTTTGGACGAATAACAAATGCAACAGGCTCGAGCTGCCACCGCCTTGCCAATCGCTGCTAAAGAGGACGAGAACTGCAGAGGGTTTCTGATTGGGAAAAAGCTCAAAACAGGTTCAACTCGCCTTGGCCGTTGCTTGGGGATATGAGCTGTGAGATTGCCCGAGCAAGAATCCGGATGTCCCTGATACATACCACTTCCGTAGGGCTGAAGTTGGTGGATTTGGAGCGGCAATCCCCCTGCATGTACTCGTAAGCCAGCCGACCTCCTACCATGTATTCCGTACTGGAGATAGCTGTGCCGTTCGGGCTGCCGGAGATAGTGGAATGGAAACAGCCCTTTTTCGCACACCCTCGCTGTGTGGGACGAGGCTCCGTGCTGGGATGGATCAGACACCTCGTGGAAGGTCGTCAGAATGAACCCAGGCTGGGGTAAACTTTTCCGGCTTCGCAGCTGTCGTCCAGACGTGTTTGACCATGTGGTTGGAGAGCAGCTGAGATTAAGGACGGTCCGGGTCTGCAGCCAGAATCTCCTCGGTAACCCAACGGCTTGGGGGCAGTGGCTTGCTGGATTGAGCTAGGACAATGGCATCATCTGTGTGAAGCAATGGGGATATGGTCCCTCAAAGTAGCTTTGCTGCCAGCCTGCCTTCCGATGGTCTGACAGGCACCGAGTGTGGTGGCATTGTTCGGTGTGCTCGGTGGTGGTTCCGAGGAGGTCGTTGTTGGGCGGCCTCGCTTTTATGATAAAGAAATTAGACCATGGGCTTTTCATCAAACCCCCCCTTTCTTTTGTTCAGCAGTGCAGCCAAACCGATCAGTTGCACTGCCAAGCTGAACCCCAGGCTGCCCCACTGTCCAGACCAGATCAGATGCGTGTACTTTGTACCATGTACAAGGTAGGACCTCCACCGCTTGTGCAGTGTAGGCAGTACACCCAGGCCTGACTAGGTACCTGAATCAAGGTGCAGGTGTGGGCAGGTGCGGGTGCGGGTGCAGCAACTCCCCTCTGGTCTCTTGTGCTGTGTGTTCAAGCCTCACCACCCGGCCAGGCTGGGGCAATGTTGTTGTTCTTTTGCTTACAGCATGTACTGTAGTCTAGGCCACTGCTGGTTACGGTCCACTGGGCCACTGGCAGGACTGGATGCTGAAGGTGATCCCTGCACGGCGCTAGTGTCACTGCCAGACTGGTCCCCAGTCCTGCCAGTCCTGTTACCTGTTACCTCTTACCTGCCTGGCCTTGCCTTGCCTTGCCTTGTTCTGAGGCCTGCCCTGCTTTACCTGCTCAGGTGTACCGGGTCTGCCTGCTGCCACTACCATTACCACTGGCCCTGCCTGTCCCCCGTCTCCCCAACCCAACGCAACGCAACGGTCTCCGATCCAGTCTCTTGTCCTATTCCTACTCCTGCTCCTGCTCCTACCTGCCTGACCCTCCAAACCCCATTCATCGACATTGACCCTTTCTTCATATTAGCCAACCTCGCGTCTTGCCTCGCTCGCCGTGTCTTGCATCCATTCTCACTGCTTGACGAGTCTGCATCTGCATCTTCTCTTCATTTCCATCACCTCCATCCAAGATCAAACACTTCCTCACTCAAGATGGCCGAACTCCGTCGAAAGCTCGTCATTGTTGGCGACGGTGCTTGTGGAAAAACGTGTCTGTTGATGTGAGCGTCTCCTCTCTGTCTCTGTCTCTCCCCCCTTCTGCCCCTCCGCCTCTGCCTCTCTTGCCACAGAGCCTGGCTCCAATCCATCTCATCATCAGCTCTCCACGGTCCCGCAGTCCTCGTTGCCATCCTCCTTGCTGACCACCATCGCCAGTGTTTTCTCCAAGGGCACCTTCCCTGAGGTAAGAGACCCGCCGTTTTCGCCGCGCCGAATTCGTCATCGTATCCATTCAAGCGTGCCTCACCGCGAGGCCACTCGCTCCACGATGTCCATCCATGGCCACCATCACACGCTCGTTCCACCACCGCTCTTCATACCGACTCCCCAGCCACCCCTCTCCTCTGCCCGCGACCTCACAACAAACCTTTCACATCTCAATCCGCGTCGGGGATCACTCATCTAACGTCACTAGGTTTACGTCCCCACCGTCTTCGAGAACTACGTCGCCGATGTCGAGGTTGATGGCAAGCACGTCGAGCTGGCACTATGGGATACGGCTGGTCAAGAGGACTACGATCGTCTCCGACCTCTCTCATACCCCGATTCCCACGTCATCCTGATTTGCTTCGCCGTCGACTCGCCTGATTCTTTGGACAACGTGCAGGAGAAGGTCAGTCGAGAGAAACCCAACCCCCCTCCCCGCTCCCCTGCACAACCTTGCACGCGATAAGCCTTTTGCTGACCCAGGCGTCGTTTGCAGTGGATCTCTGAGGTTCTTCACTTCTGTCAGGGTCTGCCCATCATTCTCGTTGGCTGCAAGAAGGACTTGCGCTACGACAACAAGACCATCGAGGAGCTCCGCAAGACTAGCCAGAAGCCCGTAACCCCTGAGGAGGTTAGTTGCACCACCCATTTCTCTTGCTCGACTCCGCGGCCCAGGCGGAGTCTGCCCCAGCCGAGCGGCTCAACCGAGACTGCATTGTCCCGGCCCCCAGTCTGAAAGATGACACAATGACTGACCGTGGTCCTTGGCTTCAACAGGGTGAGGAGGTCCGCAAGAAGATCGGTGCCTACAAGTACCTGGAGTGTTCGGCCAAGACCAACGAGGGCGTCAGGGAGGTGTTCGAGCACGCCACTCGCGCCGCCCTGTTGCAGCGGAAAGGTGGCAGCAAGAAGCACAAGTGCCTCGTCCTGTAAGGACCCTGTGCCTCTGTTGCCCCCCAACAGCTCCTTTCGACCAGGCTGTCTCCGGCACTATAATGCGGCATCGGTCAGAATTCCACCTCTCGTTTCATGGGTAGCCTCGGATGGATTCCCGCAGACGATCGTTGGAAATATGCCATGATGTCTAAGAAAGGTGCCGGGTTGACGTCTCTCTTTGTCTCTCGGCTGGCGTTAATATTATCGGCCGTGGTCGTCATCCGTCCTGCTCGGTTACGCTCAAGTGTCACCGCGCATTATCTATCTTCATTGGACCGGCGTGTCATTCTTGTTTGGGACAGATATAACGGCAGGGGAACCAATTACCTCTGCGAACTAGGATCAGGAAACAGCGAAAGTCGTTTTGCCCCAACCTGACAGCGGCGTGAAACTGGACGGCCAGCATGTTATTTTTGTGACGAGTGGCGGTGTTGCGCGTTTGGAAGGACCAGAAATCAGAGACAAGGCCCGCTGGTGTTGTGTGTGGGAGGTGGGCATCAAATCGGTACACCACGGGAAGAGCCACGATCAGGAGGGGTCTCATCGTAAATACTTCTCGGCCTGCTCTGTCGGAGTGGTCGATCCGTTCTCTCCGCCAGCCTACTTGTCACCCTTTTTACCCTGACACTACGAAGAACGAGAGAGTGTGTGAGAGAACACGGGCGGAGGGAAGCGGGATCTGTTTGCGTACGGCCTCTTGGGCAGCCGGTATCTTCCGGCTCTGTGTGGTCTTTTCCTCATTATCTATCCTTTCTCTTGCGAGCTCCTTTCTTCTCTTTCGGTAATTTACACGGGCTACCGCGTTCTGTCATCGTCGTGCTGCCTGTTTCCCTCTCGCTCTCTGGAGAGCTGCGCTGGGGATCCCCACTAGGTAGCATGCTCTCTCGCGATACGGATCTTCATTGCGAGTGGTGGATGCATCTTGTGTACAATACTAGTTAACTTGTCTCTAAACCCGTGTTCCCGTCCAGGACCTGACCTTTGCTTGCACAGGAGGTAGTTTTGCGTTGCCCCAGCGCTGTTTATGGACAGTGCCCTGGGACATACGGGATCAAAATGTGAACTGCATCTTGCGTCGATTTCCTTAGGCTGTCGCGGCTTGGAACGAAAGATACGATCTGCGCAAAGTGCAGACATGAGCGTTGGGGTCTCTGGAAGCTGCAGGCAGAATCAAGAGTATCATTAGGCTTCTGAGCAGTCTAGACAATCTCTCCTTTCCCGGCATCGTCGTTCCATGTAGAGCCAGCAGATCACTAGCTACGCCAACCACTGGTCACGGGCTTCAAGATCCTGAATGTCCTCGTCACGCCACGCTGCACCTCACCGAAAAGCCCCCTTTGTTGGGCAGCATCCTGCACAGAGCCTGGACATCGTTCATTGCTCTGCCTAGGTGGGGCAGGTCTGGATGGCAGGGACTGTCAGTCTATGGAACTGAACGAAGTGAAACGTAGTCACTCAAGAGAAGGACTAAGCTTACGGCACCACACGAGGAGCAGGTCTTGGAAGAGTCAGCTCCCGCACTCCCACACTTCGGGCAACTGGATCCGTGCATGTTGGCTTGAGTGTTCTGGGTGTTGATGTTGTTTTGACGTCGAGTGAGTGAATACCTTGGATATGCAATCAAGCTGCTTCGTGCGTCTGCTTCGAGGTGGTCTGATACTTGAGTATGCGCGTATCATGTAAAAAGGGAAAAAGCCCATGATGAGGACGTGTGTCGGGGGAGTCGAATGGAAAGCGGGGTTTTTATAAGCAGAGCCGCCAGCGCGGCCGCGAGAGAAGACCCGTGACAAGTACTTTGCTCTCCTCTCAACTCTGGCACTTTGTCTCGACACGAGGCGTTATGCGTTATCTTGATTCAGGCGAGCGACTGGCAGGACCGAACAACCAACCTCTGGCGCTCCACTCTAGGGGGGGGGGAGGGAAGGGGGCGCGGCGGGCGTCGGTCTGCTGCAGGTAGGGTGGCAGGAGGTCAATTCCGGGACCGCGTGATGGGCAGGATGGACCAGTGGGCTTGCATGACCGAGGCTGCCAGGTCATGGGCTACTTATGCACCTACTTCTTGGTGTAGTTCGATCATTGGGGGTCTGAACCATCTGTCGGCTTATCTTTTGGAATATGGACGGATACTCGCAGAGGCGCAATCGGATTCTGGGCTTAGAGATCAGATCATCCACAAAGTGACAGTAGTCTTGCCGCTCAACAGTTGACCGCCTGTCCTCGGCAGTCCCAGATTTTCCAGGAACCCAAACAAAAGAAGTCTGGTACTATAGTCTCTTATACAATACCTAGGTAGTACGAATCTCGCCGTTCTGTTGTCAATCTACACGAGGGCATCCCCAAACACGCCGGGCTGGTCGTGTATGAGTGTGAAGAGAGGAACGATGACAACAGGCGACGAAGCCACACATGGAGGCGGAGCCCCTCAGTTATGCGACACATATACGGCAGACGAATATACGATACACGGATGTACGACACAAATGCGGCATACGAGCTGCGGGTCGCCCAGCTCCTATCAGAGTAGCATAATTCTTCAAGGTTACCTAGGTAGCTTTTGCATAAGACCACCCTTTCCTTCTCACATGACCTTATGGAGTCAATGCGGGGCGAGAGTGGCAGTAAGTAGGTAGGAATCACTTCTGCGAAAGCCGTTCTTGGCTCTGCAAAGCAACTATTCATTCTCTTCAGTGTATGGAGATCATGTTCAGAAGGACGATACCGATACGTGAGCCTGGGAATTCTGGAAGATGATTAGCAACTCCACTTCAACTTTGACCACAACATACCATCTTCACAAGCGAGATTTCAGACCCATTGCAAGGACAGCTAGTTGCCTGATCAGGCAGCTGACGAGGGCGTGCTACATGAGCGCTATGGCCTGACGACCCCCCTCCCCTGGCCCAACCCAACGTCGCAACCAATCCCACACACCGAGCTGACCTCACGCTCGTTGCCTTGTCAGCAGCCTCGAGATCTGAGCTGACAAGTGTTGGACTCTAAAGCTTCTTTACCCTCGACGGTGGCCGCCAGATGTTCCCCAGGGCGTTTACATGGAGGTGTGGAAACAAACCACGTCGCACTGTGTGAGGAGGAGAAATTGGCCACGTGGACTTTCCGATCGCAAGGCTGACCATGATACACGGCAATCCTCGTACTTCTTGATCCTCACTCGTCACCGCAGAGAGCAGCGCTGGCATAGAATATGTATGCACTATTTTGGCATCTAGGTGCTGTGAGCCCGACCGGGTCTCTGCCCCATCCAAGATATATCTATATCTACGGACCATGAACTCCCAACGCCTGAACAGTATGAGCACCATCCTTCTTCACATGCATTGGGTGACAGCGCCCTCTCCTAGAAGTAGATAAATGTCAGCAAGTCTCCAAGAAACAGGCACCTGCTGTTCAGGACGGCGGTGAGAACAACGGAACTCACCTTTTATCATCTTGCCCACGGCCTGGAAAGTACTAATGACCATGACACAACACCCAAACGCCACGACGGCCACCGCCACATACGTCTTCCACGACCGGCTCGTCAACTTGATATAACACAGCGGGGGCAGTATATATGCCATCGCGCACGCGCTCGTCGCGCCGACCAGCTCAAACACCGAGCCGAGGTCGCACGTCGCCAGGCTCAACACCATGGCGCTGACCACCAGGCTGGTGCTGAGGATGAGGTGCATGTTCATGTTGAAGGGCTCGCCCGGGAAGTAGTAGTTGAGCATGACCTCGCGGCACACAAAGGCCTCGAGCGGGAGGGTGGTGAGCATGTTGAGCCCGAAGCACAGCCGCGCCACGTTGACCATCGTGTTGTCGGCGGGGAAGTTGTTCAGGACGTTGCCCAGGGTCCGGTCGCCGAAGGTCAGGAAGCCCGCGAGCGCGCTGAGCATGCAGGCGCACATGGACACGCCGGTCGAGTAGTGCGTTACTCTGCTGAAGCGGTCGATCGTGGGCGTCTTGAGGGAACCGTAGATGAGGAGGGAGTTGTGGTGGCAGACGAAGGCTAGCAGGATGTCAACACTCTCTTCGCCGATCGAGGACGAGTACAGTAGCTCTTTTTTTCTGGGGGGGGGGGGGTGGGCACGTACCGAATGATATCACACCTATCGCCTGGAAGATGCCCGAGTTGATGGTGAGAAGCGGCGTGTCGAACGATCCACGCGCCGCTGTAGGCGTCAGGAGGCCCTGAATCACGACCGTAAGAAGAATGATCATCATGCTGATCAGGGCGAGCGTGCTGGCTTTTGCAAGCTGGTCTTTATATTAGTACTCCGGTCCACCTCAAGGACTGACTGCCCAGGATGAGAGGACACGACATACCTTTGCAATGTCTCTATACAATGTCAAAGGGTAACTGATGCCCAAGATAAATACTATAATGGCTGCTTTTCTGTCAGCTAGCAGGCCCAGCACCGGCACCTCCCTCAGGCCTGGCCAAACCGCGGACAGGACATGCGGTATCGTGTCTCCAACGACCACACCAAAGGCCACCATGCCACCGAAAGCAAAAAGCCACTGCGCCAGGCTGATGGCGATGAGACCGCTCCTGCCGAAGCACTTCTCGACCGTCCCCTGGAAGCTATTGGCGCCCGACAGCTTGCTGTTGACCACGATCAGGCAGATGGTCCAGTCCACCACGATGGTCAGGCCGATCAGTAATATGATGCCCGACAGGAGGCCGGCCTGCTTGAAGGCGTACGGCTGCCCGATGATGCCCGCGCCGATGATGCTGTTTGCCATGTTCATGAACGCGCTCCGGAGGCCCGACTTGGGCCGGTTCCTCTCGCTCTCGGCCCAGCTGTGTACGTCCTCGAACTCGCCCGCCCAGGGGCTGTTGGCCAGCGCGACGCTCGGCGCCTCGATCCCCGTGAGGAGCGGCCGCCTGCTGCTGCTGTGGTGTCCGCCCGCCCGCCCGCCGCCGCCGTCGTCGTCGATCTCGAAGTCGAGGTCGTCGATGCTGTCCCGCTCCTCGCTCGTCCGCATCGTCTCGAAGCTCGTCGCGGTGCCGTTGGGCGTGAGCCCGTGGAGGATCGTCGGGTTCGGGTCGAAGCGGACGCGCTGGGGCGTCCGGGGCGTGCGGTCCGCCGGTGTCAGGATCGAGGGAGACGATATTGCCCTGACGGCTGGCTTGGGTCTTCCGTCCGCTGAGGATGGTGGCGGAGCCGCGCCAGCTGGACCCGCCGGCTCATCTTGTTGCGCTGCGTCTGAAATGTTGCTGTGGTCGTAGTCGTCGGCCTCTGCCTCTGCCTCTGCCTCTGCCTCCGCCTCTGCCGAGAGCAGGCCGACGTTCTCTTCGGCCTCTCTGCTGCCCGCGGCGCCGGCGCCCGGGTCGGCGCGGTCTGGATGTTGCGATCTGGCCTTGGCCATTGTGGATGGAGCTCTATGGCGTGTTCATTTTTGGGAAAGGGGGGAAGCTTCGATTATCGGAGTCGAGCCTTGTTCGACTGAGGCGAGAAGGTGGAGGAATCGTCGGCGTGTCCTCAAATCTACCGCGTGGTCTGTTATTCGTGTGCTGACAACGATGGGATGAAATGTGTCTCGTCTTTTTCCCATGCGCAAGACGTAGGGAGCCGGAGAATGCGTCGCATGCATGTAGGTCCCGGGCGCCGGGGCCCAAAGCCGCGCCCGGACTCCGCCGCGCCCACACCGGATACGGGGTGGAATAGGGCGGTGCCAGGGATCTGCACATACAAGGTCACACGCACGAGGACCAGGACCATTGCCACACAATGACTGCTTTCTTTTGTAAAGTATGTTACGAATCGAAGCCCGTTTCCTCTTTTCGCTTCGGGTGCTCTATTATACAATTCTATATACAAAAGTACAAGGGGTCTACCGCCCCTGTTCTGTTCTGATTTCTTGACGCTCTTTACGGTCAGGGCTGGGGTTATCATACAAACCAAAACAGATGCCACAGTGCTATTGCTTGATTGTGATCAACAACGCTTATGCTGAATGTGATTTTGGGTCCTCAACTGACGTGTGTGCATCACCAGAGCCATCGCCTATGCTCAGGCGTGGTCCCGAACAACTGCCTCAGACGAGCGGCAGGGCGTTGGAGATACTCTACACCACCAGTGGCACAGCAGCAACGAGGACAAGCGTCATTATCAAAAACGTCACTTTAGGCCCCAGGGAGTCTGAGGTTGCTTCCGATGTCTTGCTAGCCCCGGCTGACTCTGCCGCTGCTGTTGCGCTGCCGGCGGAGCTGCTGGTTGCGTCGCTTGCAGACGTCGGCGACGTTGATGTTGTCGTCGAGCCTGAAGACGAAGAACTTGTTGTCGATGTCGAACTGGCTTTGGCCGCAAATCCTAGCAATATGTCAGCACACATCTCTTTGAACGAATGTCCGGAGGCTTCCAAAGTCTTACCAATTCGAGACTTGTCTGCATCGAAGACAGCATAAACGTTCTTCAAAAAGACATCACCGAGCAAGAAAGCTCCCGGGATCACCTCTTCGCCGTAGAAGTTGCTCGTACACACGCCTGAGCTCGACGCGGACGACAGCCAGTCTTTTGCAGAGATTGAGTGAGAGACACCGGAGAAAGTGACGGTCAGAGGCTGGTCGGTTTCACACGGAGCAGTAAAAGTCACGTTGTCTTTGCTGCTCGCGCCGGGAATGAGCGCGTGGAGCGCCGTCACGTCCTTGGATGGACCGAACGAATAGGTCGTCCCCGTGTCCACATAGGCCAGTACATCCGTGATGCCAGCGTCTTTGCCGTCGTAGCCCATGTTGTCGACGGGGATGGCCCAAGCTCCATCCGCCGCGGAGTCTACGGATGTGTACGTGATATCGCCAGTATACTTGCTGGAGTCTGTGCCGCCAAACGTGAGCTCTCCAGTGTTCTTCCCATCCGAGGCTCTATTGAGGCTGACGCTGAAGACGTTCGATGTCAGTACCTTGTCCGACTTGATGGACTGCATGAAATTGTCTGTTGCTCCATTGGCCATGGACATGCCCAGAATGCCGTCGAACGCGAAACGCTCAAAGTCGCTCGAGGTGGTGTTGGCGACCCCAAAGGACAAGGTGGCCTTCACGGACCCAATCGAGATGGAGTCCTCTGCCAACGCACCCTCGACCGTCCCGGTGCCGTATGCTATACTGAAGCCCTTTTCTGTGGCCTTGTATGACGTCGAGCTGGACGGCTGCCAGGTCGTGTGCTCGGTGCAGGCTTTGGAGCTGCAGTCCGAGCCCATGATCCAAGTCGCACCGGCTCCAGTATCGCATAACAGATAAAGCGAATCCCCACCCGAGCCGATGCTGGCCTGGATGAAATAGGAGATATCTGATCCATCTTGGTCAAGCCCAGCGGCATTCGTCGCCGACGGTGTCGCTGCGGTCATCACAGAAAAGGAATTGGCCCGTTTCTCCGGGCCATCCGAGCTGGCTGGTGTAGGTGAAACCCCCACAAATCCAAATCCAAACTTCCGCCTCAGTCGCTCCACCTGCCGTGCTGCTATCGCCGCCGGATCTTGGTTGGTCTGGCCCAAAGCCGATTAGCTCGGATCGAATAGCTGGCAGTGCTCGGTACATACCCGTGCTGATCTTGAGGATAGCTTGAACGTCAACAGCTCACCAGGCTCGGTATCTCTGACCACTGGAGCAGCAGGCTCGCTTGCCGCCAACGTCCTCTTGTCTTGGTCCTCACAGTCATGATAGACATCGCAAGCGTATGACGGGAAGTAAGGGAAGAATGCTTGAACGAGTGTTGCCCATAGTGGAAGCTGTGCAAGAGCTGCACCGCGCATGATGGCGTCTTGCTACCTGACCTCGTGCAAATCCTCACGCGTGTGTCAAACGCGCAAGTCTGCGAAGTGAATTGGGCGGGCGTTTGGATGACCTCGGAAGAGTCTGGCTGCGCCTTGACCCAATTTTTGATATCAAGTCGGCTGCTCCTTGATTCCCGGTCTATAGACGATCTAGATCGACCTGATGCCGTGAGATTGCAAGACTGGGCCCTGAGGACAGTGAAGTCCTGGGCTGGGCGATGATCCGGAGTACCAGACTCTGGCTCTTCGCCAGATGGGTATTAAGTATTAGGAATTATGTTTATGTAGATTGTCGATGGAAATATGATCAAGTCCAACGTCATCTATGCTTTTCGTCGGACAACGGCCTGAGCAGAATGGTGGATTCGGTGGTCGCGGTGGTTAGTATACAGACTGGAACGCGATCGGCGAACAAAAAAGACGAGGTCTCCTCGAGAGCGACCGGGTGACGTTCCAAGACAAAAGCCGCCAGAGCAGGATGGCCGGACAACGCAGGACCTAATCAGAAACACATTGAAAACTCAGGAAGACGTTGACGCTGACCGGAGAAGGAGCGGCCTGAGGTGTGGATTTGAGGATTGAATGTGGTGTAGGGAGGAAGATGAGGAGTTGGAAATATGTCAAAGCACGTCGAGAAGGGCGAGATACTTGATCAACTTGCCCTTGCAAGTTCCCCCCCCCCCCACCCCACCCCCCACTAGGCTACAGATCCAGATGGCAGGGCGCCTTAGAAGAGGGGAGGGGGCATGTCAAGGTTGCTTCAAAGCTCCAAAAAACCCAGACCCACCTCTCGAGGAGCACTTGCAGGTGGCCCTTGTCGTGCAACGCCCAAGTTGACGAGGTCTTCCTCCTTTCGGGAACGCCTCTTGGGCTGTCTGAGCCTCTAAGGCATGCTCGTCCAGGGATGAGCTCTGGGCGTCGTGTCTAACTGGTACTCTCACCGTGACTCGACCACTCAGCCAAACCCCCTGCATCGCTACGGCGGACGTACAGTATCCCAACGTGCCTTTTGATTTATTGGGGTGGCGCCTGCGCAGAGGGCACCAGGCTGGTTTCGGCTGAGCTTCGCGCGGCTCAAGATGAGAGTCAATTGACTGGTGGTCTGGGCTATTCTCTCCCATTGGCCAATGGCCTGCCCTCGAGGGTGTGTGGCTGGAATAAGTGTGCCGTGTACCATCGAGCCCGCCCCCCAGGGTCTGCAGATCATCCCGTCTGGGGCCCGGAGCAGGAGAAGGGATGACAGCTCCGAACTTCATGCAACACGAATATGCAATAATGCGACAAAGTGACAGAGTGTGCTGTCGGCAGCGGTCGGTCGTGAGGTTCTCGGTCTTCTGGGGAGATTGGGAAGCATCGTCGTAAAACGTGAATTTGGGATTCCGTCCTTGGACTGGCTGATCCAAATCTCTCCAGTGCCGGAAAGAGAAAGTCATCTCATTTCAGCACATTGGATCGGGCAACGCTCACACCATGCAGCCAGGCAGCCAGGATCGAGCTGTCAAACTGGTCTAACGTATGCCAACATAAATCCGAAGGTACCTAGGTAGCCACCATGATGGAAAATCCACCCACACGAGGTGCCGTTGGTCCCGCTGATTCACAACAGCAATTCAACGCCGGACGCAAAGGACCCCAACTGCATTCCTTGGGCATTGTCGTGTTACCGCGCTATAACTGTGCTGTTGACCACCGCCGGAGCCGTGCTGCGAGGGCAAATTTGTCTCATCGGCACCGAACGCCGACTCACTCCTCGTATGCCCAAATTGGCCGAATCAAGACTCGCGGGCTAGCCAGCTGGCCAACCCAAGTTTGTCAGTGGCATTTTCTGTCCTAGGCTTGTCATATCCAATCGAACACAGCAGCAGTCGAAGAGAATAACATAACCTGCGCCGCCGTTGCAAATCTGACAAGCGCCCCCGAGGAATTCGCTTGCTGTTGGAATAATTCGACGCCAATGAATTACAAGAGTAGGTAGGCGTTAACTCCGGAATGAATGCTCCCCTCTGCGCATGTAGCTACTCTCGAACCGAGCCTGGCACCAAATACCAATACAGTGGCTGCAGTGGTTGTGCGCTCAAGAAGCGAGATGTCTTACTCTCGCACACCCGTGAGACACGTGCCGCGGTAGCGTCAAATCAACACGGGCGGCGCTGGTATGTTTCAACCCAGGCCTGTGCTTGCATCACAGCTCGCCTGTCTCTCGAGCTCTCGCACTTGCTCAGTAGATGATTCATGGTGCTGCGGAAGACAGACAGCTCGTCGTCTCCCACGACTCCTGATGCCGCGAGATTTCGTAGGAAAGCCCACGTGGACTCATTGACCCAAGTGAATGAGGCGGCGAGATTGGCTGTCTCTTCGAGGATGGAGGCCTTGTCGGCGCCGTCGCGCCTCGCTAGCAAAAATAAAAGGAACGACCAGCCCGAGATGTCAGTGTGATGACGGTAGCACCACGACTTGGTCGCAATCAGTGATGCCTGCAGCATATCGCTCTCTTGGTGTTTCGGAAGCGTATCAGTCAGCCAGCGAGCATGGCACCACGCGTAATAATTCCTCGGGTGTCTTTCTCCAGCGACCATCACGATACGCTCCAGGTCCTCGGTCACGTTAGGTTGAACACCATAACCTTGTGCGGTTTCGACCAGCCACCGTCGATGGTTCCACAGCGTGGGGGACTTCGTGTGCCTGTGCAGACGACTCGTGAGCAGACTGTCGACAAGAAACTTGTCTTTCCGGATGAGCTCCAGATCTTGGGCCGCACAGCTAAAGGCCCCTGAGCGTACGAGACGCTTTCTAGCATTTGCCGCCGACAGGTGCTCTGGATCCATGAGCAGCATGACACTTGTGACCGCAAGAAGCTGGTCCGCAGTAAGTGTTGGTTCTTTGCCCGACTGGTGGCCTTGAAACATCATTCGCGCTGCAAAGAACGCTTGGACAAGCCCTAACTTCGAGATGCCGAGCGCGTTCTCATCTTGGACCAGGAAGATTCCAGGCTTGAGAGGATGGCTCTTCCCTAGTATCTCAATCTCGAATAGCTCCTCGTCATTCTCGCTCCTTGTTTGCGTGAGGGCCTTCGAGATCGCATCCAAGGCTGCGGATGGTCCCTCACTAGTCAACGCCCGAATGGTGTCTTCATCCAGAGCTCTAGACATACTGCTTGTCGATTTTCTCTTACGCTCTCGAGTAGGTCTGCCTTCATCAGCACTGTCGATCAAGTAGCCGACGTGGTGGACTCACTTTGGGGCCAACAGAGTGAACAGGTCGAAATCCTTTTCAGCGCATGACCCGCAACGTCAAACGCGTCGGTATACAACGAACACTTGAAAGACTTACTGCGCTAGCCACTCGAAGCGCAGACCAGGGCATCGCGGTTTGGGCTCAATCGATGTTGGACGTAAAGAAGAGGATCTTGGAGGTTCGAGGAACTCCCGTGTGGCGGCCAACACCAATAATTGTATTACATAATCATCAAAACCATCCATCAATGCTGAACAACAACTAGGGCAGACGGAAAAGAGCGAACAAGCCCAAGAAATAAACGGAGAGTGTTCACAGCGTATTACATTTCAGGTCTCAGGCTGAGGGGTGCCTCACACAATGAAGCTTACGTATGAACTGCTGCGAAGAACGTGGACTTGGGGTGTGTTTGGTTCGGCAGGAAGTCTATTCTTTGGGCCGTTCTCCGAAGCGTTATTTGCATCCTATTTCAGATCGTCTTCTCCGTAGTTGTAGTCTCGAGCTGGCAGGAACCATCCTCATTTTGGGCATCGGCACCCGCTCCGCTATGTTGGTGTCGAAAAGGGAGGTAACGCCACTCTCCGGGAGGTCAACTACTCCTTCTAAGACCCTGCTTTCGTGTCGTCTGCTCTCAAAGGAGTACTCTACTCACGTACTCGAAAGGTTGCGGGGCCGGCAGGGATTGTCTGCAGCGCATGACAGCTATGCAGCCCACTGGTTCCTCTTGCGGCCCTGGTCAAGCCTCCAGCGTGTTCTCCTTGTCCATTCTTATTAGCAAGCACTTGTGCGAGTCGCTCGTCTCAAACTGGGAAGGCAGCAGGTCTCTCAGTTCCGTGGATGTGTTCAAGTTGATTAACTGTATCTGCCCATCCGACTGGCAGTTATGGTATAAAATTGTTGCTCTCCCTGTCCCAAACCCCCAGCCATATGCAATGATTCTCTCATTCGCCCTCGTACAAGGCTCGCTTTCCGTCTTGCCCCCAAGGTCGTTGCAGTACCCGTAGCCGGACAATCTTCTTGTGCGCCATGCCTTTTTGTTCGCTTTCTTTCACCGATACGGCTTCGTGTCTCGATGTCTATGCGCCGCCCACGAGGATGTTGTTGACAGGAATATGGATCAACTTGACGATGTAGCCAACAAAGCCCATGATGAGGACTGGAATTACAAAACGTCAGCCAAGTCAGTCCAAAAGGTCTCGCGCTCGCGAATCGGTGGCAGCCATTTCGAGCGCAGCAAGTTCTCGGGGATCTTTGGTAATGTCGTAATTTGGCCCAAGGAGGGCATGCGATCGGTCGAGGGACGGTCCGCAGAATCACTTACAGCCAACGCCAACTGCTTGCGAGATCTGACATCGCATGCGCGTGTTAGTCGAGGAGCAGAAAGAGCAGAACGTGTCGTCATGTGGAAAGCGCTCACCTTGATGAACTCCTTCTGGTCAGGCTTCTGGCATCTCTTCACTATAAGCGGCGTCAGTAAAGAAGAGGCCCAAGAGGATTCACGAGGACCAGCAGTAGGGAGCGACCGCGACTTACTGAACTGCATGCCATCGTGGACGAACTCCTTGGGCGCCTCGAGGATCTCTGACACTTGGTCGGCCATTTTGTGTTAGGTGATTTTGCGAATAGGTGAGGCAAGGTGAGAATCAGGCGACAACTATCGAACGTGAGAGGTGGGTGGGTATGGCGCGTTCGACGTGTAAAAGAGCGAGGCGGTTTAAGAAGGCGTGGTTACAGCTCTTTCAGCAATTCAAGTGTGGAAACGTCGCCTCAAATTGAACTTCAATTGCACTGCTGGCCTTACCCGGGCCGGCTAGATCTGAGCAGGGTGTGGGCCAGCCTTTACTTAGCGGCAAATGGAATGGGGTCGGTACTCACCGCCCGCTGGGATACTCCGACCCTGCGGCAGAATTCTCAAAAAAATGCAAGAGCCAAAAAGTTGTTGGGTCCCTGCCACCAATCTTCACCGAGGAACAATTCCGTGTCAAGAAAGCTCGACTTGAATCCCACAACTTGCCCACCATGGTTGAACTGAGACCTAGGAGGTCTGCGCGCAGTATGTCCAACTATTTCCTGCAAAGTAATGAACATGAAAAGTTTTGTTCCGTACTGACCTGCTCTTAGATGCTGCGCCAGCCGATGCGGCCGTAGTTGAGGAGACGCCTAAACCGAAGCCCAAGACTCCCAAGGCCTCGAAGCGCAAGGGTGAGAGACGAGCTCTACACCTCGATTGCGTTCATTTTACTAAATCTCGTCATAGCTACTGAGGAAGTATCTCCTGCTGCCGCGAAGAAGCAGAAGGGTGTCAAGACGCCATCCAAGGCGAAGGAACCAGAGGAGCCGACAAACACGGAGGTTGAGCCCACGGCAAAAGCTAAAAAGAGCAAAACTCCTGCCAAGCCCAAGAAAACTGAGGAGGCTGCTGCCGTGGAAATCGAACCAACTCCCGAGACCGAGAAGGCCAAAACTCCCGTCAAGGCAAAGGAGGCCGAGGAGGCCACGTCGAAGCAGTTGGACAAGACGCCTGCTTCAAAGACCAAGAAGAGCAAGACACCCGTCAAGGTAAAGGAAAGTGAGGAAGGCAGCTCGAAAGAGGCCGAGAAGACTCCTGTATCCAAGTCGAAGAAGGAAAAGACGCCAGCCAAGGCCAAGGGCGCCCAGGACGGGGCTTCGGAGACGGTCGAGAAGACACCTGCCTCGAAGTCGAAAAAAGAAAAGACGCCCGCCAAAGCGAAGGCGGCCAAGGAGACACCTTCCAAGGAACCTGAGCAGCCCGCTCCTCAGACCACTGAGATAAAGACCCCCGCGAAGCCCGAAGCGACCCTTACGGCCGTCTCCAAGACCAAGCAGACCACGCCTGCGGCGGAGGCCACGATCCCAAAGAAGACGCCCAAATCTGCAAAGAAGTCCGGCAAGAAGTCCGACAAGGAGCAAGTCGAGGAGAAAGAGGAAGCCGTCAAGAAAATTGAGGCCGAGGTCGAGGCTCGCGAAGAGGACGAGCACTTGGCCTCTGACGAGGAATTGGACGAGCAGACCAAAGCTCTTGTACAGACCGTCGACAATGAGGAGGATGACGGGCCAGGCTCCGGAGTCATCCTTTTCGAACAGGGCCAAGATGTTGGCAAGATTCCCGAGGTCTCGAAGAAACAGCAGAAGAAGGCTCAGAAGGCCCTCGCTGCTGCTGCGAAGGCGAAAGAGGACACTGGTGTCATCTATGTCGGACGCCTGCCCCATGGCTTTTACGAACACGAGATGAAGAGCTACTTCAGCCAATTTGGCCCCATCCGTAATCTGAGGGTATCTAGGAACAAAAAGACAGGCAAGGCGAAGCACTTCGCATTTGTCGAATTCGAGGAGCTCAGCACGGCCGAGATTGTGGCTAAGACCATGAACGTGAGTTTCGCAAACCATGAATCAACTTTGCCACGAAATAGGCGCTGACATCGCTTAGAACTATCTCCTCTTCGGCCACATCCTCAAGTGCAGTGTCATCCCAAAGGCACAGGTCCACGAGGAGCTTTTCAAGGGCGGGAACAAGAGATTCAAGGTATGCTGATCTATGCGTCCACAAGCCACATCCGGTCAACTGACTCGTTCTTTTTTGTTCTTCTCAGCCGGTCCCATGGAACAAGATGGAGGGCAAGCAGATGGAACGTCCCCTGCTTCAAAGCAAGTGGGAGCGAAAGGTGGCAAAGGAGAAGAAGAGACGGGCTGACAGGGCCAAGAAGCTGGAAGCCGTGGGCTATGAGTTTAGTGCACCGGAGGTCATGGGTGTCGATGCCGTTCCGGCCGTCATTGCGCCAGAGGCTGCTGAGGAAGAGCACGTCGAGGCTATCGAGCAGGCTTCCACGAAAGCAATCGAAGCGCCTCCGGCCGTGAAAGCTGCCGAGGTTGAGGACGTCGAGAAGGAGGAGGAGGCGACGCCCAAGCCTGTGAAGCGTGGCCGGGGCAGGCCGGCCAAGACGCCGCAGAAGGCTACCAAGACAGCGGCGACGCCTAGGAAGACGAGCAAGACCAAGGCTTAGATGTGGTAGAACAATTGTGTTAGGCGTCATCTCTAAGGGACGAAAACCCTTGTGTGCCACATATCCGTGGAAAGTGCACTCTTGTGAAGCAGAGCGTTCCAGTATCAAACTCGTTCCAGCCGTCCAGATATGAAGTGGGATGACCTGTCTTGCAACCGCTATTGCAACATCCAGGTCGGAGTCGGAAGGTCTCACCCAATACATATTTAGTAGTGGGCGAAGTCACTAAAATTAGAAATCGAATGTACTATAAGGTTTGTCTACGCATAGCGAAGCCAACAAGTCCATTGAGGTTTGGCTCGGACGGTCATCAGCAGTATAAAAGCCAAGATTTGGTCTATCTCGCTTTATTCAAGGAATAGGCCAAAACGCAAAACGCATGCATTGGAGCAAAACTGAGGCCTGGTTTCGCGGGGGTATGACAAGTATGTATGAGAAGGGAAGAGACTAGACAAGAGAAGCGGGATCCCGCGGTACTGCTCCTCCGTAAGCACAAGCAGCTTTATTAGGCGTCCCCACAGCAGCTAGGGCCCCCCTTGCAAGCAGTCAGCGCAGGCCCAAGTGAGGCCACTAACTAACAAGTCGAACCGCAGGCAGTTCCTGTTCAAGCCGAGTTGACACTTGCGACATCGAACTTTCACTGCATATTTCCACCCAATGCCATCGTCCATCTTCTCGAGACGCATCAAAGCCCGAGGAGGTGTCCAGTGCTAACTGACCATGTCTTCGGCCGCCCCACCCGATGCGATCTCAGCTTCCTCTGCAGGCACAGGCAACAAGAAGAAGAACAAGAACAAGAAGAAGCCCAAGAAGGCTGTCGACACCAATATCAACCATGACGATGGCGCCGCCGCCGACCAACAGCCCAGTCCCAGTCCTCGTGATGACAGGACAAATGAAACGTCTGCTGCGGAGGACGAGCCAGAGGCTCCGATGGTAAGTGACAGCGCCTGAAATGCAATGGGCGTCGGCCACCGCAGACGAAGCCCGCGGCCGCCCCCCCCCCCCTCAACCAGACCCACCTCCGCGCTGGGGACACGAGCCTCCTTCCTGCATGTACTGTGTACCTCACACGTACTTCATAATGTTACCTGCGATGGGGCCGCTGTTCGAACACCGCGTCGCCGGCTATGTGATCGATTGGTGTTCTCCCAGAATAGCTCACAGACGGATGTTGACAGACTGTTCCTAACATGTCATCACCACAGACCGAAGGCAGGGACAGCGAGGAACCGCCCCCTCCAGCCCGCCCAGACGTCGACATCCCCACAGCAAACGGTCATGCACGACCGCCGTCAGGGAACGGCCACCCAGTTCCCACCGGCGACGCGCCCTCAACGATTTCTTCGGATCTCAAACCGAACGACACCAGCGCAAAGCTAGAGGCCATGTCACAAGACCGGGAGGCGCTCCGGGCGGAGGTGGAGCACTTGCGCAAGGGGATGCAGAGCCTACAAGAATCACAAGAGTCTCTGTCGTCCGAAGTCACCACCCTGAAGAAGACACTTGCCGAAACCGAAACCGCAAAGAACGAGGCTGAAGAGGAATATCAGGCGCTGCTGATGAGAGTTGAGAAGATCAAAGAGAGTCTGGGTGACCGCCTGAAGAGAGATCGGGCAGAGCTCGAGGAAGCGAATCAGCGCATCGAGGAGCTGGAGGCGCAGAATGAAGAATTGCAAAAAGGCTCCTCCTCGTCCGAGGGCGAGGTGGCCCAGCTAAAGGATGAATTGCAGGAGGCGAACCGAGAATTGACGACATTGAGGAGCCGGAGCAACCTTTCGCAACAGAACTGGCAGCGGGAGAAGGATGACATGGTGAGACAAGTACAGCATTTCAGGAGTGAGCTAGAGTCTACGAGCAGTGCCATGAGCGAATGGGAGACCATTGCCATGGAGGAGCGGCAGACGCGGGAGAGCCTGTCAGACAAGGTCGCCGACCTCGAGGAGCAGTCAATCTCCATCAGAGAAGCGTACGACAAGGCCGCGGAAGAGCGAGACGTCTCGCTACGAACCATTGACGGATTACAAAGAGCCTTGCAAGAGATTCAGGATGCCCGGAGGAAAGAACTGAGAGATTTGGTGGAATCCTCGGAAGAGCAACTTGAAGAGATGAAGAAGCGGGTGGAGGAGGCCGACAAGAGGGCAGCAGAAGCCGAGACAGCCAAGGAGACCCTTTCGAAAGAACTCGAGAGGACGGCGCCCTTCGAGAAGGAGGTCAGGGAAAAGAACTTGCTCATTGGAAAGTTGAGGCATGAGGGTATCATACTTAACGATCATCTAACAAAAGCTCTCCGGTATCTGAAGAAGACGAAGCCAGATGAGCAAGTTGATCGGTATGCACAACGCCCCCGACTGGCATTTTGCGCAGCTAAACTGACATGACCTCCAGGCAAATTATCACAAACTACCTTCTCCAGTTCCTCTCAATAGACCGGTCGGATCCGAAGCGCTTCCAGATACTACAAGTCATCGCCGGCTACCTAGCCTGGACGGACGAGCAGAAAGAGCAAGCAGGTCTTGCCCGTCCAGGCGCCTCGCATAGTTCTCTGCGTTTACCAGCGTCACCCTTCCACCGGACGCCCAGCACGCCGTCCCTGAGCACCGACTTCTTCTCCGAGACGTCGTCCACTTCTGGCAAGGAGTCGCTCGCGGATCTGTGGGCTGGCTTTCTCGAGCGAAGCGCAGAGGAGGGCCGCACGGCGGAGCTGGGTTCCGGCTCGAGGAAAGGAAGTATGTCCAGTGTAGGGACAGGTATCACAATAACCAAGCCAGATGGGAAGACTTAGCCACGCCTTCCCACCGGATACGTGTCGTGGTAGAAGACGTGGTTAGACCTTTGTATAGGGACGTCGCTTTTCGGGCGTTTGGGAAGATCAAGAGCAAGCAAGATATAGGGCCCAAAGTGGTGTATAGTACCTTTTTTTTATTTAAACAGGGCATCGTTTGGCTCCCGACGCCTGGGAGCCTAGTATTATTATTCATGGCCAAGTCCACAGACGAACGGAATTTGAGTGTTCAATGCGATGCTTTTCTGGATCATCCGTAGACCGCGCATTAGTTGATTAAGATTCAGTGTAGTTTACTTGTTCACTTCCTAGCCTGTCCAAGCTCCATCTGTCATGACCTGCTGAGCAAATCCCTCGGCCGCCGACTCTATCGTTCGAGGATCGATCCGCCCGTTCTCGACGGAATCGCGCATACTCTCTACGACCTCTTGACTCTCCATGGCCTCCTGCATTACCACGCCCTCGTGCGCCCAGTAGCCCGCATCAATAGCCCTTAGCTCACCGTCACGAGACACGGTGTTCTTGAGGACGCCGGCGGACCGGATCTTCATACTCACGCTCGCCATAGCGGCCGTGACCAGATCGATGCGCTCTGAGGTCGTCTTGGGGGGCACGAACATCCTGTTGGTCGCGCTCAGGTACAAGACGCCCGCGAGGAGCAGGTCCAGCCCGGCCAGGGCCAGGTACCGGTACGTGCGCGCGGCCCAGTGGAAGAAGTAGACCTCGCCCAGGATGCGCGCCCGCTCGTTGCCCGCGACGTGGTCCCACCGCACCAGGGTGTAGGCGTCGACCGCGGCCAGCGCCGCGGCGGCCCACGTGGCCAGAGCGCGCCACTGGGCCCCTCCTTTCCCCGTGAGGGTCTCGGAGGTGGCGAGGCCGACCAGCGCGGCGTTGAGCAGGTGGGGGAGGGCGACGACGGTCGGCGCGGCGTAGAGGAGGTACGTCGTCGGGTCCTGGGAGTTGCAGAACGGGCAGTCCGCCAGGACGTCCGGGCCGTATTTGTAGTACAGCAGCTTGCTCGCCCTGCTCTCGAACTTGTCATGGAGGATCTGGTCGCGCTGCGTGAGGGGCCGCAGGGTCTGCAGGCGGGTCACGATCAGGCCGTTGGACGTCGTCGGGTTCGAGCGCGTGATGGCGAAGATGTTCTCCGGGGCGAGGATGGGGATCGTGTGGACCGCGAAGAGGGTCGCTGCCACGGCGAGGAGAAGGATGGCAAAGAGCGAGCGGTTCTGGAGAGGGACAATCGGTTTGTTCTGGGCACTAGGGCCATTCTTTGCGGACCGGTACCAAGCGATCGCCTTGGGAAGGAGCATGGGCCCAAAGAAGATGAGGAGGGACTTTATCCTGTAACGTGATATCAGTAATTGGTCATATGTACAGAGAGATGATCTACGCAACTCACGTCCCCCATGATATGGCTGCCATGGTCGTTGGTAGTGTTGAGGTTGATTAGGAGAGGATGAAGGCCAGATGTCCCTTGAGCTTGACGGCGGTGCTGGTGCTTGTAAGTTGCATGTGCTAGAGGGCGAGGCTGATGGAATCCGGTAGGCGGTGGCCATATCCTGCAGGGGTGCGTGTGACCCCCTGTCCTTTAGCTCTGCCTGACTTTGGGGATGTACATGCCCAATCAAAATTGTCCAGTCAGCTGGCAAGCGACCGTCTAGTAGTGACCCTGTTTTGTATGGAGATTGTATTCAACATAACTACTCATTCATATATCCCATCTTTCTCTTCAGCATTAATTGAAGCTGTCTTAGCATCATGTACATGAGGCTTGGCGCATGCTTTTTTATTATTTTTGCAAAGATTAGTTGCCTTCGTGAAGACTAGTTGCCTTTGTATCCCTCCCCTCTCTCTATTTGTGTGTGTGTCTCCTTCTCTCTCTGTCTTGATGGATGATTGACAGTCCTTATAAAGACAATGGACTTTGGCACAGATCTTGATCTGATGACGGTCCAAACTCCAGAAAGTGAGGTGCACAAGTTTGCATAGCATACCTGGATATTCATACAATAAAATAAAAACAGATTACATCAACTTGATGAGGAATGGAATCGCAATGCTGCTGTGGGGCCATGCCATTGGTGGCACAACTTAGAAGGTACCTGACGGCCAAGAAACAGGGGGCCGTATTGTGCTAGCTCAGTGCAATCCTAGCTCAATAGTGGGGGCAGGCTGCTGGCATTTTGTCACCTTGAAATTTGAGCTGCAGCTTCTGAAAATTCTCTAGCTTCCTCCTCTCCTCCAACATTACAACTCCCGACTGAGAAGTCGTGATGAACACATTCGAGGCCAGCTGAGTTCTCCTCCTCTGCAAGCATGGCACCATCCGAAGTTGAGAGTGAGTCCACATTCTTGGCTCTAGTCCCTCCGAGTTCATTTGCTCTCAAGACGAAGGCAAGAATTTCTACTCCCGGTATGGCAGGATGCGGTACCACGCACGAGCAGCAGGTGGATCTCGAAGACGTTCGCTGGACCCGACCAAAATTGGCACTTTCGAAGCTTTAGCAATCTTCTTCCTCGGTGGCTGCTAAAGTCAAAAAGTAGCCTAGAGCAAGCCCAAGTACTCTGCCAAGAGTCATCTCACTTAGTGTTGCAGAGTTTCCAGTCTTCACGGACCATGAGCAACTTTGCGTCAAATTGATGAGAGACATACGTACATGCCCCGTTTCGTAGCTGTAATGACAAAAGCCTATGGGGCAAACATCACCAAGATCATGATTCCTTGCTCTCCTTCTCGCCCCGTGCGGTGTCCGCGCTATTATCCGCCTTGTTGTCCATCTTGTCCGGGGACTTTGTCTCCACCGGCCGTTCCTTGGGCCTCGGCGTGCTGCTGCTGCTGCCGCCTGCTATCGCGTCCAGGACCAATCTCGCCAGCGCTCCCACGGTGTCCGTCAGCAGCGTGATGACCGCCGTGCACGCCAGCTGCCACGAGACGATGCTGACGCTGCCCAGCGGCGCCCGGGGGAACGAGATGAGCCACTCGGCGTAGTATGGGAACCAGCCGTGCGGCAGCCAGAACATGGGCTCGCGCGAGTACCAGAACGGCAGGAACCAGCGGGCCCCGGATGTGCCGACCCAGCGGACGGCGCTGACGGTCTTGTCGAAGGACGCCTTGGTCGCGTCGATGCCGGACTCTGTTCGCCAAAAGAAAACCCGCGTCAGCTCACTGTGTGCGTCTCGTGTGGTGATTCGAGTTGGCAGGGGAGAGGGATCGCAATGTGTGGTGATATAGCTTGGCCCCGAACGTACTCTTCTTCTCCAAGTCCTCCAGCATCTTATCGTGCTGCCGCCGCAGCTTCGCCCACTTGGCGAATTCGTCCTGGCTGCTGGTGGCGTTCAGGTCGCGGCGCACCTTGAGGTAGGACTGCTGGAGCTCGCGCTGCTCGCGGATCTGCTTCGAGGTGCCCAACGGCGTCGAGATCCAGAGTCTCCATAGCTGCGGAAAGGCAAAGCTGTTAGTCCCACCGCCAGTCTGGTATACATGCGCGCGAGAGAGCAAAATGGACGGAGGAGGAGGAGGAGGGATAGAGCCTTACCAAGTTGTTGATCGTCGTGGCGCCGATCGAGTTCACCACGGCCACTGCGACCTCGACCGCGAGGATGATGACGAGGAGGGAGGCCATCTTTGCGGATGATCTGTGTGTCACGGAAGGAAGTTACTCGGGAGGAGAGACAGTCGGTCGGTCTGAGACCATACCGCTGCAAAAGAGGTTCGAGGTGAATGGCCGTAAAGTTGTTGGTTGAACGTTGGGCTGCTGCAAGTATAGCCATCGGACGACACAGTGGGCTTTTTGCAGCCTTGGGGGGCCAGCTGGTTGCATCATGGGTCGCCATGACACAATCTGAGCACAGACCCTAGCCTTGTGTACAGCCCACCTAGCGCAATTCACAATGCATACGCAAGTGCAACCAACAGTCCACGCCTAGACCATCCCACTGGATATTCCAGTTCACTGCTGAAACCTCTTAAGGTGAACAGGATATCATAATCTGAGCCTTCCTTCTAATATCAAGACAGTGAATAATTGCGACTCTCTTCCCAGACAGTCATCAAGGGGGTATTTGGCTACGCCATCCGCCAATACCTCAAAAAACCATTATTTGACTACGCCTTCCCACCCGATCCCAAGATGTCCATCCGTTTGAATGCTTTGATGTCTGCCAGTAGTCATGAGTCGTCGCAATGGTATCATTTCAGATCGTGAGACCTTCCCGGAGAGAATGGAGAATTATCCGTCTAAATGCACATGCTCCTTCAATATTCGTCGTAGTCCTGGCTGCTGTCGATGAGAATAACAACCGTTAGGGCCGCTGCATAGGCCTCACGAATCGCACACGCCATGCTGTGTGGAACATGTCAGCTAGCTCCTCTCCCGGGTACACTTTACCAACTTGCGTCAGATGTGTCTCGTGTGTAAGTCACTCACCAAGTCTTCCCAATGTCTGCCACTACGGCACTCAGCCCCCAATGTGCGCACCAAGATCTGGCCAGCACCTCATTATCCGGCACACCGAAGGCCTCGATGACCAGGACGTTCTCCTCGTCGTCTTTGTGATATTTACCGGTGCTCCCGTTCGGTGTCGCACGGCCGTTCCCGTCGTACGAGCTGTGGAATCCCTTCGACGACCCCTCGCCGGCCGTAGAATCCGACCCCTCGCGGTCGGCGTCGGGGTCCAGTCCTCTGCTCATACCATTCGGCACCGACCTGACCGTCTTGAGATCAACTCTGCTCCTCGCGCCGTAGAGCCCGGCCCAGTCCCGGATCGAGATGACCTCGGCTGCCGCGACCGTGAGGAAGGTGTAGTCGTAGAACAGCGGGTGTGGTCCCTGCGTGCACGGCCACGCCGAGATGAAGTTCACGTCGTACGTCAGGCGCAGAGGCCACGAGACACCGTCGATGGCGAACTGGACCGCCGCGTCGAACCACTTCGGCCCGGGGTCGGCTATCCTGTCTGCGCAGGGTCTCATGGTGAGCAGCTCGATGCGGACCGTGTCGACAACCTCGTCCACGTCGGGACTGATCAGGTCGTAGTCCTTGATGGGGAAAGCGTCGGTGGGAGGACCCAGAGGGTCGGAGCGTTCGGCCATGGAGCGAACATCCTCGGCAGTGAGACGCTGCCGAGGCCGCCTCGAACGGATGCGAGCGATCTGAGAGCGCTTGAGGTCAGGTGTTGGGCGTGCCGGACCAACCCAGCCGGCGACTTCATGGCATGTCGGGGCGAGCACCTTGCCCACGATCGAAGTCGAGGTCCAGTAGGTATAGCTGTTTCTATACTGGAACCCACAGTTCGGGTTGAGGTGTATGAGAAGTGCTAGGTCGTCGGTGGCTTCATCCGGGTCGATGTCGATCAGGGCGTTCATCATGATAAAGGGGAATGAGGGCTATCTCATATCAGCACATACAGCAGCGATTTCTTTTGAGGGTCAGACCTACCCCGGGCAAGACCAGGCCGCTGAAGAAGGCCATGGCGTGAGAGCTGATGGCATCAAGGTTCGAGGCTTCATAGCCCGCTCTCAGGGATGATAGGGTCTCGGCAAGGTTGGGCCACTTCATCATCTGCGCAAACCTCTTGATCATCTTGACCTGCCGTCGCTTCAACTTGTAGCGTAGTTTCACTTTGACGAGTTAGCAGATGTCGCCGCTTGAGGTTTCAAATATCTGGCGCACCTTGATCAGCCGTGCTTCCGTAGGCCTCTATCCTCACGTTCTCCCTCCATCTCCTTGCGAGGGCAAGGTTCCACATGATCGATGGTGGCAGCTGTTCCAGTAATTTCTCCTTGGCCCATTCGCTGTGTTGCCTCGAATGTATCCTGAGATCCAGTTCCATACTGAGTAGTAATTGGTGAAAGAATTTAAGATACTGCTCATGGTTGACATGAGCGGTGTCGAATATGAAACGCGTGACGATCTGGTTTTTGGGTTGTGAAAAGTCCACCCAGTGGTCCGGTCGAGAGAGGACAAGAATGAGGTCGGTTATTTGCTTGTCCAGAGTCTTGTGAGGACTGAGGACACGATCTGGGTCCTTGAGAAATCGTCGGTAGAGGTTCTTGTACATGTAGTCGATGTCGTCATCCTCCAAGCCGAGCTCCAAGTCCTTGAGCCTGCCAAAGATCCGGACCAGATCCACGTCTCGAGCCACAACTCCAGAATCGCGTATGGCAATCGGCGGAGGTCGAACGCTGGCGGTCGTGGCCCATTGATTCAGAGTCACAGTCCCGGGCATCCAGCCATAGTAGAAAGTGTAGCTGGGCTGCTCCACCGTCGCCCAGGGGTGAGATGCGAGCCCAGGTCCCATCGTCCTCATCGTCATGAGCTGGGTCATCGAGTCGTGCTGGTTCACCCCATCATTGTCGTCGCCTCGGTTTCCAGCCGCGGTGGCGTACGTGGAGTGGAACTGGTCACCTGCGTGAGGTATCCTTCGCTTGTGTCCCTTGAAGACGGGGACGCCTTTGCATATGAAATCCATGGCGTGGCCGAGCGTGAGTTCAGCATCACTTCCCAAACCACGAGGTGGCCATACTGCCGCAACCGCGTCCGAAACGCCAGGGCCGGGTGAGTAGTGCGCATGGCCGTTGGTCACTGCCGGTTCCTTTCCCTTGGGGGGAGGCGGCTCGGACTGGTGGCGTTTGTGCAGTTTCCGCGGCGGGACTAATTGAACCACGGGTTTTGGCGAGGCCACATACTGTCTGCTGGACTTTCGTTTTAAATCCGGCTCACTCAACCTCCGTGGTCGTGGGATGGGCGCGTCGTCGTTATCTTCGACATCCTGGCCTCCAATGTCAGCGAAAAGTGTGCACAAGACCAGGACGGACCACCGACTGGTAGCCGATCGGCAAGTGGGTGGGACTAGAAATCATACCGTCAGTGTACCATTGGTCTTTTTCCCTCTGTGCTCAGTTGAGGCCCTGTTTGGTTTGAAGAGGGTCTTCCAAAAGCCCTTTTTGCTTTCCTTTTCTCGGCTCATCGCGGCCGCTCATATGTCGGGCACCCAATCGCGGTCGGCATCAGTGCGTATGCATGAACGAGCATGAATGAGTGAGTGACTGAGTCGTTGATTGAGAAGGGAGAATGAGTCGTGTGATGTGGTGATGAGATTTCAGCCGTTGGTTCTGAGGCGTAGTCGATCTGGAAGAGCACTACGTGTGGTGTGGTGAGGTGAGGTGGCAGTGTGAGGGTCGAACGTGTTCAGGGAGCCGAGGGGTTGCACGCCATTCGTTTGGATTGGACGAGAGAAGAGGAATGAGGATGAGGCACTTGTTCCGACGTCCAGTCCCAGTTCGAGTCCCGGCCCTGGTCAACGCAACGGGGTCTCAAGAGCGTGGGATCCCGAGCCTCCCTTGGCGAAGAAGAAGGCACGTCCGCTGCATGCACGGGACGGAAGACAAGACGGCGGGTCCTTCCAGCAGTTCGAGGGGTTTATTATGGTTGTCGGTAGACAGAGCCGGATGGACGGTGGGAGCAAGCCTATGCGATCTTGAAACCCACGTTTTTATGAAGCAGGGGAGGTGGGATGACAGCCCCAAAAAGATTCGACCAGAGATCGAGGTCAATGACAATGTCAAAAATGTCCAGGTCTAGGTCCAGGTCCAGGTCCAAGTCCAGGATCACGCCCAGAGAGCGGTGCCAGGTTCGAGTCCAAGGTTGAGGCCTCAACCCAGCAGCCCCCAGTACGGTACAGGTGTGGGTTGGCCTGGTGGCACCGTCTAGCTGCCGTGCTGCAGCACGGAGTACCTTGGTAGGACGCAAGCCTCGACGCTAGAATGGTCTGCGCAAGGCTATGCTGTGTTTAGAGTTGAGTTGCCTATTGGATCGCCGCAGGCCCAGAGGCCTCGTCTTGTGGCTAGTGTTCATGAAGCACAAGACTCTGGGGTGAGTTGCAACGTTGGAACTGTTCCCCCCACAGGAGATCCCAGCACGACCCGGAAATTATCCATGTTCTGGAAAAATGCATCTCGTTCTGTCATTCCACGGCGCTGGTCGCGTCGGAGAGCGTGCTCTGCGGTCTGCAGTGTCGTTTGGGGTGGGTGGACTTGCCTGAGCAAGGCGTAGACATCACTTCATCGATTGATCATCTTCCCACTCGAATTACCTCGCTCGGCTGTTGCTGCGGGCATGGTCTATACCGGTAGATCTATTAAGATTGGCGGTCGGGACATCTCCATCATGATCTACTAAGTATAGTGCCAGAGTGCTTGCTCTTGTCATCCCTCGCCCACTACTGTGCAGATTATACATCAACAATACATAAACCGTCGGGTTCTCCTGGGTGGACGCAGGAGCATTTGTATCAGGAGCCAGAAGGGCACCCGTCATGGTCCAGTAAAAGATTGCATCTGAGGCCTGTCTTTTGTCTTCAGACCAGTTGAGAATCGGTGGGTTTCAAGCGGGGTCTTCCCGATCAGACAGCGCACCCATACGGACGGAGCAGGAGCATGACCTGCTGAAAGATCACAGTCTGGACCCGCTCATTCGGCGTCTTCTTGGGTGGCTCTTGATGGAGTCAGGCTGGACAGTACATCGTGTTTTTGATGTCGAGCCTGCCACGAAGTAGAGGTCTGTCTTGTCTGTCGGCAGTGCGAGTAGACTCAAGGTAATAAGCTGTAGCTCGAGAAACAAGCATCGAGAGAACTAGCGTTCGATGGTGCCCAAATACCTCGTCGTCGGACACGTCACAATCCGCTAAACCCAGATCCCTGCTGGAGTTGGCCTTCAGCGCCCTCTGGCCCTTTGGCCCTCAGCCCTGCTGTTTGCCTGCCTGCCTGCCTGCCGGCAGTGGGAGACAGGTCTGGACGAATTGGCCCGAGCTCGAAAATTCCCAATTAGAGACCATCATCCAACTGAGGGCCTCACCTACGACGATCGGCCTCGAGCGCCCTTACACCGCGACAGCTGTATATTCAATTGCTGCAGCGGATCCCCGGTCGAGCTTCCAAAATCTCTGAACAAAGGTCTCCACCGCCGTTGAAAAAGGCCGGCACCTCGGGCCCCGTGCCCAACTCCCCCAACGATGCAGAAGCTCCTCAAGCGGACAAAGCAGGCCGAGAAGCAGGCGGCGCGGCGGATCAAGAAGCGCAACGATCTCACCGAGCGTGCGGCCCAGCGGTCAGACTTCAGGAGGCGCATGGGCGCCGTGCGCGAGGCAAACCGCAGTCTCGCGGACGCGAGGCGCAGGCGGCGCGAGGACTGGGAGCTGGGACCGCTGGCCCCGCAGCGTGACACGCCCCTCAAGTCTTCGGACGGCGCTTACTGGGGCTCCATGAAGCTGAGCCGGGCCATGTCTGACCTTCCGGACAAGCAGATCGAGCTGGCGTGCAAGTGGGCTGGTGGAAAGAAGTACCTGTGCCTGAAGGCCGGTGACCGGGTGGCTATCATGCAGGGTCCGGACAGGGGCAAGATATCGAGCGTAAGGCAGGTCTTCCTGAAAGAAGGAACTGTCGCGCTCGAGGGCCAACACTTGCAGGTGAGTGAAATGCGTGTCAATTTAGAAATCCCCAAGTGTCATGGACTAACTCTCTCCCCCGGGCTCAACAGCAAAACTATACCATCTCCGACTTTATTCTAGAAGCTGGACTTAGTCCCGAAAACGAGCACACCCAGCTTACACCCCTCCGCGTCCCCATCCAGGCCGTCCGCCTCGTCCACCCCCTCCGGGATCCCACGACGGGCCAGGTCCGCGACGTGATCATCAACGAGCTCGCCCCGACGAGCGTCGTGCGCGACAAGCCCACGGGCCGGACGACCTGGCAGCGCGTGGTCCCGGGCTTCAACATCGAGATCCCCTGGCCGCGCGTCTTCGAGGATGCGGAGCGCGAGGAGCTTGACAAGACGGTGCCGGACCACGACTGCGACACGCTGCGCATCGACGTCGAGCAGCACACGTACCTCCCGCAGCTCACCACCCCTGGCATGCCCCTGGGCATCATCAACGAGCTGCGCAACAGGTACTCCAAGTTCCGCACGCGGCACGAGCCCGAGTACCTCGCCAAGAAGGAGGCCGAGGCCGCGGCCAAGGCGGCGCGCAGGAAGGGCATCTTCCCGGAGATGATGACGCCGTTGCAAGAACTCAAGCTGTTCAAGCAGGAGCTGGCGAAGAAGCGGCCAACACCAGTCCTGACGGACAGCATGTTGGAGAGAATTGGACGCATCATGGCAAAGAATGCGCATCGGGCACCGGCTCTGAAAGATGTGCCGGAGAAGTTGGTATTGAAGGCAACGGAGGCGGGAACAAAGATGATTGAGGACAAGGCGAACGTGAAGTCGAGAGCACTGCCAGCACCAGAAGCTCCGGCGCAGACCACGGCGCCTCCACCATCTTGAGCTTGTGTAGACATTTAGAGCCGGCTGTACATCACTGTGGAATAGACGAAATACATCTACATGGCATGGCAACTAACGCTCCATCTACCTGGCTGCCCCTCAGTGGATGTGAATCCTTTTCCCAACGACTGTCTACGCATCTTCCTGGTGGAGACCCTCTAGCCCAACAATGCCAGCTTCGAAAAGGCCGTGATGACTGGAGCCACCTGCCGGGCATTGGCAGCATCTAACGAAGCTTGCAGCACCGCATCCGGCCCACTAGGCCTGTACATCTCCTCCAGCGACATCGGTACTCCCTCCGCTGGCTCGTGTACCTCTTGCGTCTCCGGCTCCCCAAATACCTCCTTCACAGCAGCCCGACAAGCCTCGACGATCTCATCCATCAGCGCTTCGATGGCTCTCGCCCGCTCCGCCATACCCCTCCTCATGAGCCCAAAGACGAGTCTTTCCACTTCACCCTTGGTCCCGTCAACCCGCTCAACCAACCTGCGGACGCTGTTCACGAGGTACTCGGCTTCGTACACGGTGCCCTTGCGCCCTCGCGCGCGCTTCTTCTCCTCGCGCTTGCGGTTCTTGCTCGTCGCGCGGGACACGTTCGACCCCACCGTGCCGACGGACCCGGCCTTGCCCGTGTACCTCGTAAACAGCGAGGCGCTGGTGCTCACGCGCGAGCTGGCGACGGACACATCGTCCGGGATGTCTGCAAACGCGGACGGCCGCTCGCCTTCGTAGAACGCCAGGGGGTCCTCGATCGCCTTGCGCCGCAGCTCTGCTATGCGTGGGACCTGTGCGCGGAGCTGTGTCTTGCAATCGGCAAGGAACTCGGTCGAGCTGGACAGTGCGTCTGCGAGGCCCGTATCGACGGCCGAGGATAGCATTCCCGGGCGGCTGCGGCCGATGACCAGCCGCATGGCGTCGGCAAATAAGTAGCCTTTGCACAGGCAGCGGACCGCCTCGTCGAGGTTGTCAAGGTATTCCAAGTGGACTGTCGCCGCGGAGGGGTAGTCCTTTGCCTCCCACAAAGCGTCGGCCAGAGCGGTGGCGAGATCGGCAAAGGTGTCTACAGACAAAGCGGGTTCTTGCTGTTGTGCGGTGAAGAGACATTCGCGCCAACAGGTTGCACCCGCTGCACGGTAGCAGGCCGTAGCCCGGACGAAGTTGTCGAGGGACTCGTAGGCCAGACCGGCCTCGCGGTATTTTGATCGAGACTCGAGATGAGCGGCATAAAGATCTGTGAGGACCTTGTGTCGCTCGGTATCATATCGGTAGAGACGAAGCGCCATTGGATACAAGTCGTGTCTCGTAGTGTACGCCTGGACTTCTTCAAAAACGTTCAGGGTGTGCAAATGCTGCAACGCCTTCTCACGCCGGCCCAGATAATCGTCAATTGCAAACTTGCGCCTGACTTCAGGCTTCTCGTGAAGATTTTGTATGAATGGTAGATATTCGCGAGGATCTCTTTGCGACTGCTGGGCAACCAGCAGTGCGAGATCGAGATTATAGAGGCCGAGAGCATGGTCGTAGAGTCTATTGACGTCTTGCAAGAAGCAGATGTGCTCGACTGCTCTCTCCGCCATGGTCTCGTCCTCTTTCATCAGCTCGGCCACAACCTGTAGGCCGTCTTCCAGTGCTGGCGGGTTCTTGCAGACATTGGCAGTGATAATGTTCTGCAAATTCGTGTCTTTGCGCGCCTGCAACGTCTTCAAAATAGAGTCGCATATGGCGTTGACTTTCGAGGAGGCCATCGTGGTAGCTTTGCTGGCGTACTCAGCAGGCGCAGCCACGCCAGCTGTTGTCCTCGTCTTCTTCGTATCCTTGTACATGATCTCAGTGACATCGACATCTCCTAGCGAGGCCAGGAACAAGTCGACGTGAGCCACATCATTGAGCTGATCCAGAAATAGTCCGACGTTGGACAGAAATTGCTCCGGGTTGTGGTCGTATAATATGTTCATGTCCACTCGTTGTGTTCTGCAATGAGCAAACGCCTTGCCGTACTCCTTCTCGTCGATGAGTTGTCGTATGCCGGCTAGAACCATCGCACGAGGGTAGATCGTCTCCAGGTTACCTCGTGGCATCTGAAGAACGACGCTCATGGTTGTCGGCATGGCCGTGACAAGCCTTGCGCCCCTCTCGATGCTTCGACACCTTTCATCATGCTCAGGATCGTCAGGCGCCAAGTCAAGATCTGCACACGTCAGTCAAAACTATCATCCTAGAATATAGCTCCTTTTGTGAATTTACATACCTTCTGGCTTGCCTAGGTGAAGAAATTTGAGAAAATGGTTGCTGGTAGTGAATATGAGATGATCGCAGGTGATAAGAAATGAGGTGCAATTCCTGACGAGCAGTCGAGAATTCGCGTACAGACGGCCACTTGTGGACATGCCAAAAGCAACAATCTCATCCTCGATCTCAAGTAGCTCTACCCAAGGTAGTTGAACTGGAAAGCCGGCAGCCAGCGGCCCGGAAGGTTCACCGGCGCCGGGAAACCGAAGCAGATTCCCAGATCTGCCTTGAACGCACACGTCTCCAGGCCTGATTTGTGCCGAGGAACTGTTGACCGAAATCGCCTGCGGGAATAGTACCTCCTCCTCAGGTGTAACAAAGTCCTCAACGATAGGCTCGTCCACATCCTTGACTTGTCTCAGCTTGTAGATTTTGAGGCCGTCCTTGAAAAACAGGGCGTTGGAGTCGCCGTTGTTAGCAAAGCCTGCCTGCAAGGCGCTGGGCACAATTCCATCAGAGCTGAAGCCATGTTTCGTGTTAAGGCGAGGTAGTATCACGCGTCCATCCCTGGTCCGCCAGTCATATATGTCAACACCACCATGGTGCAATAGCGCCATTTTTGAGTTATCCTGAGCGAATGCAACATCTATCACGCTATGGCTTGCCTCGATCTCGAACATGGACATGGGCGGCGGTACGTTCGCTGTTCGTAGAGGAGTGACCTTCACTACTGACCCGTCGATAACGGCCATTGCGCCGTAATCATACGGTGGCATCAGTGAGCCTCTTGCGACCGTGAATATGAATTCAGTATGCAGGATGTTGTCTGTAAAGCGGTCAGCGAAGCGAAGGTGGTTTCTGAATTTCTGACCGAAGACCTTTACCTGTAGAGGCTATGGCGAGGCACAGCGACTTCTCCGGGTGCCATGACACATGCGTGCAAGGAGATTTTTGCAGTATTTCCTGCTTCAGATACCAGTGGTAATTTCCCGTTGTCCACAACTGGACAGTGTTTCCAAAGGAGACAGCAAGGACTGTAGAGTCCGAGTTCCATTCCAGGCCAATGTGCAAGCTGGGATCAAGTAGATTCTCAGTCGAGCGAAGTTTGAATTGGCCATGTCTCAGACCGTTCCTCTCAAAGAAGACAACGTCGACGTGATCGCTGAATCGCTGGATGCCGGCCAGGAGATTGCCGGCTGGTCTCCAGCTCAGAGCTCCTTCCAGGCCGTCTACTGGCTCACTCACGCCATTGAGAACACCATCACGAGTGTAGACTCGGACCAGTCTTCGTGATGCAGATTCGATGGTACTTGTGGCAACGTAGGCGCCATCCCCACGCCAGCTGACACTTGTCCGGGCGTCATCGTTGGCGCTGAGCTTCCCCTCGTCGACCTTCTCCGGAATGGTCGGGTCTCGCAAGGCTTTCGCCTTTGCGCCCTTGCCCTGGAACTGTGTCTCCTTCTTGCCCCAGCCCACACTGACATGCTTGGATGCGGAAAGATCTTCCGAGGTCATGGTAGCCTCCGCAATGCCATCGAAGCTGCGGCTCATGAAGACCACGGTACCCGCCTTGGTGGTGATGACCAGGAGCTCCTCGTCGGGTGACCATCGCGCAGCAGTGATGCCGGCATCGATAGAGCCCATGATCTCGATGTGAACATTATCTGGATTCAATCCCTCCTCGACGGTGACGATGTCGCCGCCCTCGAGGACCAGACATGTCGTCCCGGAGTCACTGAAGTAGTGAATGCTCACTATCTTGTCGACAGGAAGGTCTGGGGTTGGACTAGGCGCATCCCAAGAAGCTATCCGTTCGCATTGTCTGATATCTATTTAGTGGCAGTTTCAAAAAAGAATGAGGTCCATCATCGGGGCTGACTCACAACGGCAAGTTTGGGTCATGGCGGCTGACATCTTCGACGACCCTGAGCAGCTCGACTTTGTGATCTGGCGCAGCAGGTCCGCAGGTGACTAACACCTCGTCTCTGTTGGCATCCCAGCATGTCGCCGTTATGTCCGCCGCGGCCTTGCCAAGTCTGTGGCAGACGTTGCGAAGGTTCCTCATCTCGCGTCCGGTCCCTAGCAGGTATACTTGCCACAACGGGAATCTTTCGGCGTAGGCGGACCGTTGGTGCTCTTCATGCCATTTCTTGGTAGTGGTACTGGCTCAGTGATTCAAAAATTCAATGCTGAGACCGTGCTCTTGAAAATTGGGTTGACACTGTCTTTGGTACCTGGAACTCAGGCGATGTCTACTGTGCCAACTGAAAATTGAGGTTTGTGAGTCGCTGGGCAGGCATTCGCCTGCAGCTGTCCAAGGTTGGGGTCACAGATGCCGGGGTCCTCCTTCCTGTCGGTAATGTCCACTGCGGAATGCCCGTGGTTGGCCGTGGATGGCCGTGGATGGCCGTGTCAACCGCGCTAAGATTGGAGAGCGCACTGCACCTCGACCGGAGGGCTGCAGTGGCGCCATCGCTGCAACCTTGTGAAAGCTCCACTCCAGTCTACCGCTGCACTCCGCCTCCCGCCCTGCAAACCCCCCCCCCTGTGGGAAATCTCGGAATCTCGTCTCGGCCCCAGGCGGAAGACGTGCATCAAATGCTGCCTCCGATCAGCTCATAATTCACATCAGCCCATCTACCACGCGTTCACGACGTCGATACGGCCAGTTCTGGTTCCAGGGTGACACAGGCTTACAGAGTGACCAATTGATCTCACGGGGCGAAGTCGTTTTACAGCAGCGAGCACATCGACTGATCACGAGGTTTACATCGGCAACGCGGTGGAGCCACGCCCTGCACAGGTCACAGGGAAGCATTCAAAATGGACCAGGCATATAACGCTCACCAGGCCAGGCGCAAGAATCGCTCCTCGACCAATCTCCAACACCTCACCCTTGCTCCACTGACCACGAAACTTCCCATCAACGACGCCGAGATGATCTTCTCAGACGAGCTGTCCGTACAGACCTCGTACACCACCTCCTACATCCAGGGCAAGTCGGCGCCCACCACGCCGTCGCTGCTCGCCCGCTCCCTGTCGAGGAGTCACCACGGGACCTTGACGCCGCACGGCACCGTCGCGCCGAACCTACCTAAAAGCAAGTCCGCGTCACACCTGGCATCACGGCCCAAGTCCGGCTCTACGACCCCCGGCGGACACAGACGGGGTTCGAAAAAAGACCTTCGAGACGAGCTACAACCCTTGTCGGCGGCGGCTCCCCGCGGCCGGACAGACAGCGACTGGCTGCTCCGAGCCGGGGTGCTCATCAGCAGCGAGACGAGGGAGTCCAAGGGCCAGTCATGGCTGGTGTCACGGGCGAGCTCGACAAGCCTAGGCCGATCGGGTGATGGGACGGACGACGATGAGGACATGGATCCCGATATCTTTGAAAGGGAGCGGATAGCAAGGGAAAACGCCCTCGCCAGCAAACATGCAAGCCGGCGAGGGAGTCTTGGCTTTGTGATAGAAGACGAGGCGGCTTTTGCGAGTCGGAGCCAAGCCATGACGCCTGGAGAGGCAGCTATGCCGCCGGATGGCTATTTCGCGGGACACTCGGTCGGCGAGGAAGAATATCCGCCCGGACCGGACTTTGTGAACCTCAACGAGAGGCTGGAGGCTCTTGGCCCGGAGACGCACACGCACACGCACACGCACACAGTTCAGGACGACGAGGCCGCCGTGAGGCGGCTGGTCACGCGTCGAGATGGGCGACCTCGCACTTGGTTTGGCAACATTATGGGCTGGACTCTATTTTCCGTACAAGAGAAAGATGAGGATAACGAGGACGGGGACGGAGAGGCGACGGATGGCGACGCCGAAGACACCATGTCGGACACCTCGGGCGCCGGGGAGTTCGAGGGCATGACCGCGATTCCGAAACAGACAGCACTCTTGGAGCCACCGGAGAAGGCCGACAGCGGTTGGCAGGATGCTGCATGGCTCTTAAGCATTGCCTCCAAGGTCGCCTGGGCCTGAATACGGAACGACGGACCGGCAGCTCTTCGCACCCAGGAAGAGAGAGATGCGAGTACTGAAATCGGCTTATTCCCAAATCATGCTGTGGCGTGGCGCCACTTTTGATGCAAAGCGTGTCCATATATTTCTATCTGGAGCGTGGCTGCGACAACCAGCAATTCTATCGGCTTCAGGATGACACTGCCTGCTTGGTCAGTCCGCGTCATACACCGAACTCGCGCCTGGAAATCCACCGCGATGGTTGCAATAATGTCCGAGGACATGAATCCAAGACACCATGACTGACTTCTGTGACCGGTGCTGACCGCCTTTACCGCCGTTCTCTTGCCGAGCTGGTCTTTGGGATCGCCATGGAGAATGGGAGGGGGGGGGTTTGGTTGCGACGGGCGTCGAAGTCATCGTGACCGTAGTGGATGCGCTGATCTTTTGGTCTAGGCCGGTCGGTGCCCAGGCGAACATATAATGGCATGACCGACTCGGCCACAATCGGAATATTTCAAAATTACTGGCTCGCCAGGGGTGGGAGAGCTTTCAAAAACCTGTTTTTTCCCGAAGCGTGTTGCTATGCACCTTGCATGTGCCACGCATGCTCTATTTGGCCGAGGTCATCCTCTCGAGTCCACTTGCGCAGTGTCGTCTAAATGGTAACTGGAGGGAACAACGATGATCGGAACAGTTCGCAGAGCGGTGTTAGCTTTTTCGTAACGATATGTATATACGAGCATTCCAATGCAGAAAGAATTTTCCTACACGTCTGAAGGCTCCATGCTCTGTGCGTAGGTACTTACCCACGTTGCCATGCACGGGGAGGAGCAGGTTTGCCGAGCACGTGAAACAGAACGAGCCCAGGCTGCAGTGGTAACTGTGAGCCTGGCTCACAACTCAAAATCGTGTTGCAAAGATGTCTTAGACGAAGCCAGGTCCAGAACCGTGTTGACCCGGATGATTAATGTGTGCGCGGTGGTGCCCTTGCGCGTCTGCTTGCGTAAAGGTCCGGTCAGACTTTCCGGCCGTCCGAGCCGACGCGGAGATGGGTTGAGATGTCATCGGGACCAGCCGCAGCACGAGCGTTCCATCTCTGCTGTTCTCAACCCAGTTGTTTCGTGAAGCGCATGGTCTGGCTTGGTCGAATCCGCTATTATTAGACCGCATGGGTTGTCAATGTGACAATCTCGACTTCGGTCCCAGTACGCCCGCCGCCCCGCGACACTCGCGAAAGAGAAGACCAGAGAAGACAGTATCTGCTTGGACGTGCAACAGCCTCACTGGCGTGCGGCGTGTTCCTGTCACTTGACTTCACTATGCATCCGCGCCGCATTCACAGCAACTGACCGCCTGAAGCAGAGATGCTTTTTCTTGCAATCCGAACCAAGGCTCGAGCTGAAGAACCATTTTCGCACAGCATCCGGAATGTGACAGATCGTTGTCTCAACGGTGTTGTCGGGATCTGCAGCGTTCATGCTAACCGATATAGCCAATTTCCATGAATCGACTTCGAGTTCGAGAGCTAACGTGATCTAATAATGGTCAACAATAGCGGAGGACACCCCTCGGCTCGTCTCCAGTCTGAGAGCATCACCACATTTCCGCTGTACCTGGTACGAACTTCGGAGGGGGCGTGAGAAACATACTTTACCCTGCCAAGAACAGGGGTTTAAAGACAGCCCATTCCATGCAGTGTAACCTCCTCGGCGACAGGTATGACGTCCTGAAAAGTTTTGGCTCCCGCGAGTCCAAAAAGAAGCTCAGGGAAATGTCCATGCACCGCAGACACCGCGAACTCTGTTTTCGAGCCTCTCCGCCGGTGGAGGGGATATCAAAAGGCCTCATAGAAAATGCAGAAAACGGAGACGCTCCGTGCTGTTTGTACAGACTTATTGAAATTTGAAAGTGGGTGGAGGGGGGGACGCAAAACGAAGACGGCCTCGTACCAGCATGTTGAGTGTCGAGTCCAACACGGGTTGGCGATAGCGCTAGTGGAGTGTGCCGTCAGCTGTGTCGACTGCCTTTTTGTGTTATCGTTACGCCTGAGCAGGCCTGATAGACCGGAACAGATGATCACGACTTTCGTCTTGGTGTGATGGCGTTCTCCGACAGGCCAAGACTCGGTGCGTCATTACTAGCATACTGAACGCCTCGTAGAACAACGCCTTCGAGATGTACGGAAAGTATTTCAGCCCCAAGCCTGCCGCTGTTGCAATGTTCAGCGGGCCTCTCTCGGGTGCGCGTGAGATCGGAGGAATTGAGGGTCGATGGCGGTCTCGACAACGATTGTCGTTAGCCCATCGAAACCACAATGCTGCTTCTTCAATCGTCTCTACCGCAGTGGTCGCTTGGCCACCGTACTGGCTTGCAGAGCCTTGCGGGATCACCGCCAGAGGATTGGTTGGTCGTCGCCCAGGATAATCGCACTCGCTCAAGTCGGGACGAGCTCCCTGTGCACTCGAGAAAAGGAGCTCTCGTAGAGGCATAGACAGGTCTTGGGCTCCGAGTCAGACCCCGCCTGGGTAAAGCAGGGGACGTACGACTGAGTTCCTAGCAGTCTGGCGTGCCTGGCAGCCTGATCCTCTTGAGATGACACTTGCTGCTCGCTCGAAGAAGCCACTAGACATTTGATCCCAGGGCCGTGGTGCACTAATAGCAGAGAGACTGTCGATCATGACCGGATGCGTGTGGAAGACCCAGGATTCTTCTGGAGGCTGCAGACACGCATTGGCGGGCAGTCGGGGAACCCACGGCAATAGGATTGAGCAGTTGAGGCAAGGATGAGGGCGAGAGGGGCGGTCGATCTATTGACGGATCAATATATTTTGGGAGTTGTGCCAATATCTGAGGCAAGCTTACGGCGGGATATGTACATACGTAGGATCAGGTAATTAGGTACCGGGTACGAGAGTGATCGATCGCAAGGCCGTGATACGCTGTGATGAGTCTGTCAATCACTCTCTGGCCTTTTTGGAACTTACAATAAGTCTTTGTGCAATGGAAGACAACTGTACCGCCAGCCCAGTATTGATCACGTCTGATGGGCATCTTGATACTTTGATGGCTTCCTTGCCTGCACTGGCTTGGTGGTCTGGTGTGGAGCAGAGGGTGAGACTGCAGCAAGGCTGGCTGAATGGATACTGCATCATGAGGAGGTTGGAGGGAGAAATGGTGGCATGGTCACAGGGGACGATGAAGAAGAAAGGCTTATGAATGTAGATGTAAAATTATATATACCATGAGGATTGTGTAGTAGTTTATGAGAGCGATCATGCTCGTGGTGAAAAGTGCAAGGGAAAGACTCAATATCAGCACAGACCAATGGAGCCATGCAGGGGTGCTGGTGCGAGTGTCACAATGACAAGACCAGATCCATGCAATTTCTACAGTGGGGCCCCTTGTGTCCCAAGCAGGATGACGTTAGAGGGGTCCCGAGCAGTGGGCCCCATCACATCACCGTCTGAAATATTTGGGACAGCAAGAGCCGCTCCGCTGCACAGCACAGTTGACCACACACACCACCCACACACCAACTCCATTGAGCCCGAACCACCCATCCATCCCACTCACCACAGGTCACAGAGTCTGCACCGCAGTCCTTGTTGGGGGGGATTTCCTGCTTCTTCTTCTCTTCGTCCTTGTTCTGTTGTCTGAACAGACTTTCTGTCTCCCCTGTCCTCTTCTATTCTATCTGTTCTACTAGCCAGCCCCATTCTCAGTCTCCCCTGCGCATATATATACACATACATATACACGAATAAAGTGCTGCAACCCGATTCCTCGATTTTTATTTTTTATTTTTATTTTTTCCCTCTCCCGCATTCTGCATTCCTTGAAAGCCCAGGGTTCCACCCCGTAGACCCTTGACGTGCAGAACAGACTGCCCATCTCGGCCGGGCCCACCTGGTTCTCGAAAGGTTGTTGGAGTTGGAGCTGGAGCCTCGGAGGGGTCATCATCTCTTGACGCACCCCATCCAGAGACAAGGACGAGTCACCTGTACAACCTGCATCCTTCTTCCTCACCCAAACTCCATCCACGCCCACATCCGCGCCCACACCCACATCTGCCGCGGCACCCACACAGGTCACCGAGCCACCACTCTCACCTGGGAATAGTTACAGCACCTTTGAGAGAACCTGGGGTGCAGAGAATCTACTGTGGTAAGCTCGGCGAAAAGAGAAAAAGGTAACCCCTGCCCAGCTTGTCCTTACGACCGCTTTGTGCACGTAAGTTGCAATTCAATGTTACTAACAGACATCATAATCGTCACGCCAGCCCTCCCTGCTCTGCTGCCCGCCGCGATTCCCAGCAAAGAACACATCTTCAACCCAAACCCAACAACGCGTTGTGCGCTCCCCATAGAGACTAGTCAGTCACTCTGGAATAAGTACGTCCGTCCGTCCGTCCTCCCACCCATGGCTCGTTTGTTGCTCTTGATGCACCCACCCACAGTCAGTCTGCCTCGACTGTCCTTTGTTCCCTCATCCCTCTTCCCAAATGCCACGTGCCCCTATGACCCTCGCATGTCTCCTCCCATTGTGGCTTCATCAGACACAGCCGACCCCATGCTCCAGCCTTTGCTGCATAGCGTATCACCTGCAGAGAGAGGGCCCTGCGGTCTAGTCAAAAAGGCTCGTGTGTGTTCTACCTGCATGGTGGAAGCCCTCTCTAGTGATCCCATCGCAGCCCTTCAGATCTCCGTGCCTGCCCTGCCCCTCTTGCATCACATCGGCCCGCTTCTACCTAAAGCCCGGGTCTGCAGGCTGGGGGCCCCACATATTCTCATTATTTGCAGAACCACTGACCAAAGGTATATTGATAGCGAACGACGGGTCTGTCCTCTCTCCCTCTCTCTCCAGAATTTGTCAAGTGCTCTGCATCTGACCGGCGGGCAACCCTTCCATCCCAGAACCTCCACCAGCCTGCAACAAGTGCCCGAGTACACGATCCTGAGGGACTTCACTTGCAAAAATGGCTGATGTGAGTGCCCCCCCAACAACCTCCCGTCGTCGGGAGTTGAGTGCACGCGTGGCCTCTCTCTTTCTCTCTCCCCCTCCCCGCCTGCCCTCTCTAATTCCAGTGCTGCTGCTGATCCTGGCGCGGGCTTACAGAATGACGACTCTACCCTGCCTGACTTTGGCGACAAGGTCGACATGCCGACCTTCTCTCAGATACTAGAGATGGACGAGGACGAGGCCGAGCGTGAGTTCTCAAAGCCCTTGGTCCTGAACTTCTTTGAGCAGGCCGAGGAGACTTTCGAGAAGATGGAGAAGGCGCTGTGAGTCTTACCATCTCTTGCTTGATGTTGAAAGGCCCCCTGCCTTTGGTCTCAGGTGGCAGGCTTTTTTTTAATAAACCATCACTGACTATAGCACTCTATCGCGGCTTTTAGGAAAGAGAAGAACCTCACCGAGCTGTCCAGTCTGGGTCATTTCCTCAAGGGTTCTTCAGCTACCCTGGGGTTCAACAAGGTCCGCGACAGCTGCCAAATCATCCAACAGTACGGCCACAAACAGACTATCGATGGTACAGATGAGCCCGACGAGGATAAGTGCCTTCAGAAGATCACCGAAGCCATCAAGACTCTCAAGGTCGATTTTGCCGATCTCGAAAAGGACCTCAAGGATTTTTTCAACGCCAACGAGTCTGACGATGTCTGATGAGCCATTTAGGACCTGTGGCTTGTCCGGGTCTCATCTGCTGCCACGGGGGACAAGAAGCTTTGTGGTTGGAAAAGAGTGGTGATCAAATGACAGCACGGCATTGCTACAATACCCAGGAGAACAATGACACCTTTCAGCTTCTTTACGATCACGGGTCTCGAGATATCCTTCCAGGTCAGCATCTTGCAGGACAGTATTGTTTTGTTTTCGGACTTCTACAGCAAAGGCATCGGTGGGGGCAGAGCATCTTCGCTGTTCCTTTCAAACGGAAAAAATGGTTCCATTGAAAAAGCAGGGTATGGCTTGGCCGAAGACTGGAGGGAATACCATGGCCACCTAGCATTGAGAAATGAGTCCTCCGATGTTCAAGGGTAATGGTTTGGAGGTTCTGAACTCTAATGGACCGGCTTTGAAGACAACGATGCTCTCCATGACTAGATGTTTGAGACGATGCGCTCTTTGGCCCAATGACAGGTTTTGTGCAAGACCATGGATGCAGCAGGCACATTACCCTACCAGTCTGGCACTTGGGCAAGACAATCATGATTGGACCTTTCAACCAGCAAGGATGGTAATGGCCTTGTTCCTTTCGTGGTGGTCAATGCAGTTGATGATGACGTTCTTGCTTGCAAGAGCTGACTGCGAAGTGCTTAAAACTCAAGTTGCTGGCAGCACTGGAGCAGTCTTTCATCTGATGCCGAGGCTCTTCAAACCATCTGTGTGGCATGTCCTTGACACGGTCCAGTTCGAACAGTCACCAGAAAGTCTTGTCAAATCAGGTCGATGCTTAGAAGTCAATTTCGGCCTCCACTTCATACGCAGCGTCTACAACCACACCGTCCTCCTCCACAGGCTTGGCGCTCATCTTGCATATGGCAATTCTGTCAAGCGGCACATTTTGCATCCAGACGTGGTCCTCGTATCGGTCCAGGATCGCCTGTGCGTCTTTGATAATATTGCGGTCCCATTTCTTGCCCTTTTGGCTGTTTCTGTTGCCTTTGACGTATATGGTGTTGGCGATAGTCGCGTGCAAGAGGAGAGGTCTGTCGTCGGGTGCCAGGAGACCCGCGTCCCTAAACGCTGCTTGGATCCTGTCTGCAAACACCTGAAGTATGCCTTCCGGATCCGAAGGCGGTGCATAGAGGATTGTGGACTTTTCGGGCTTCTGCATTGAATGCAGGCCTTTCAGCGTGATCAGGATCTGGGAGCCCTCGCCTCGGCCACCCTCTTCAGCACCGGCAGGCATGACAGGCTTCTTTACACCAGCCAGAATCTCCCGTGGCTGCAACGACTGGAGCGCTTCCACGGCCCTCTCCAGTCCTTCGTTTTTGGGAAACGACATCATGCCCAGAGTCAGATGCAGTGTCCCAACAGGCCGGACGGCGTCTGGGGGGAGCTCGAAGCCGCCTGAGTCTTTGGAGTTGGTGACATCGTCCTTGAAAGAGGCCAAGCTGGCGGACAGCTGAGAGCGAGATGCCGACCCGACCAGAGGAATGCAGAGGAAGTGTGTGAGCTGAGGAGCCTTGGGCTTCTGTGACGAGGCCATGTTGATACCTCTCTGCACCAACAGGCTCATGTGAGAGGAGGGTATCTGATGCCTCTTGCACTGTGCAAGCAGCAAGGCGGAGGAGGTTTGTGGCGATTAGCTGGCAGCCTCACTGGTGCTCCTTCCAGCCTGGCCCAGATGTTCAAAGTTGTCTGTGTGGATGATGCCTGGTGACCCGACTACTTATTAGGTAGGTACATGTAGTGGCCGTGAACCCTGAAGCGCTCGACCCTGTCAGTGCCTGCACCTGCGTGCAGTGAACGATCGGCCGACGCCGACGAAGGCTGCAGCGCTAAGGGAGGTTTGCTTACTAACATGGCGACGAACGGTCAACGTCGGAGCAGTTGGTGTGAGTGCTGATGCTCAGTATCCAGGCACCCATTTCCGATTCTTTGGGTCGCTTCTCATGCAGATGCAGGAGGAGTCGCTTCTCCTCGGCGAATTCTCAAGATGCAGCTTTTCCTCCGCTGCTTCTCCTCAAGGCGATTGCACCGTCGTTGAAAGCTTTCATTCCAGGCTGGTCCCGACGAGATCGGCACCGCACCTTCTGGACCACTCGGCCGTCCAGTCGTACACCTCTCTCCGATGAGTCCTTCAGACAGGGCCCGGCGCGGCCCCGCAAGCACGGCCGGATCAACGCACGTTCATCGGGCCGGCAACGACGCCGCCCCGTCCTCGTCGACCCCCTCCTCCTCCTCCTCGTCCGCCCGCAGAGATGTCGTGGGCCCGCCACCGCGAGTCCACCTCAATTCCTCCTTGTTGTTGCCCGAAAGCCGTAACATGCCCAACGGTACCGCCACGCCCCGCTCTCGGCGCAGCAGCAACGCTCCCAGCGTGCGCTTTCTGGCACCCGCCGCCGCCTCCTCCTCCTCCTCCTCCTCCTCCAGCAGCATGCCTGTGTCGGTATCCGTCTCGGAAAGCTTGAAAGAGAAGGACGCGCGCATCGCCGCCCTCGAGCACGCTCTGGAGGCCGTGGAGACTGGCTTCTCGCGCGAGCTCGACAGGCTGTCCGCCAGCGAGAGCGAGACGGCATCGTTCTGGCAGGCTAGGCACGCCGCGCTGCATCAGCAGTTTCTACGGGCAGACACGGAGCTGCGGGCCAGGGAGGCGGAGGCGGAGGAGGCCACCAGGGTCAAGGATGACGAGATCCGGGAGCTGAGAGCGCAGGTTAGGGGGCTGAAGGAGTGGGTGAGCACGAGTACCCGTGCAGACGGCACAGCGAGCACGAGTGATGAGGTGTTCGGGGAGGGATGGGCTCGGCTGGGGAATGGGCTGCAGAACTGGGTCATCTCGAATTTCAGAAAGGCCAAGATCGATCTGTGTAAGACCAACGAGGCTACGCTGCAGGACTTGTCCACGCTTGTGCCGATGTATGAGGAGCTGGCGCGGAGTGCCAAGGTACATTTGCTACAGTCCGTTGTGTCTGGGGTACTAGCACAACACATTTTCGGCACATACTTTGTGGGCTTGTCGGCCGAGCAGGAAGAGCAGCTAAGGCGGACCGAAAACTTGGTGGCATCTCTCGGTAAGTGCTGCCCGAAGGCACCGCCAGTCACCGATTTCTTAAAACTCATGGGCCGATGCTAGGATCCGTGGAGTCTGTCAATCAATGGCGATCTGTGACACTTTCGGCCTTGAAAAAAGGGGCAGCGGAACACATGCAGGTACAGACGTCGCAAACAATCGAAGGCGTCGTCATCGAGGTCAACAGGATATTGGACGCTGTCACCACGGACCCCGCCGGCAAGAACGGCGGTGGTGGTACAACGATATCAGGCTCGGAAGCGAGGGATCAAGCGCTGCGACAGCTGATAAGTAACGCCATCGAGTTGTCGCGGCTGCTGGTGGTACAGAGGGCGGTCCTCGAAGTTTGGGCGCCGGAGATCGTGCCATACCAGCGGCTCATGTTCGACGAGAGCACCATGGAAGACATTGGGGGAGAAGACGAAGAATCGCTCGTCCAGAGGGAGATTTGCTGTGTCACATTCCCCGGCATCATCAAGCGAGGCGGCGAGAACGGGGCGCAGCCCCAATTCAGAAATGTGATTTCTAAGGCGCGGGTGCTTTGCAGCCCGGAGTAAAGTACAGACGGTTCTTCGTCGCTAATCGTCAGATCATTGCACGTGAAGCAGACCGGGAGGAATCAGATTGGCCGCGGAGAATTTAGCGTGGTACGCAGCGCTGACCGACATGTTACTCTCGACACCCGGCCCATGAGCCGCGTGGGCCGGTTGCGCAGAGTGTACCACGAGGTTTTGACAAAGCATCGAGGATATTTCATGTGCTGCTGCAGCGATGGAGGATCTCGAGGCACAGAAAATGGGCAATCCTGGATGTGACTTCATCGGACTTGTTTGTCCACGTCTCGTACGCACGCAAGAAGACGAGCACTTGTTGATCAAGTTTTGGATCATCTCGTCATTTTGCACCCGCCTACTCCCATTGCCACAAAGCTCATCGACAGATTGCCACGCGTGCCCGTACCATTCGGTAACACAAGGCAGCACCTGTTTCCCGCCTCCCGAATCTGAGATACGGTTGGTGGCTTCATGATGGACGACGGCCCAGCATCCCGGCTTCTGGTGCAAAAACAACTGTCGGGTCTCGCCCCCTCGAGCAAGCAGCGTGACCGACAAGGTATCCGCCTCGAGACGACAAAAAGACCGAAGAAACGTCTTTCGAGACTACCTGTCCACAAGTCTCTACGCGGGTATTGGTGGTTGGATAGATGCGAGTCGGGTCGATGCGCGGCCAGCGGCGGCTAAGTGTGTGGGGGTCCAGAGGAGGGCACATGGCCTCCGATCATGCGCCGCAGAGCCTCAACGGTCCAGGTCAACTCGATTCCCAGGTTGCTATTTCCCGAGGAAATGCGACCTGTTGCCCACTGCCGTGCGGGCCGCCGCGCAGTAGTAAAGCCGCTATGGCAAATCTGCTGGAGAACAGCAGGTGTGCTTTGCCGGGACGCGCTTGAACCAAAGATAGGAGACTATCAATATGGCATATGCCCATGCGCATGCCGTCAATACGTCCGTGTATGTATGGACGGATAATCCACGGACGGACTTTTTGCTATTTCGACGTTGGGATGTAGGCCTGCGGCATCTGTTAATTCGATCAGCCTGAAAAGTCTGTGTCCGTTCAAGAGCTTGTGAAGCGCCGACGGCCGAGGAGATCGCCAACAAGGGAAAATTACCCCCTCCCGCCAATAACGACTCGTCATTTTTTGTAATGCCAAACAAGGGAGAACTCTCTCGGCCATCGCGCTCAAAAGCAACGACATGAAGTTCGCTAAAATCTCGGGTGGACAACCACACGGGACGTCCTACGTCGAGTGACCGGTCAAGAAACTAGCCAGATCGGCCATTCACGTCGACGAGGAGCCGTGATGGCGCACTTCGAGCCAAAACATGCCTTCACCGGCAAGACCAGAGTCTCCTCCACCCGAGCGTGGCTTGTGCGAAGCCATTTATGACCCTGGCAGGTCTGGTGGGCTGCATGAGCTAGATCTCATGGGATGCATTTTATGAAGCCATGCCATGTTCAGCTTATCTTCCCGGGGCCGGAGAACATGGCCGCCATCGTTCCACGCGAAATGACCTCGGCCGCAAGGAGCAGCAAATTGACAATGACGAGTTTGAATAGTTCGACGTCTTTTGCATCTGCATGCCGTCGTCCTCTCTGATAAACGAAGCAAAGCAGTGCCTCGTCGCTGCCCGGAGTGCAGATCTCCATACGGACGTCAACGTCGACATCACCAAGGGTGGTCAGCGCAAGATATGTGCATAGTATGCCACTGCCGCCTCTCCAAATCGGGGTGGGCTACGTCCGCATTTCGCCAATCATATACACGTTGTACGATCAGCCATGGTGTGCCAATGGATTCGTTGGACTTCCAGGGGGCTTTGCTGCGCGCAGAGCATGAGAGGAAAAGGGTTGCGAAAAGAGATGCTACTGACACTGGCGATACCTAGCACAGCATGGACTCCAAGCGAGTAACAATCGCATGTCGTCCTATGCGCATCTACGATGGTGTTTTGGATGCAACTAGCCGTACTATTCTCCTCAGTCGTACGGTGTACTCTGCATTCGAAACTCGGTAGCAGGTCATGGTCGAATATCTCCTGCAGCCTCGTGCTGTGCTGTTGTATTGTAGGACGATCTCCTGCAAGGTGTCGCTGGCGTGGCTGCTCGTCTTCTCTTTTGCATTGTTCCCCAAGGGAACATGCTGCCAAGATGCATGTGCCTTCCGAGTCTCACCTCACCTTTCCTTCGGTCGATGTACTGTTGACCTGAGCATACATATCCGTGGTGCTCCCTCCTTGAAGTGCTTGAGAGGAGGGAGACAGCCTGCTTCGATCGCTTGCATCTCTCCCCCTCTCTGTCTCTGACTCTCACTCCTCTCCTGGCATCTGGACAATTCTTTGGCATATTCAAACCAGCCCGTGGGAGATCCCAAAGCCCCAATATGCAGAACGACAGGTCTTCCAGGGAGCAAGGCACCGACTGGGACATCCAGTCTATGCAGTCGCTCAGCTTGAGCGAATATCATGACTCTGTTCCCCGGAGCTCTTCATTTGATCACTTCAACACCTTGATCCCACCTTCGTTCCCACCGGCGGGGCAACAATATATACAGTCCAACAACTATGTCCACGAAGCCAACCATTCCGCGTATCAGAATGCAGCTCCGCTGGCGTTTGGGCCTGGACACAATTATTACGTCGACTTCATATCCCAAGGCAACGCTGGCAGCACGGCTAGCTGTGGGGACACATCCTCCACCATGACCGCCGGGGCAGCGCCGTCAGTGTATGGCGCCGACTGGGACGCTGCTTCACAGTCGTCGCAAGCTTCCTGCTCGACAACACGTGGAACGACATTCTCGCGTACCGTGGTGAGCAGTGTCTCCTCGGCGCCGTCGAGGCACAGCCACCGATCTACGGTCGAGACGCAAATCTACCGACAGCCTCCCCTCCGCCAGCCATACCAGCTATTCTGATAATTTCGCACCTAATTCCCGGTTTTTTAAGTCTCAGGAGGGTATCTAATAAGGTGTCTTGGGAGGGTCTTATGAGGGGACGGGGACAATGGCTCGTTGTTTTCGGTTTCGAAGCTAAGACTTTTTTTCCTTTGAGGGTTTTATATGGCAGCCTTGCGATAAGGCTGTTTGAAAGGACGTTGGTATTGCTTGGAAAACCCTTTGATTAGATTTTGTAGACAAACGCCGGCAACTGTATGCCTAGTTTTTACAATATACTGTGAGAGGCATGTATGTATTTTAATGGGGGCGATGCCTCTTAACGGGGACGTCTATGTTTACGTCTACGTTCACATCCATGTTCTAACTGTGGGTCAATCGTACACGTATACGCCTCTCTCTCCCTCACTTTCTTTCTGCTAGTCTGTTGTATATGCGCCTCACGCCTAGTTTGGCCACGAATTATTGACGATCGTTAAGATGATGGATAGCCAGTGGCATCGATGCCAGGAGCGGCTGGCCAACGGCAATGCTTGCAGCAAGCCATTCACTCGCCTTGATAACCTTAGAAGGCATATTAAGTTACAGCATCGACGGAAGGTTGCTCAACAACTGTCACTGTCGCCGTCACCGCCTTTATCGCCGTAGAATAGCTTTCCCTCGATGCAGATAGCAGTCTCTCTTAGTCACTTTTTTGCTATACAGCTAAAACCAGACTTTATCCGCATACTTAAACCGCAATATCAACATATACAACAGTCTAAAAATCTCCCCTCTATCACGTCACAAGGCCTTCTCGTCTAAACGCCCACTGCCCCCGTTATTAAGGACGCTAAAGCTTAGCGCAAATTTGATATGCATTATAACGAAGGCTTTTGAAACGTTCCTAGGGAACTAAGAGAGACGACGCGTTAGCGCCCTAGGCAGCTTATCTATCGAGATATATAGCCGGTTTACGAAACAAAGCTATCTAAAAAGTACCTTTAACAACAAAAAGGTCTCCCGTAGCTTAGCTACAAAGCTAAGCAGCACTTTGATTGTTGTATAAAGGCCTTAATAATGTTATGGGGCGTAAAACAAAGCTATACTAGAACTTATCTTCTTCTACCTGCTAACTAGAAATGCGCTGTACTAAAAGATATCGCATAAAAATTCTTTCTCAAAACTTATCTGCTTATCGCGTTAGCCCACGCTTACTATACCTATGCAAATTCAACTATAAAGCTTTCGCAAGCCATTATATAATTTAACAGCCAGTCTTAGCCACGCAATAGCATTCAGCTTAACAACTTCATTAAATATAATCCATTTTAAAAAATAATACGTACCTATCTCAACATAGAAAAACAACCCTAGTATTACTAATCTAAATTATAAGATTGCTCCTATCTTTGCAATAACTCACTCTATATACTACCTATGCATTTAACATATAAACTAACAAAGACTAATCTTAATAGATTTTTATGCTTTAATAAAGCTAAAATCCTTTGAATAAACGGCAAAGAGATTCTTCTAGCATATAAGCAATATAACCCACTGTGTTTTTTATAAGTATACTTATATTATACTTTATTATTAAAACAAAGCTAACCTTTTAACTATAGTATAGTATATTTACAACCTATAAAAGGTTTTATATATAGTTTTAGATTCTTAGGCAGGCTTTGAGTACTCAGGTCTTTACCACGCCTATACGTCCTTAGTAGCACTTTTACCCTACTTTTGAGATTTAGCTGCTGGCCTTTTTTCTAAACCTTAAAACTGCGACTCTCCGCCTTTTGCCCAACGACCTAATATCTTAGTTAGCAATGGAAGATAAGCCAAATAGTTGACTAAGTTTCCTTTATGCCTTTTGCATTAAAATTAAGTCTTTTTACTTAATTATTGCATATTAGACCTATCTAATGCAAAAGTATAGCGGAATTTTTAAATTTGAATGGCTTAAGAAGGTATGCTATAGCGCAAAGACCTAGAGATAGCTGCGCCTTAGTAATAATGATTTAATGTAAAAAAAGCTATAGGAGGTTCTTAATGAGTTGTATGGCTGGGATGCTGTATTATGTTAGAATTTAAAATAGTTGTCGCTTTAGATTAGTTCAAACAATGGTATAAATCATAGAGGCAAAAACTAATTAAAAGGCTACCCAGGTAGTATAAGAAATATATAGTAAGGATATCTGCATAAAAAGCAGAGAAGATAAAGAAAAAGCTGCCCTAATATCTATGCGGTCCTGCCTATCGCTCAGCGCCCCCTAGAACGCCATGTTCCCTTATAAATTATCTTTAAACGAAAATACGCCTTTTAAATATATTACACTAAAGCAATGCTATGGTTATCTGGAGCAAAATGTAAGATTAAGCTTATATATTATTAAAACTTTATTTATTACCCTACCAATATAAATAACAATATATATTTGCCCTTATTTCCTTTAACAAAGGCATAGAGGCCTTAATAATAACTTTGTTAAAATGAATAAACGCTACGGTAAAATAAACTATTGCATATTTAATAAGCTAAACCTTATTAGCCCAAGCCTTTTTATTAATCAGCAATTGGTTAACTAATAGATGCAAAGTATTAATGCCGTTAAAGAAATAAAAGCCTTTATTAATCTTAGCAGCTGCAAAACTAAGCTGATATTCTATATTAATAAGCTATATAAATATAAAAAAGTCTAGTATAATTTTAACAATACCTAAGATTAAAAGGCAGAGGATGCTATAGTAAGATTAGGGTATTATTATATAATATTTTAAAGCTTAGAGGCTATGGCTTTTATATTATCTAGAGGCAAAAGCGTAGCGACTACCTTGTAGAAAAGTTTATTAATAGCATTAGCGGTAAAGCCTATTATTGGCTATAATATGGTAAACCTTACGTCTCTATGTTTTACAATGTTAAAAATATGTAGTTCAAACGTACTCTCCTTTTGATTAAAAACGCCAAACGTTAAAAGGTTATATGGTAAAGCTTGCAAGGTATTGGAGTTTAACTTTTGTAAATTTAACGAAGAGTTGATAGAGTTGTTGAGAAATATTCTAATAATAGTACCTAGGTAAGTATAGAGACTTTCAAAGCTTAAAAGGTATAATAAAGATATTAATTATATGTTGGAAATTGCTTAGGTGCGGTTTTAAGGGCAAAAGACAAAAGTGTTAAAAGAGAGCTTTTAAGGTTTGCAGCATAAGAGTAAAAGGGGCCGAAAGCAATAATAAATAAAAGGAAAATTAGCTTAAAGATTAACTACTGTTTACTAGAGATTTTAGTTAATATTATTATATACTTAAATACTTAATCAAATATTCTATATTATTGCGCCTTAGTATTTAAGTAAAAGGCTATCTCTTTATATTTTACCTATTACTTTACTTTACGATAAAAAAGCTATAGCTATAGTAAATATATTAGTATAAGATTTCTAAACTATAACCATTTAAAAGCCTTACCTTTTACAAAACTTATCTTTTATTAAATTAGTCTGCTTAGAGCAAAGCGAGTTAGCGGAGGAAAGGCTGCAGCATAATATATATTAATCCATTTTCCCCCTTAGCTCTTTTCTGAAAATTTTATTTTAACCAGCTAAGATTTAATTTAACTAACCTAGCAAACTCTAACGCTGTGCCATTGGCCCTATATTTGCCGCGCTATAGCCTTATATAACCAGCGTAGATTATATAGCTAATTAAAGTATATAATCTGCGTAGCGCGCAACGCAAAATGGCTAACCTATCCAATCTTATATAACAGCCTTGTAAAGTTTATAGGCCAGGCTTAATATATAAAGGTGGGGACACTACCCCAATTATTGCCATGGTGACTACGCAGGTTGTGCACCTAATTTCTATGTACAAACTGCTTTGCAGCTATATATATTTTCTAAGTTGCGTTTTTTTCTATAAGTTAATATTACTAATATTACTAACTGCGTATATTAATTAATTAATTCTTTATGCGCCCCTAGCATTTTAATAAAATCAATTAATTCTTTTTTTTACGCATTTCTATCGGTGATAATAGCTTTTTTTTCTATATCTGCGGCCGCTAAAACCAGTTTCTTTATCTTAAACTTTATTGCTAGCCTATAATTGCTTAGAGAGACTGTTTAAGATACCTTTTAGCAAGCTTTAATAAAGATATAAACCTAGTATTAAGTGAATCCTCTAATTAACCTAAGGGTTTAATTGCTTATAAAGTATTTTGTGCTCTATAAAACTATTTATAATTGCAGAAGGTGCGCTAAATTAGCTAAATAGCATTTAGGAAATAGCATTTTCTATGTTAACTAACATCTTATAGCCCTTTTTATTTAAGTCTTTGGTTATGAAATATTTTTTTATATTAAGTATATTAGAGGCTTGGGTATATAAAAAAAGTGTATAATATACTTAGTATACTAGGTAGATATTAAGTTTAGCTGCTTTGCATATGCTAATTATATAATAAACAAGCAGGTTAAAGGCTATAAGTTTCTTTTTAACTTAAAATCTAATAAAAATAAGCATAACGATAGCTAAGCTTTAAATAATCTAGAAAAACCTGCAACTATGCTATAAACGCAGCTTCCTACCTTATTCCTGCCCTTATCTTATAAAGCTAAGTTATTGTTTATATATTTAAAAGTTAAAAAAGCTCTCTTAAAAGATAATGACCAAGGTATAGTGTAGATAAAAAATCTTTTTTTTTCCTCTTTTTATAATCTTGCCTCTAATTACGCTACTATAAAAAAAGAGAAAATAAATCTATCTTGGCTTATAAACTGCATTTTTAATAGCGGGTTTTAAATCTCTGCCTATATTTAAACTATTAACCGCGAAACTTAAACTAACCTTGTTAAAGAGGATAGCGAAGGCAATATAATTATAATAACGATTATAAACAAAGAAACCATTTCTTCTTTGCCTTTTTCCTCGCTTAAATCTATTAGCCTACCGCCCAACTATTTTTAAAATATAAAAGTTAATAAGTTTAAAGCTGTGGGTATATTTAGCAAAAAGACACTAGTTAATAAAGCAAAGATAAGCAACGAGGCGCCTCTTTGCAATGCTTCTTTTACCTAAGGCAATTTATTCCTCTAAGGTATAAAGGCCTATATTGCTATGAAATGAAAAGAAAAAAGAGCTTTTGGAAGAGCCAAGTTGCCTATCTTATTAGATAGAAACGTTTTTAACGTCTCTTCTCCTTAACCTTTAGATTGGTAGGAAATGTTTAGTTGGAAGATTAATCTAGTCAAGGCGTTTCTTAGCGGGCTAGAACAATGCCACCCTTTTTTCTTTAGTTAATTAAAGGGCTAAAAGAAAAAGAAACCAGCAAAGCTAAAGCTAAAAAAAAACTTTTTTTAGTATAACTTTCGCTAAATATCTTAGCCAAATAAGGAGGATAAGTAAGGAGTTGTTTTTGTATTGTTTCTTTTGTGTTATTTCTTTTTTATCTTATATATAGCATGCTTAATTATTTATTCTAAGAGCAAAAAGCTGGCAAGTATTAGTTTAGATTATTAAGTAGTAGCTATTATGCTGCCTGCTTTATATAAGCATATAAAGGCTATTATACCAGCTTTATTAACTAGCGCAGATTATACACTTTATTTAGGTGTTTAATCTGCGCTAGTTAATAGAGCTAGACTTGCTATGTTTAAAAGAGCTGGCAAAATACTTTCTTATCCTAGGGTTATGCTTTTGCTTTTTTTTTTTGCCTAGAGCTATAGCGCTAATTTAGAAAAGTAAGGTTATAATATTAAAACCCAAAACCTATATTTAGCATAATGTAGTTAGACTTGGACTATGATACTATTGCTTATATTAGCTTATTAAACATATGGGTGGTTATTATTTAACGCAGGTTATACACTTAAATATAGTGTATAACTTGCGTTGGATAATAAAGATAGGGCTGCAAGGTATATACCTTATTTTAAACTATTATTTAAAAAAACCTGTTTCCCTGCCTCTGCTAAGCTTAATGCATACGTAGTTAAGCCTTTTTACGCTGTTGCTCTAGCTATTATTATTAATTAGACAGCATTAACTAAAATTAATGAGAAGATTAAAGCAGAGATTGCTTATAGTTGTATATTATATATTAAATATTATAGTATATTTAATAGGGCTGAGGCTGAGACTAAGGCATTTGCTAATTTAAGGGCAGTGGTATAAGCGAATATTGTGATAGCATTAAAGCCGGCATAATTGACGATAGTGTACTTTAATAGGTTTATAAGGACTAATGTGTCTATAAAGACTAAAAGGCAACTAATTGCTATTTAAGCTAAGCAAAGCGTTTCTTATTCTTATGGGTTAACTCGAGCACTTGTGTTATTAGATTTTTATTGGTTGGGGCTGGTATATAACGCTGTGGCATGGCAAATATGGGGCTGATAGCACGGCGTTGGAGTTTGCTAAGTTGGTTAAATTAAATCTTAGTTGGTTAAAATAAAATTTTCGCTCTTTTCTACGCTGCTATATATTATTAGTCTGTTATTGCTTGCAACTTATATAATTATTATATTTTATTTTACTAGATAATAGCTATTTAAACAGCATTAATTAATTAAAGACCTGGCAGGAGATAAGGGTGCCTCTGCTAACAATATATCCTACTTTAAAGTTTCCCAGATACCCTAATAAATAGCCCTAGCTTTTATGCAATATACAGCTAAAAAAAGATATAAGAAGGCTAGTTTGCTTAATAAGAAACTAAGCCTTTAACAGCATATGCACATTATTAGTCATTCTGCTTTATAAAACTAAAAATATCTATTTTGCAATAGGATTTAAACTATGCTTAAAATGTTTATAAGCCTGGCAATATATCTAAATCAGCTTAATAAAGTGCAGTAAAAAAAGATAAAAAGTGCTGATTGCAACTTATGCTGCTTAAAAACTATAGGTTTTCTTTGCCAATATAATAAAACCCTCTAAGCCCTTATCCTTGCCCTTGCCTTTCTACTCGCTTATAAATATAAGGTTAACAATATCTTTAGCCCTAGCAGCAATAAGAGCTTAAGCATATTGTCTCTCTCAATAAACAGTCTTACGTGCAGGCTTTAAAGTATTAAAGCTAAAGTCCTTATTTTCTCGCTTGCTTAAAAATATTAGGTTAATAGCATCCTTAGCTTAAAAGCATTGTTTTTATTAATGGGCAGTTTTATGCATAGGCTTTGAATTATTAGAGCTAGAGTTCTTATTGCTATTAAAGAGTTGCTTTGCTGCTAAAGAAAAAACTAGCGTTAATATAATTAATGTAAATGAGATTAGTCAGTTGCAAAAACGTATAGCTTTTATAATTTTGCAAATATTAAAGAGCGTTAAGCTTTTTTTCTCGTTAGCAGCTTAGGTTAAGTTTTTTATTATAATTATGTAATGCTTATTAAGCTTAAGGACGATAGCTAAGGCTGCGATAACGCTAACGTCTCAAATGCTACCCTTTTTAATATTATACTAACCATTAATATTATAAAGCTTAAATATATCTACTACTTTTTTATTTTTAAAGTAGTTAAAGCTGCATAAGAAGTAACTACTAGCTATAAGCTAATTATATATAAGATTTCTTATGTCTTACACGCCTAATTATTTCAGCGCTTTATTAGCAGCATTAAGCTTTGCAGCTTTGCTTAGAAATAATTAGCATTTCTCCTTAGCTTAGGGCTTTATAATAAAGATATTTAATCTAATCTAGCCCTTAAAAAATATATTTTTGCATAGCAGAACCATAGGTTTAAATCTATCGTTGTCTTTGTTATCCTGCCATGCGTTAACATTTTACAATGGCATTTTATAGTTAACTTAGGGGTATTGTGCTATAATGACTAAGGGTAAAAAAAGAAGGAATAATACGCAAATTACGCAAAAGGAGACAAATGTTTGTTTAATGGGTAAAAAGGATAGAATTATCTAAAGTAAGAGAACTAAGAAAGAAGGGTAGCTTTTAAATAACTAATCAATATTTATAGCTACCTTAGATACCTTTTAGCTAACGCTTAAGGCCCATTTGCCTTTAATAGCTTTTATATTTTATAATAATAGCTAGGTGCATTAAATTTTTATAGCAGCTTTTCTACAACGCTTTGGCTATAATTAATATGGCTAAGCCTTATCCTAGCTTATATATACATTGCTAACATATAATCCTTATATCCTTTTTGCAATGTCAAAGGCTAATAGCTATATTTAGATTTATACTTTTTAACCAGCGCATTGTTTTACTTTAATGCTGCTAATTATATAAGCTCCTTTATCCTTTACTTAAATATATCTTAACGCGCGTTAGCCGCTTTTTTATATATATACACTAATTACTTATTAAATAAATTATAATATTATTATCGCATTTCTAAATCTAAACTTAGTCTTTGTCTTTAAAATAATTAATTCCTAAATCCGTTAAATCCCTGACCTACAACCTCTAACCGGAGATCCCCTTAAATCATTTTTGCTGCGAGACTATTTAAAACACCCAGAGAGAGGGGCGCGCAGGGCGGGGGGCGGGCTGGAGGTTTTTTGTTTGTAAGTTTGTTTAATACGCATTACCTAGGTAAGTGTATACTGTTTTATTTAGGGCTTAAAAATGTTGTGTTTAAGTAAACTAAATAGGAAAAGCAGCTTTCTAAACTATATTTAAACTGCTTGCTTATAAATAACATATACTTAATAATTTAGATGGGCGCATATTTGATTAAAGGCATATAAATATGGCCAAAGCTTTAAGTGGATAGAGAAGAGTTTGTTGGCTATTGCTTATATGCAATAAATATACTAAACACTCTTATACACAGCAGAAAGCTTAGTTAACGCTATGGCTTCCTTTAAGTTAGCAACTCTAAAGGAGGTCTATAATATAAATGTTAATAAACTATATTAAAAATACCTTGAGATCATTGGGGCTAAGGCAGATAATAAAAAGCTTACTAAGCTAAAGCTAAAGGCGATTATTTTAATATATAAGGTTAGAGTCCCCCAAGATCTTCAGAAATAGCTTCTCAAAGATATTATTAAATTGAACAATTTAAGGTATAAGCATCTATAGTCCCAGGCATTATAGAAAGCTTATATAAGCTAAAACTGCTTATAATAAAAACTTGTTAAAGGCATTATTTATGCGCTTTAGGAGAAAAAAGAGAAGAAAAGTATGCAAGCTTAAAAACAAAAACAAGGCAAAGAATGCTTTAGATTAATCTAAAAAGAGATGGCATAATATAGGCTTTGAGCATTGGCAATAATGGCAAAGAAAAATAACCTAAGTACTTATATAGTAATATAAGTATCTTAAGCTCTATTATATTAAATGAGTATAGTATTCCAGCTATACTTAAGTTGAAATATTCAGCCGTTTCAGCTCTATAAGAGATTGATTAAAAAATGCAAAGCTTTTAAATTAAAACTAAAGGTCGTTGTTTCAGCATAATTCCAGGTTTTATAGCCTATGTATACCTAGGTATAGTTTAAAATATATTTAATTGCTTATATTAAAATATTTAACGGCAAAGCAAATTATTAAAACCACCACTTTCATTTACCCTTACAATTATTAACCATCTATTTAATATAGCTAACCATTAGGCTGATTATAAGAATAATCCTCAGACTTTTAAGAACCAACCTTCAACCGTTAATAAGTTAGGAAAAATTTCTCTTATTGCCTTTTCTTATATAAATAATTAGCCTAAGCATTTCTAAGTCTAAAAGAAATATAATATTAAGCAGCGTTCCGTTTTATTAGATTTTATTAGCCTAGCCCTTATTTAAGATGGTGTTATTTATAGATAAATCTAATAGAAATCTTAAAATAGCGTTAAAAACTAAATTAATGCAGGTTATTTTTACGTTAGCTGCAAAGTCTGCTTTCTTCATTATAAAACCCTAAGCTAGCTATTATACTAGAAACTAGAGGCTTTAAAGGCTAGTAATAATCTTAAGCTAAAAGTATTTAGTAAAGCAGATGCTTTTGCTGTTTATTTAAGTAACTAATCTACTAAGCAAAGTAGGGCAGAGGCGGCTAGGGCTAAAACCATTACTAAGGAAGACTAATGGGCTATCTTTCTATAAATATCTAGATAAGTAACTAAGGGAAAACTCTGCTGAATTTATACTACTAATGCCTTTCTTCTTTGATCTTATAGATTTTTTATAGTTACTATTCTCCTAAGGTAGGCTTTATCTGCTCTGTTTTTTAGTTATGTTTACTAGGTTTTCTCCTTTACAGGGTAAATTATATAGATTTATGCTTATCAGCTATGTAAATAAAGCTATTGCAATAAGGTTAAGACTTATTAGGAGTATGGCGTAAAACTTTTGTATTTTGTTAAGTATATTAAATGCTAGGTTAGCTACTGCTAATAGGGTCTTATTAAGACCCTTAGCCTTTTTAATAGCCTTGATTATATTGTCCTCCTTTTAGGCATTATATTTTGCAGACTGGGGATAATAAGAAGGAAGCTGGGCGCTGTACGTAGCGAGATTGCTAATATATTTTTTCTATATAATTATAAGCCTTTTATTATATTGCAATATATTACTTTAAATGTATAAAGAATGCTTTTATAAAATCTGCATTTATTATAACCTAGCTTATCGTTGCTTAGATTAAATATAAGTAGCTCTTTTAAACCTTTAATACGGCAGCTTTGCTACGTTTAATATATTAGTTTATATTATATGCCTTTTCCTAGTATTTTGCTAGGTTTGCCTTAGCGTTTTGCTTTAGAATCTTAAGCTAGACTATTAATTTTAGAGAGGCATTGAGCTAGCAGCACTTTTTTCTTGCCTAGGCGCATTAATAATAAGCTATTCTTTTCCTGCTAAAAGCTATATTTTATTAGAGAAGGAATTTATTTGGTAGGTTGGTTATGGTTACAGTTACGGCTATATATACGATTAATTGCAGCAGTCTGCTTTTTAGAAATTATTATTGATATTTTTTACTTATTTAGTAAAATATATTTTGCATAGGATTTTTCTCTTAGAACTTTTTGCAGGTATTGTTTAGCTAAACATTATAAGCGTAGATGCAGTCTTTTTTACGTGCTAGGTAATGGTGGTGTCTTTGGTAAGGCGTTTGCTAAGAGGCTAGAGTTAGTTTAAGCCTATATAGCAAATAGGATTAAAAATAGTATAAATGAATAGATTTCTTAGAGCAGATTTAAAATAAGTATAGGGAAAGATAGGCTATTTTACGTTTTAGAGAGAAAAGATAAAGTTAAAGAGGGAATTTTCTAGGTAGACCAAGCTTTGCTGTTGGCCTAGACCTTTATAGCTACTAAATGTAGTTTAACTTAGGCTTGCTAGGCATAGGCGCTGTTGCTTAAGGTTAGGGCTTTTGCAGCCTTGTATATTTATATAATAACCCCTTATACCGCTTTAAAACCTTATAATAGATAAGATTATTAAAAAGGTAGTTGATTAAAAGAAAGAAAAGAAATATATTAATAGCGTGTGTGTTTACGATATAAATGCCACGCTAGGCTAAATATAAAAAGCAGTACAAAAAGCAGTAGCGTCTTAGACCGCCGCAGACCGGCTATATAACCCTATAGATTAGATCTATTAGGACCCCCACCCCCCTAAGGTACTAAACCTAAAATGGATAAGTCGTTTTACTTTTAACTCGGCCCTACAGCAAGCGGGTTAGCTAGCAATCAACAACGTCTAACCAGACTTAGTTTATTAGCCTTTTTACCACCATAACTATATAATTTAAACGGCCTTATCATCAATACCAATCCCTTAAAGCTACCATCTATTTCTCTCTAGCGATACCTACCTTTATATGGATTAAATATAATTAACCAATATAATGGCTATAGAGACTATGGTAACCACTAATAGTTACTAAGAAATGTCAATAGCAAACAGTAAACAATAGCGTACGCTGTAATCTTACGCAGTGCTTTAATGACAATCTAACCTTTTTATTTATACTAATAGCTGCTTATGCTTATTGCAAATTACTATAGAGCTAATTTGCTAAGGTTTTCTTTAGCAAGCTTTAAATAAAAACTTACTTAAGGACCTTGTTACTCTTTTACCCTTAAATACTACGCTAACGGCGAAAATAGGCCTCTCTCTGCTGCTCTTTAGCCTATGCCCTTTTTTTAATTTATTATCCTCGCCTATAACTACAATAACTGCTAACCTTTCTCTAACGTATCTTTATTGCAACGCTTTATCTTTTAAAATAAAGTTGTTTATACTAGATTCTTTGTTTAGCAAAATAAAGCAAGATTAAAGAATATGTAGGTTATAAACCCCAATAAAGTTAAAAGTGTTAATATTAACCGCCGTTTAATTAGAAAACTTTAATAATTCGCCTTTTAGAGAATAGTTTTATACTTAGCCTAAGGCTAGCTTAGTATAGTTTTCCTTTAACTATAAATCTATTATATATACTAACTTAGATAGCATACTACCTTTATATTTATATACCTAGTCTCCTTTTATAGCGCAGCAGACTTTTTTTGTAATACTTTCTCTAATAAAAACCCGCCTCTTAAGGCAACTTTATTATTAAATCTAAGCATAGTTTAAAAGTAATTAGCCTTTTTTTATAGCATAGTAAACCTTTTTTATAATAGTTTCTTTAACAAAAACCTACCTTCTAAGGCAACTTTATTATTAGATCCAAATATAGTTTAAAAGCCTGCTAATACTAAAAGAAATTTATTAAGTGCTAACCTAAATGCTAGCAATAATGCTTTTAAAAACGTTTCTTTTTTTATTAAAAGGAGAAAAAATCTAATGCTCTGTCTACAGTGCTTTTATTAAAGGGAAAAAAAAAACAAGGATAAGCATAAGTATATGGCCGCTAAGATAAAGTCTAACATAAGTATATTTGCGCTATATATAAAGACTAAGCCCTGCTAATACTATATAAGCTAATCTGCCTATAAGTTTTATATAGCCAAGAAAACAAAGTATAAACCTATCTTTAGTAATATAGCTAAAGCTATCTAAAAATTCTAGCAAAAGAAGGTTAAAGGACTAAGACCTTTATAATATAAAAATAAGCATAGGGCGCTTTAAAAGCGGCTTATGCTTGCAACCTTTGCAACGTAAACGCAGGCAGAGAGATAAATGTAAGAGAACCTATGTATTAAAGGCAGCCAAGCCTTAAGAGCACGTCTCTGCATACAAAGCCTTCGTCACTTAATGCATAAAATAATCCAAAGCGTTGTAAACATTTCCGCCGGCGCTAAGTAAACAATTAAGGCCGGGCTATAGAATATGGAGGAGAAGGTAAACAAGACTTACGCTCCCAAGACCTAGCGCTGCTACGTCTTTAAAGCTATATTACTACAAACGATAAACCATAGACAATAGAGAGTAATGTCACCATATATTAAGACAAGGCTATAGAATTATATTAATTATCCTATAATAGCATAATATTTAGCTATACAACGCCACACTTGCATATATATGCCTTTTCCCATTTGCTAATATACTTTTACAGTATCTTAATTATAATAGCCACTATGCATGCAGGCTTATTGGCAATAGGCAGTAGCATATATAGAAGAAGCCAAGCTATACCAATCAGTGCTTAGAGCAGTATTGCGCCTTATTTTATAGCATTTTTGTTTATTTTAAATACGCCGTTGTTTAGGTTAATAAATCTGCAAAAAAACTAGAAAAACCTTATAAGGGCCTTAATAAAACCCTTGCCTATAATTAAATAATTATTAGCAAAATAAAGCTTTAATAAATCTTTGGCAACAGCAAATAACAGCTGCATAAAGGTAACCACCCCCTATTTGCTAATTGCCCTTTATAATCGTTATATCGCCTTAATAAGTTCTAAAGTATTATAAAATATAGGCAATAAACCCAGCTATCTGCTATACCCTTAGTTAATGCTTAAATCTTTATAGTAAAAATAGAGTACCCTATATTTATGCTATAGCGCATAGCCCTTAAATAAACTCAAGTATGCTTAAGTTAAAAATAACATCCTTAGCGCTCTCTTTATAATAAGTATTTAAAAAGCAGCACCTCTACTTTAGCTAATAGATAATAACGCACTAAATATCTATCAACACTCACTATATTATAAAAGGTTTCTTAGCCTGCAATAAATGCTATACTTATGCGCTTTATTATAAAGGCTTACTGCCTATCTTCTTAAACCTTAGAGAGCACCGCGCATTCTAAATGTTAAGACTATGTTTTATATAGCAATGCTTATTATAATAAAAACTTATCGCTAGGTTTGTTAAAGCTTGGTAAAATAGGGTTATAATAGTCTGCTTTTACTAGGGGGAGGATGCCTTGCCGATTAGATAAGCAGCAGAAGAAGGTTATAATCATAGCCGCACCTGCCCAGACTAATAATCGATTAAAAAGCTGGCAAACTAGATAAAATAAAAAAAGTAAGGTAGTTTGATTAAAGGGGGGGGCGCTTAAGGAGGAAAAAGAGTTATATAAGCACCTTTGATTATTATAGCCGTTTGCTTTTTTATAACGTACAACTTTAAAATTAAACAAGGATAATAACTTAATTAAGCCAATTAAACCACCTAATCCCTTTATTCTTAGCCTTATCTCCCCTTTCTTACCTATTTATTTAATTTATAAGCCTGCAATTCTAATCTTTATAAGCTGCTACTATACTACACTAAGCCTATTTAGCACTACCTTTTTACAGCAACCTTATTTATATCTTAGTTTTTTTAAGCCTTTTGCTTATTTTGCCCTTTTATTACAACTTTTTTAAACTTAATTATAAAACGCACTTTAAAGTTTAAAGTTAAATCAGCATTTAATATAAGCAAGCCCGCTGCCAAGCACCTTTCTTTAATAAACCGTCCCATAAGCTCTTTATTTTTCTACGCTCTTTCTCCCTCTTTTTTATAATTATATTGCTAAACTTTAGATTAATCAGCTTGCGTTTATATTTCTCTTTTTACTCTATGCTAGCTACGCTCTCGTTAGCTTAAAATAATCTTAAATATAGCTCTTACAGCCTTATGCATACAATGCAATGATATAATATCCTTTACCATCCTTCCTAGCATTGCCTACTTATAATCTTAAAACTATTTTTTCCCTATATCCCCTTACACATACAATAAGGCTTTTCTTTCCATATGCACTATTATCTCATTTTTACCTATTATAAGCTAGGCTTTATATGCTCTTTATTAATTAAAGTACAATCTACTTTCACTCTATCATATATAGCTACAATCCCTTTCTTCCCAAAACTTCTATAACCCATAAAAGTTGCTAATTTAACCTAATACCCTTTCTTTACAAAACATTATTCCTATAACCTTTCACACAATTTTTTTAACTATCTATAATAACATATAGCAAATATACCATAGATTCTGCCAACTTAATAATAAACCCTAGGAAAGGCGCATTATTATCCGCCGCCGCCGCCGCCGCTACCGCCACCGCCAATATATCTAATAAATATTGCGCCTTTTATAACTTTTTTACCCTTAACTCCGCCCACAAAAAAGCCCAAATAAATAAAAAGATAGGCATCTTTAACCTAGACCAGCTTATACTTATCATGTTTTCTAACGAGTATATGTTTAATTAAACGTTTTTAACTATCCTCGCTAATTTCTCTCTTTCCAACGATAAACTATAAAATATAAACTATTATAGCTATAATAAATTCCGCCTTTAGCTTTGCAAGACTATAGAGGTCCCTAAAGACCTGCTTATTATAACGCAGCTTTTAAACAAAGATAGCCAAAGCATCTCCTTTATAATTTAAAATAAATAGTCTTTTTTAGCCATCTTTACCTATATTAAAAATAGCATTATAACGCCTTTTTCTTCTCATAAGCTTAAATAATACCTTAAATTTATTTAGTCTAATAAAAAAGCACTTATTATTAATCTATGCTTATTATAAATTAAGGCGCTAATATAAAAGCCTAAAAATGCTACTGTTGCTCTTCTTTATAAAAGCCCCAAACCAAAAAACCCTTAACTGCCATTAACGCTGCCTACCCCCTCAAAGAAAAATATAATGCTAATAAAATCAGATTTAAAGAAAAAGGAAGAAAAGAAGAAAAAGGCGCCCAACAGTATAGTCTTACATATAAACAGCCCTTTTAGCTCTTTAGCACCTATTGCAAACGATAGCGCTATAGCGGCTCTCTACATTAAAATTATTACTCTTTTAAACACCAACAATAAAAAGGGCCAAGCTGCGCCAAACAATATTATAACCTTTAACCCCGCTCTGCTAAAGCAAGCCAAGCGGTTTTTCTAGACACAGCCTAACTAAAATAACAAATACAAAGTTAAAAGCATTGCGCAGCTGCTTTATAAGTATCAGTTTTATATAATTTATAATCTCTTTATATCATCCTTTACTAATAACATTTATAATACTTTAATTGTATAGAGCATTAAGTTTAGCAAAACTATACTTATGCTTATATATCTTAGGATAAAGGCTAGGCTAGCAGGCTTATAGCAGCGTATATAGGCTAAGTAGAACGGCGAAGCAAAAAGAGAATATTTATATCTTAGCTGCAACTAACAGTAGCCAAGCGTCTATTATTTAAAACAAAATAAATTAGCAGTGTAATATCTTTATATAGCCTCCTTAGACGCCTAATAAATCTGCAAGACTTACTTAATTAATATGCTAGCTATAATTATCACCCCCTTTAGCCTTGCACTTAGTTAGCTTTAAAAAGCAGAAGCTATATACGCTAACAAAGGGATTGCAGGATGTACACCCTTTATTAAGTTTTATATATATATCCCCAAACTAAACTATACTACCTAAATCTAGCCTAGTAACTAGCGAGACCTTTGCAAAACTATTAAAAAAGACATTATAAATATTTAGGCCCTTGGCAGCCACCCCAACAACACATTGTGCAAGCAGGATTATATAACGAGCAGCAAAGGCAAAGCAAACGTAGTTTTTTTAATCAGCTTCCAAATTATGCAAAACTTTCTTAATAAGTATTTTTAGCTTAATAACCAAAGTTACAATACATTTACAATAAGCGCTATTATTATAAACAAAATATAGCTATATAAAAGCACAAAAAAGTCCAACGATACAATTCTATTTATAGCACTCTAGCGCATTTAAGAAATAATATATTATTTTATCACTTTATTTACCTTATGCAGCATAACTTTAAAGAATAAACCTACTATATAGCAAGCTGCTATTAACTATTTTAATAACTAAGCCTAATAATCTAGCTATATACCCTTGCCTGCCTAAGATAATATAAGACGCAGCTATTAGACTATAATCTAAAACTTATATAAAAAGCAGCTTAAGATAATAAAGCTGCAGCTGCGCGTTTATTAGCTATAGTACACGTTTTAGCTAATAATATAATATCTTTGCTAAAGTTAAAATCTCCATAGCGTATAAATCAACCTACTGCCGCAATGCAAAAAGCACACTGTGCTTTTAAAGTATTGCATAGATAATACTATAGCCATAGCTTTTAATAGCTTAAATTTAAACATTAAGCATCTAGTTAATATTAAGCTAAAAGCCTTAATCAACAACTAGCATAAAAAAAACAAAAATAACCTAAATAATAAACCTAAGAGAAAAAGGCTTATAAGCAAGCTAGTTAACAGCAACGCAGCTTTCTAAAAAAAGAAGTCTTTTTCTTTTATCTAGCTGCAAAAGGCCTTAATATATCCCTACCTTGCTATCCTAATAAAAAAGAGCAAAAATATATAGCTTATTTTTGCTAAGGCCTAAAAGGCCAATTAATGCGTAACTCCTATCTACAACTTTCAAAAAACTCTCGCCAATCCTATGGTCCTCGCTAACCCTACAGCCCTAAATGCCACTAAGAGAAAGCTGCATAGGTGGGAGTTTTATAATTACTACAAAGCTATCGCCACCAACTCAGCTAAATATATAAAACTCTAACGCTTTTTCTTAGCTATAATTACTAATTAAAACCTTAAAACAGCGCTATAAAATAGTTTGGGAAAACAATATGCAATTATCTTTTACTACTAGCCAATTAATACAGCGTTAACCTATATCCTCCTTTAAAAAGATAAAGAGCTTTAAAACTTTATTAAGCCCCTTTTTATATCCTCTAAGGCTAGCACTAACAAATAAAACAAACTAATCCAAAAGATAAACAAAGATTATAGCCCTAACACGCACAATAAAGCCTTAGTAACACTTACTTTAATTAGCATAAAAAGTTTTAACGTATAGCAAGCCAATAATGTATTCTTTCTTAAATTCCCTAAAACCTTAGCTAAAAAGCTGCAGTACATTAGTAGAGCACACTGGCAGAGCCAGACGATAAAAGTCTATATAGTTAAGCTAATGCAAAAGGGCAACTTGATAAAAAAAGTTAGCTATAAGGCCATGGAAGCCCAAGCCATTGTCTCATAGCTTATCTATAGCAAAACTTAAAGTATATAAGTATTTTTAACATAGCATATTATACCACAATAAATATAATTATTTTAGTTTTATATATTAGAGTTAATATGCTATTTTATATACTTATAGCCTTTAAGATAAATAAAATGCATTCTTTCTATAAATAAAATCTATTTATTATAATAAATTCACCTTTTCTAGCTTAGTAATATGCCTTTGTAAACTATACTTATATACCCAGCACTATTCTAACAAAAAACCTACGATAGCTATAGTCTATTAATCCCCAACTCCCCAGTTGATAGGCCATAGTCTCTTAACGCCTTATACATAGCAAAAAGGTCTGCACGTTTGCCCTTGCGCCAGCTATATTATTACCCGCCCATTATCTTTCTATACTTTACTATTGCTTTTTTTTATAAGTAAAACAAAACCAACAGTCACTCTACAGCCGTATTTTAGCTATACATCTAATTAATAATTCCAATTTGCAAAAGTTTAATCTTAGCCTCTTAGCAGCTTTGCAAAAACTTATAATGCTTTATTATTCCTTGCAATAGTCCCCCTAATTATGGCAGCTTACGCTAACTATTTATTAACCCTCTTTTCAACACTTTTATATTTAAATAGCTTTGTTTAACCTTTTGCTAAGCTACATAAACAACTAATAAATAAATTCTAGCTACTAAACTTACTTTTCTCTATCTAAGTTTTTATCTCTGCCGCTAAAGCTAGTCTAAATGCCTTGCATGCTAAAATCTAGTCTATCTTATTATTTATATACACTTAATATATTATTACAGTATCTCGCTGCAAAGGCGTAATATCTTTTAATTATATTTAATGCCTTATAATTTATATATAAGTAACAGTAATTTAAACCCTTAAAAAAGATAAATATCCTTTAGCTTCCCCTTTATCTCTTTCTCTTCCTCTTTATCCACGCTTCTTTATTCTTACTTATATTTACTAATTTATATATATATATACTTATAATACTCAAAATATAATTATCCACTTTAGCTAACGCATGCTTTAAAAAGATTTGCTTTATAGGTTTTAGCTATTAAAACATTAATAAAGTTTTAAAGCATATAGACTATATATATAGCAATTCGCCAATATACTAAAATAACTGCTTAGTAATCGTTTCTAGCTAATCTAAATCTACGCTAGACGCCACGCTAAACAATACCCTCTATAGCAGCTTGCCGATGACTTATGCCATAAACCACAATCGTTTAAACAGGTAATATTAGCTAAAAAACACTCTAGAAAATTTAAGCAAACTTAGATAAAACATTATCCTTAAGTGGCTATAGGAAATCAATATGCCTTCTACGCTAAACATATCTATATATACCCAATACTACGCAGTTTGCAATAAATAAACCTAAAAATATAAATAAAGATGCTTATCAAATAATGGACAAACCTAAGGATATAGATAAAGATATTCGTTAAGTAATGGCTAAGTATAGAACGCTGTTTAGGTAAAGGCAGAGTCTAGGCGGCAGTACCTAGGTATAATAATATGGCTTTTTTTTTTTTTTTTTAAATTAATAAATACTTGGGTATCATTACTAAGGTCTATTTGCTGTAAGATAATTTGCTTTAAGAGTTTATTGCTTTAAAGGAATTATATCTAAGTATTTAGTTAATATAATATGAAATAAATAGAACTATAGCTAGTATATATTTGAGAAATTTCCATCGCCCAACTTAGCTAAGAACAATTTTAACCAGTTATCTGTCTATATACGTTTTCTACGCAGTTAAATTAAATTAATAAAAGCCCCACTAGTTTCCTACGCCCACTTTAACCCATTTCAGCCCTTGTAATTACCTCATCCATTCACGTTAATTCAAAGCTTAGTAGGTAAGCAAGTCAAATATAGTAGAAATTTTCTAGTTATAAAATAATAACAGCTACACGCCAGTCCGCCGTAGACCAAAGCGCTAAGGCTACTAAAAGAAACCAGCTAGCCTATAAGCCAACTAGGCTGTTTTTATACGCAGCCTAGGGCTACAGTTTTAGCCCCCCTAATCTAGGCTCTTTTTCGCCCGCCCCCACTCCCCTACCCAAGTCCAACTATTCTTCCACCACAACCACCCCCCCCTATCCCTTTCTTTTTAAAACAAAACCATAATAATTAAACCTTATAAATCTAACACAAAATATAGCTTTGCCAACCTTACAATCATTAACCACAGCAAAATCTCCGCCAAATTCAGCTTAAAAACAAGTTTATTACACTATAAAAATCTTAATAGCTAAAAAGGTTAATAGCAGACCAATCTACGCTAGTCTCAATTGCATAAAGCCCCTCCCAAACCGCCCAGCTAACTTTAACCACTATCCCAAGCCCCCTCTATTCCATTAATAGCCTAATCGCAAGAGTAGGCGCCTGCACAACACAAAACAAAAGACATCACTCTACCATTTGCGCTAAGAATAGTAATCAAAGCAATACAAAACAATAACCAAAAGCAACAAATATTAATTATAATCATTAAATTCAAATCGTAACAATAACTGCTAAACCTCACTAATCTTTTTAATAGCAAAAAAAAAGTATAAGTCTAACTACAGCGGCATCTCATTCCTCTGCTGCCTAAAGGGCTAGTTATTCCACATTTCTACCTTTGCTAAGCGTCTCCTACATTATAGCAAGCCATTAAATCACAGCAGTAATACCACTAATAAACTTAAGTCTTCTCATTATAATAACGCCATTATATTACCTATTACTCTAAAGCTATTAAAATTATATCTTCCCTACCACAGCAAAACCAGCTATTAAATCACAGCAATGCTATTTTATAGCCACAAAAACTAAGTCTCCTATATTACAGCAACGCTACTAAATCAACACAGCTTTCCTAAACTATACTAAAATCGCCACTTAGCAAATAAAATTATACAAAGATTTTACTCTAAGATAAAACCTCACTAAAAGTCCTTAAACCTAAACCTACAAAACTACCGCTAAGCAAATAAATTATTAAATCTAAGATTATTATTTCTTAAGACTAGATTACCAAGGTTACTTTAAAAAAAAGCGCAAACTTCCTTAACCACTAAGATTACCGCTAAATAAAAACAAAAATATATATAAATAAGATAAAACCTCTACTATCCACAATCTCCTAAACCTACCCTAACTATAACGCAGCAAAACAGAGCAAACGAGATTATATACTAAACAAATCTCTATTATAATCTATAATATCTAAACCCTACTAAAACTACCACTGAGCAAATAAAGTTATTACTTTAAAAACATTATGTAAAGCAAAACAAACCAGCACTAAACTTTTAATTAAAAACAAGCCTTATTATTTATACAATACCTATAAAACGCTAAGCAAGCACTTAAAATATTAGACTATTCTAATTATACTTAATAATATAAAAGATTAAAAAAAAAAGCTGCCTATAGATTAAAAGCCAGCGGCATAATAATAAAGTAACTAAAAAGTAAATATACATACAAAACAATATAAAAGCTTGCAAACATTTAATTTAAACTTAAAACTGCTTTTGTTACAAAGTATAAAGTTAGCCGCTTGTATTTTAAAAACAAAAGCAAATCTAATCTAAGTTAAAAGCTAGCAGCCAGCAGCATATCTTAGTAAAGTAAAAGTATAAGGCAAAACAAAGGTTGAGATTTCATTCAAATCTAGATTTGCTCTTATTACAAAATCTAAAATAGCCGCCTAATTTCTAAAAATAAAAGCAGTCTTAAACTATATCAAAAGCCAATAGCATCTAAATATAAAGCAAACTAGATTATTAAAAACAATAGATATAACATAAGCAATAAAAAAATAAACCTAAAACTGCTCTTATCCTTACAAAATCCAAGGTTAGCTATCTACAATTAGGTAAACTTAGCGCATAAGCATATACATATACGAGTCTAAGCCTAGAGATTTAATTAAAACCATAAGCTTGTAATTAGAATACATTTATTGATTAATTAGATTTATAAAAATATGCTTAGTTATTTTTTAATCCCATTAGTTAAATAAAATATTCCTAAGATTATATAATTATTGCTAACTAAAGGCTTTGACAAATCTATTAAAAAAAAGATTTAATCCTGCTATTATATACCTAACCAATAACTTAGCCACCAAATATTTATCTACCTTTAGTCACTTATAGCTAAGCATCTTAGAGCTAGATAAATGCTTACTATATTTAAGTTGCTAAGGTTAACGTTTAAAAACTAACTACCCTCAATAGCTAAACGCGCTAACGCAGCTTATAATAATAAACAGCCTATGCAAAGCTAGCTAAAATAATTGCTAAGGTGGTATTTGTAGACGCAAGAGGGCTATAGCAAAGATAAAAATAAGAAAAAATTTTGTTCTTAGGCAAAGCTTTTACAATTAAAGCAAGGCTAGTAAAAATAGCAGGCTACAGCGGTTTAGGCTAATAAAGCCAGGGCCAGAGCTGGGTATATAACCAAACACAAAGCTTAGCAGCACCAGCGCCGTTATTAAAACCCTAAGCCGCCCAAAAGCTAATTAGGTTAAAGGCACAAGTCGACTTTATAAGCCAGCAAACGTCTCCTCTTCTATCTCTACAGCTACAGTTTTCTTTTCCTTTATATCCCATCCTGCTTTTATTTTATATTAGGCTTTATATATATGCTTATTATACAATATGCCTTGCATCCCAACAACGTTCCAATAATAATAATAATACGGCTATATTTAATCAGCTTAGCCTATAATCTTAACCATTACTAAAAGCCTAAGACTATACTACCATCTCATTTATATAACGCAATCAAAAACACCTACCTACAAGCTACACTAAGGCAAGGCCTACTATAGTAAGCCTTTTTGTCGCTTACGCTAGCAAAAGTAAGCAAAAAGAAATAAAAAGATAATAAAGCATGCCTTTTATCCCATTAAAACCCCTGCTTTGCAATATTTCGTCTTTTTTAATGTAATTAGATAATAATAATATTAATTTATGCTTAATCTAAACTAGCTAATAAAAGCTAATAATTAAACGCTAGCTGCTTAAGCCACTTATACTGCCGCACAATAGCGTTTCTTTAATATAAAACCTATAATTACCGCCGCAAAAAGAAGCACTATACTAATATAATCTTGCAAAGCTTCTGCTGTCGTTATACCTAGGCATTATATTACTTTAGGCTATTAAATATAGCGCTGTATTAAAGAAACTTAACCTTAGCAAGCAGGCTTATAAAGAGACTAATATCTTTAATATAGGCTACAGCGATAGATTGTTTTTTTTTATGCTCTTTTAAGCCTTTAACGCCCTTAGCCTTTATATCCCTCTATATAGCTTAGATTAAGATTATAATAGCATTTAGCAAGCTTAATATAAGATAATGCATTAAAAAGTTAACTATTAGGTTATATTTACATATATAAACATAGCTAACCTAGATATCTAAACTATCTAGTATATATAAGCAATATTTCCCTAAAGCATTTTAACTATTACTTACATTAATATTATAAGCAACCTTATTTTAGCCGCAAACCTTAAAGGCCTTTGCTATATCTGCGATTATTAGCAAAAAAACCTACCGCTAGCATTTATTAGCTATATTTTTTTTAATATAAACAACTTATATAATACAATGGCAAACCTTTATTTTCATGCAAAGATACTATAGACTAAAGGTAAGGTTAAAAATGTTATATATACTTTATAGAAGATAATGCTCTAGGCGGCTTTATAAAAGATAGCTGCATAGGCTAATAATTACTATAGCAGCGCTAGCGGCAGCATAATTGTTAAGCTTATAATTTAAGCGCTTATAAAGTTTATAAGAATAGCTATCTTTATAAAGTTTATAATTATAGTAATTAATATATATATTAGCGTTAATATGCAGGGATAAATAGTTATACTGCGCTTGGCGCTATTAGACCTATTTTCCTAGGCTATATAAACTATATGCTAGCTATTTAAAAACACTTATAACTACTTTGTTTAATTAGCTTAACTAAATATGCGCTAGCGCGCGGTTTTTTTCTAAATATGCTTAAACTTTGCTAATGTTATTATTGCAAAGGAGTTTTATACTATTTTGTGAAACTTTTAAGAGGCATTTAGCTAAGGCAATATTAAGCTTTAAAATATGCTTAGCGCCTAATATGCGCTAGGCTATCTAGGGGCAGGCTTTTCCTAGCCTATTATTATTATAAGCTAAAACCTTAGCATTTACATTTAATAGCAATAGTAAACCTATTAAAAACAATGCTTATATATTCCTTTGCTTGCTAAAGATTTTTATTAGCATTTTACTATAATTGACTTTATTATTTTGCGTTACTAAAATGCTTTTTTTTAACTAAATAATATTATTACGCTCTATTATCTAAGTAAAAGATAACGTAGCTTCTTTAAATGCTGCCTTATTTTATGCCTCAAGGCAAGCTATAGATAAGCAACAAGGCTAGCGCTTGTAATAAGCTTTATATTGCTATAACCATTAAGCTTTACTTTTAAAAGTTATTATCTAAAAAAAGCTAATAAAAAATAGCTATAGCTATATAACAAACACTTTACTACTCTTTTACTTTAATATACTGCTATAGATTACTTGCTTATTGCCGTTTATAGTATCTATTGCCTACTAAATCTTTTTCTCTAAGTTACTAGTATATATTACTAATCTACCTTACTCTAGCTAACGCGCTAGCGCCGCTATAGATTATTAAGCTATTACTGCTAACAAAATAAACTTTATATAAAATATAAATTAAAATTTAAATAATAAAGTAAATAAAGATAAAGATAAGGATTAAAAGGCTGATTTTAGAAAACAGCATTAATAGATAGCGGCCTGCAAAATAAAAGATTTGGCTAGTTCTAATAACGCTAAAGATTGCTATACTGATTTATATAGAAAATAAAAGGGCAAAGAAAAGCTGCAGCTATTAAAGATATACCTTACTACTCTTTGCTTTTAAATGCCATTAAGCAAATTAAAAGTTTATATAATTATAAGCTACCTAAGCGTTAAAATATAATATATATCTCTGCCTCTAGCTTTATACACAACACAGTAATCAACATACTTTCCACTTTGCCAATAGCCCTAAGAGTAACCATTATTTTCCAGTCTTTTTGTTCTTATTATTAGCTATATAGCTAGATCTTATCAATTTCTAACAGCCAAGCTATCATAGCTAACATTCAAAGGTTGCTTTTATTAGCCAAGCTAACTAATCTTTAAAACGTTTATACTAACATATTTGTTAAAAAAGGCATTGGTAATTAGATTGCTTTAGTTACTATTAATGTTAAAATAAGCAAATTATACTAAAGTATTGCAGTGATTAGGATAATTTGTAAAAAAAGCTTTAAAAATGGTATTTTATATTTTAATTTATAAACTACTTTAAAGAAAGTTGATAATATTTAGATAAGCTTTGATAGAGTGGTTTAGCTTTTTTAAGAAATGTATAAGATAGCTAATAGATATAATAAGCTAATTGCAAAGCTTAAGCTAACTAAGGATTACCTAGATTAGAAGAACTAGATAATTATAGTAATGTGCCTCTTATATATTATAATTCCTTTATATATAGCTAATTAACTAAAACCCTATAGATTAATAGATGCAAAGCTAAGGTTAAACAAGGCTATAAGCATTTACAATAAACAGGATGCGTTTTGTTAAATAATATATTTAATAATATTTTAAAACGGCAAAATTAACTTGCATATCTTAAAGCAGCGTAGAAAGTCTTAGTTAAGGTAGGCAGTAGAAATATAACGCAAAATAAAGTAAAACTCTTTAATAATCTATATAATCTTATCTATTCTATAGACTATCCCTATTTATAGTTATTTGTAAAGTATAGAAAGGTATATATTTACTATGCTTATTTTAATTGCATTAATTTGCAACTTACATTTAATAGATCGCTGACAAGGTTGCACTGCTTAAGCTGTTAGTTTGTTTATAAATAAAAGCGTTCTACTTGGGATTTTTTTTATAAGCAGAGCATTAGGCGCAATTAAAGGTAGAGTTTATTTAGCTGCTTATCTACTCTTATAAATCTTATTTATAAATATTATATAAATATATATAAAAATTTAGCAAAGAGTTAGAGTATGCTGCTAAGGCATATATTAGACTAGAAATTATATTTATTCTAGGCAGGACTATAAAACAAAGCATATTTCCTAGGGTTTCTAAGATAATAACAACAACTTAGCCAAATTTAACTAAAAAAAGTCTAACACTAAGCGCTTTTATCAAATTACAATATACCAAGAGCCACCCCTTACTCCCTCCCCTACCATTAAATTAAAAACCTTATATATTACAATAGCAATATAATTTAGCAAAAAAGGAAATATGTGTATTTTTCTTATGTTAAGTTGTATATTATCTTATAGCCTCTCGTTAAGGGCTTCTACAGTGCTATAATCTTTGTTTCCTAAACTATAAAATTAATTTATAAGCAAAGTTAGGCCCTCTTTCTATAGCTAGCAGAAAAAGCACTAGCCTACGCAAGGGCTAATATGCTAAATATCCTTTATTATAAATAATTCTCCTTATAATTTCAGCCTTATATACTTATCAAAGCAAGGCTATAGCTGCAATAAGATTGCGTTAGTAAATTTATATAGGCTATATATAGATCTTAAAATATATTTTGCTAATATATCCTATATAACCCTATAATACATAAACTATTAGGTTTTTAGCCCAAAAATTGCTTATTATTTTAAAACATTTATAGCAAAATTAAAATAGCTAATACAATGGTTATATATATAGACCTGCAACGTTAAGGTTTTATATTTAAGTATAAAATATTAAGTGCGCATTTTTTCTTTTTATATATTATACTAGCCACAATAAAAGCAAACATTCTTAATAGATTACATTAAGCTAAGCAATGCTCTTTTATAAGCATAGTATCTAAAAGAGAAAAAAGGCTATTATAAGGCTATATACTTAGTAAATAAAATCTTTACAAGACTTAAAATGCAAAAAGAAAAATAATTATCAATAGTTAGCTATAAACAAAGCCGCAAGGTATTTTATTTAATAAAAAATATTCCTAAGCAAGACCTTTAAAATCCTAAGCCTCTTTAACAGAGTAATTTATTTATAGATTCCTAAGCTAGAAATTTATACATAGGATTCTAAGCCTTATCTATTACCCTCTAAATATTTTTACTCTCTAATAGGTTAACAAGCTCGTTAACGTTAACGTTTATCTTATCCTTATTCTTATCTTCCTTATCCTTATCTTTATCGTCATTATCTTTAATCTCCCTAAACAATTATAGCACAAAAAACTTAAGCTTAAGCTTAAGCTTAATCTTAAACTTCTCTAACATCTCACTTCGCCAAGCCTTTTAACCTTTATTATTTTTAATAAAACTAGCAAGAGATTTGCCCTTATTTAAGCTATTATCGCTCTTTATATCAAAGCTAATAACATTGCTCTTAAACTTATTATTAGCGCGCAAAGCCGCCGCCTTTCGTTATAAGGCTACTTTCTTCTTAAATTTATCCTTAGGCATCTTTAAAAGCGCTTAGAGACAGCAAGCATGCATAATAGCCTCGTTAAGCTTAAGGAAAAAAAAGCAGCACTTATTGCCTTTACTATTATAAATGCAAAAGGCATAGCTAACAAAAATAAAAACAGCAGCAAAAAGCTTAATTAATGCAAAAAAGCAGGCGGCAAAGATGCTATGCCTATAACAATAGCTAATATAAGCGTTGCTAAGCTAATATTAATTATATATATATACGCCTTTAAGCATAATAACATACTTAGCAACAATATTAGCAACTTAGGCTAAAACTACCTTTAGCCGCTAATTATAGCAGCTAGCTACGCTAAACAGCTAAAACTCTCTATTAGCTTAAAAAGCTAACGCACTGTCAACAATAGGCAAAGCTATAAAAAAGTTAATGTTAGCATTGCTGATAAGTTTGCCTTAGAGAAAAGCTGCGCGCATAGCTATAAAACGCTAAACAGTATCCTAGCAGATTGCTATTATTATAATTAAGTTAGCTTCTAGCTTCTTTGAGGGTAACAAAGGTATATATATATATAAAAAAGGAGAAAGGGGCGGAGGCAAAGGCAACAGCGACTGCAACAGCGACCGCAAACTAGTTAGCATATTTATATTATAAGAAAACGCCATTATAAAATTTATTGCTGCTAAAGAAAAGAAAGAAACATAAACAGCGTATATTGACAAAGCTGATATTTATACCTAGGCAGCGCACATAAAAAACCTACCAGCTTCTTTAACTACCTTTTATAGCCAGCTTTATTAAGCAGCTTTTTTAACTATAACCAATAGGAAAGCATATATATATACGCCTTATAAATAGGTTATATATCTCATTATCTTTATTCTAGCATTTATCTAACTATCTATTAATCTCTAAAACAAACAGTTTATCTTAGAGATAACTAGCTACGGCTGCAACCTTTATAGCCTCTGCCTCTACAAGCATAACCTCCTCTATAAGCAATAAAATAAAAGCAAAACGCAATAAAAACTCTATACATAGCACTAGCCTTTTTCTTAAACTTATTAAATAGGATTTAGACTATAATATATTTATATTATAAATATATAGTAGGCACGCTAGCATAAATAAACAAACTACATTAAACTTTATAAATGTTGCAAGGCTATGCTAGGGACTTAGCGCATTTAAAAATCCGCTATATTTTAATCTACAGCAGACTAGTTAACTAAAGGCATTATTTTAGCAACTTTAATAAATAGCCTGCTTTATCTTAGTCTGCGGCAAACTAGTCGCCTAAAGGCACTATTTTAGTAACTTTAATAAACAGCCTGCTTTATTTTAGTCTACTGCAGATTAGTTGCCTAAGGGCACTATTTTAGCAACTTTAATAAATAGCCTGCTTTATCTTAGTCTACTGCAAACCAATTACTTAAAAGCACTATTTTAGCAACTTTAACCACAATAAGCTATATTTATAAGAAAACACCTGGATTTCTGCCCTTTTTCCAGCCCTCTCTTCACATAATAAAGCTGCTAATAAATAAAAAAACTGCAGGTTTATTAAAACACCAAAGAGCTCTAATCAAAAATCCACAAATACCACCACAAGCTACTCATTATCTAGACCAAGTTACCCTACCAATACAATACACGCACCATTACCCCTACAAACCCTCTAACACCTCGGCTATTCTTGCCTACTACTTTCCAAGCCATTTCTCCATATAGCTAAAGAGTCTAACTACTATAGCCACATCTACAAGCTTAAAATAAAATCCCAAGCTACTATTCTTTTTAGCTATCTTACTGCTATTTTTAGCCGGCTTAAAAGCAGAACTAGCAGCCTTACGCTATTAAAGAGCCGCCTTGCGCTTTTTAACATTATCTTCGCACTTTTTAAAGTTAGCCTTACACTGCTTAGCAACAGCAAACCTTATAATAATAAACTTTACAATAGTAATAATTATAGCGGTAATTATAGCGGTAGTTATTATAGCAATAAACTTAATAACAATAATAAACTTTAGCTTAAGCATAAGCTTAATAATCTTCTACTTTATCTAATGCGCTAAATTAAAGCTAAGCTTATCTTTATCTAAGTTTAAGTTTAAGTTCAAAGCCTGGTCTAAATCTACGTTTATATTCTCATCCTTATCTAAGTCTTTATCTCTGCCTAAATCCTCATCTCTATTTAAATCCTCATCTTCACTCAAACCTTTACTAAAGGCCGCGCCTAGGCTATAGGCTGCATATAGCTGCTTTTTAAGCTATTGCAACAAATTAACCTTAAAAATAGGAAAAATGCTAATAGCATTGGCATTAAAACTAAAATCATTAGATTTAATTAAGCTAAGATTATTTTATGCCTCTAACACTAAATATCGCCAGCCTTTGACAAAGCCGTTTTTAATCGCGCTTTTTCCTATATATTTATCTATTTTAACTAGCTTGCGCAGGTTGGTTTTGCCTATATTAGCAAGCTTGCTTTCATTGGTTAACTTGGCTATTGTTTGTTGCTGCAAAAGAGTTTAGAGCAGGGCTAAGAAATCGTTCTTAATATGATTCTCTGGCTTATATTAGCTTCTATAGGCTAGCTTGCTTTTAATAGCTAGCTTGCCCTTAGTAGCTAGTATGCTTATATTAACTATATTAGCCAACTTAGCCATCTTTTATTACTGCAAAAGAGTTTAAAGCAGGGCTAAAAACTTGTCTTTAACCTAATCTTTTAACTTATGCTTAACGTAGATTTATAGCTTTAATTGGTTAAAGAAAGGTATTAAACGCGCAGCGCCTTTAAACTAATAAATAATCTTATTATAACTAAGCAAGCTTTAAACAAAAGTTTTAAAGCTGCTAATCTTAAAAAGCATAAAGTTTTTAGCAAAGTAATTTAAAATGTTAGTGTAAATATTACCTTTAAACTTTTTACTAATAATAAGGCCAAAGTATATCTCAGCAATATACAATATTTATATAATTATCTATTGCCTAAATCAAAAGATAAAGCATTAAAATATAATTTGTGTTATTAGTCTAAGTTTGGTTATACCTATATTGTATAAATATAATGCTGTAATAAAATCCTACTAGATTAGGCTATAAATACCAGTAAAGGTAATTGTAAGCTAGCAAAGCTAACACTCAACTATAAGCTAATTTTTATTTTTGCTTATAAAGCTAGTCCTATAAAATACAGCTAATAATAGCTTATTTGCTGCTAATATTATTACTATGCTGATATTATAGGCGCGCAGATAAGATAAAATAATTTAGGCATAAAAAAAGCTATATATAGTAAAGTCCCTAGATTAAACCCTGGCAATAATATTCTAGCTTACTACTTATATATATATTAATCTAAATATTAAAAAATTCTTATAGTTCCTTTAGGCAAAATATATATAATCTTTTATAAAATGGTCTAACTAATGCTAAAAACATTAAGCTAGATACTTTTCTAGCTAACTATGCTAACGCCTTGCAATTCAGATTCTTAAATTTTAAAAAATAAAGCAATTATATTGCAGCCTTATATAATATTATTACTTTATTCTAAAATATCTTAAATTAAAAATCACAAAGGCCTAGCTTTATCTTTAAGTTTTAATATAGGACCTTTATTTTAATATTATATTTTTACTGCTCTTTCTTAATTATCTTCAACTATAGTTCTCTTAGCAATAAATATATCTTTATATATAAAATTTATCTTTTTAATTCTCTTAAAGTTAGCATCTTAGCATCTTTTACCAACGCTTATTTATACTAAGCATTTTAATAATATATAAGTTACTATAGCATTTAGATTATCTAAAAAAAACAAGCTTTGCTATACTACTAAAAGCAAGCTTATTAACCTTTGCAAGCAACATAATCTCTCTATTACAAATAATAGCAATAATGCGCTTTTAGTACCCTTTCTACAAGCTTAACTTTATCTTAAAAATACTATTATTTTTTATAAAAATGCCGCTATCTCCTTTATTAATACTAAAGCTAAGCAATAGTTTGCAAATCTCTTAAAGCAAAGTAAAAATATCTTTTGTAAATATGCTAAAAAAATCATGCCTAAAAAGCTGCACTATACGCTTAAAGACATTAATAAAGATAGCGTCTGCAAGGCTATTACCGCCGTTGCAGTCACTTGGAATAAGGAGAAAAACCCTAGCAAAGCTAAGAGTATAAAAAAGAAGATAACCGTCTATAGCAACGCCGCAAAAGCCTTTAAGTCTGGCAACCACAATATTGCAGCTAAGCCTTTTTCTAACAAAAACAACTTTAATTATAATAGCCTTATAAAGCATTAAGGCTCTTTTTCTACTAAAAACGCTAAGGCTATAAAGGTTTTTAAGTCTGCTAGTAATAATAATATCGCAGCTAAGCTTTGTTTTTATATAGGTGATTTTAACTTTACTAGCCTTATAGAGCACAGAGGCTCTCTCTTTGCCAAGGCCACAGAGGGCTTTAAGTCTGCTAACAACATTGCAGCTAAGTTTTATTTCTATATAGGCAACTCTAACTTTAATAACCTTATAAAGCACTAAGGCTCTTTTTTTGCTAAAAACGCCAAAGCTATAAAGGGCTTTAAGTTTACTAACTATAATAACGCAGTTAAGTTTATCTTTAGCAAAAGTAGCATAGCTAACTTTATCTCTAGAAAAAAGGCCAAGGCTAGGGCTAAGGCGCCTAAGGCTAAGGCCAAGGCTCAGACTATAAAAGCAGAAAAAAACAAAAACGTAAATATAAACAAAAGCAAAAAAGAGCAGGTTAAATATAGCCGCAAAAGCATATCTAGCTAAAGCTACTAATCTAATAGTTATTATAATAAAAAGGTTAAAAACCCTGCTATTTTTTCTATTGTTAAAAAAAACGCTAACAAGTAGGCTTAAGCAGGCCAGCAGTTTACTAAGCTCTTTAATAAAAGCAAGCTTTTTAACGGCACTGTTACCAACCTAGATAATATCTATAAGCTAATCTACTGCGCTAATAATTCTATACTAGATTTTATATGCTAAGATTACATTATGCAACTTATTATAGCTTATATAAGCATATTTATAATAGAAAACAACGGCGCTCTCTAGCCATTCGCTAAGCTAGCCGCTTAAAATGCTTATAATATCTATACTATTAATAAGCTTTTTAAAAAAAATAAAAAGCTAAAAAACTAAATAAATTACCGCTAAAAGCAGCTAAAAAAAAAGTAAAATCTCTATACCACTATTAAAAAAAATGCTAACTTTATTTTAAACATTATTTTATTAATGGTTAATAAGCTTCAAGAGAAAAATATATAAAAGTATAAAATTATTAACCTTATAAAAATATATACTAAGAATATAAAAAAAAAGTAAAGAATAGCATATTAAAGGTAGAGTAAAGAGTAAATATTATAAAGCAGCTTATTAAAAGTAAAAAGTATATATTAAAGTAGCAAAAATAATTAAATACTAAGACTTAAATAGACTAAATGCAATAATAACCTTTTACTAATCCTAGGTTTTTAATCTTAATAATAACCTCTAATATATTTATTCTCAATATCTGCCACTATATAACCTAAACCTTAACCCTATTAAAGCCTTTTTTAAAAAACTTAAAGCATATATTTAAAAGCACGCAATATATACTTAAGATTAGTAGCAAAACTTAAAAGACTGGCAATAGTTCCTTATTAACTCTATATATGCCATTAGCAGCTATATTACTAATATTAAAGGCTATTTTTAAGCAGCGCAAATACTAGGACTAGATAAGAGATAAAGGTTAAAGAGGGTTACTTATAGAGCCGCCGCTATCTTTAGCCTTAATAAAACTAACTCACCGCCGCTATTTTAAGAGTTAATAAAGGTGCCCGCCATCTCTGTCTTTAGCCTTAGCAAAAAAGGCTCGCCGCTGCCATTTTAAAAGTCAACGAAAGTGCTTGCCGTTTTCATTTTTAGCCTTGGCAAAAGAGGCTCGCTGCCTTAGCGAAAGAAACAATAAGAAACAACGAAAGAAACTAGCGAGAGAGACAACGAGAAAAGCCGCTACCGCCATCTTTAGCCTCGGTAAGCTAGACTGCCACCGCTATCTTTAGCTTTAGCAAGCTAAACTGCCGCCGCTATTTTAAAGGTTAATAAAAATGCCTGCTGCTATAGCGAGAGAGACGGCGAAAGAGACAATAAAAGGGACAACGGCGAAAAAGATTGCAAAGGTGGCAGAGGGCCGCTACCTGCTCCCTTCTTCTTAGTGCTGCCGGCACACAGCGAGTCTTTAGGCTCTCTGCCCACAAAAAGTTTTTAGGCTCTCCGCCCATAAAGAGTCTTTAAGCTCTCTGCCTATAAGGAGTTTTTAGGCTCTTTGCCCGCAAAGAGTCAGCAAGAAAGACAATAATCTTTAGCGTTGCCAACGATCAACTTATAATAATAGCATAAAAAGCGCCGCTTTGCAGAGATTTACCTTTAACAAAGCTTTACCTTTAACAAAGCTTTACTTTCAATAAAGCTTTACCTTCAACGAAGCTTTACCTTTAACAAAGCTTTACCTTTAATAAAGCTTTACCTTTAACAAAGCTTCACCTTCAACAAAGCTTTACTTCCAACGAAGCTTTACCTCCAACAAAGCTTTACCTCCAACAAAGCTTTACCTCCAACGAAGCTTTACCTCTAACAAAGCTTTACCTTTAATAAAGCTTTAGGATAGTTAGCCATTAGTAATAGTTAATAGCTATATAAAATACCGCATATATTATTTTATAAAAAGGAATATCGCCGTTTATTATTAGAGAGACCAGTAAAGGAGGATAAACGCCCTTCTTAGTAGGCGCCGCCCTATAAAGTCGTTTTTAAAAGCTATTCTTAGCGTTAATAGCTAAAGGAAAAAGAAAAGATTTAGGAGGCTAGTTTAGGCAGTAAAAGGTTAGCAAAAAGGGGGGCTGCCAGTAACTAAAACAATAATAAAAGGGTATGCTTTCAAGGGCAGGAATAATTGCAAAGAGGTTAGTTTTCAAGGGCAGAAACGATCGCAACACTAAAGTTGCTAGATTTTATACCAATACTATTATTTATTGCTAATTCAAGCTAAAAACACATATATATTACCAAAAAGTATTATATATATATTTCCCAGCTAAATCCCTTGCATAACACACTTTGCCCCTTAGGCAACCTATCTTCTCAAACCTCCTCTTTAAACCTTCTCAGCCTCTATTTAACTACGTTTCCCACAGCGGCAACGACAAATCTAAAGCTATTATAGCTTATAATGGCCGCAGTAGTAAGCGTATATATATATTATTTATTAAACTATTATTCTCCCCCCCTAGCAATGAAAGATCTAACGCTTTTAACAATAACGCCATCAAGGCTTACATTAGCTACTAAGTTCTATTAATAGCAGAAAAAGTAACTAGCGCCTTAAAAGCAAACGCAAAGGTAGCTAAGTTGCTACTATTCCTATCTCTTTTAGCAAAAAAGCGCTTAAGAAATTAATATATAAGATTAATAGTAGCAAGATCAACTCTATGCGCATTATACCAGCCGCTAAAAAAGTCGCTAAGTTAAATGCCCTCCTCTTTTATCGCCTACTTTATATGCCAAATTACAACGGCTTTCTTAAGGCAATAAGCTTTTTAGCGGCGCAGCCGTTTTTAAAACTTATTTATAAAGTTATTAATACTAATCCCCTTTAATGCAATTAAACTTAAAGAAATTGTTAATTTATCAGATTTGCAGTAGAAATCGCAATTGCCACTAAATCAAGGCAATCGCAGCATTTAATGCAGCTAAGGCAGAACTCTACCCCTTTAAAATACCCTGCCAAAGCCAACTTTACCTATTACTTATAATCTTACAACGCTATATTTCATTAACTTAAAATATTAATTAAACAATATATTTATCTTTTCTAGCCCTTAATTGATATGTCTACTCTTTTCCCTATTAAATTTCATTAAAATAATATATCTATAGCAAAAATCACAATTGCCACTAAGTCAAGGCAATCGCAGCATTTAGTGCAGCCAAGGCAAAACCCTACCCCTCTAAAATAACCCCGCCAAAGCCAACTTCACCTACCATCTACAATCTCACAACGCCACCCACCTCCTATTGACTCAAAATATTAATCAAACGATATATTTATCTTTATCTTTTCTAGCCCTTAATTAATACATCTACTTTTTCCCCCGTTAAATTTTGTTAAGCTAATATGTCTGCAGCAAAGGCTGCGGTTACCAGGCATGCCCAGCACCTAGGGCAGCACCCCCCTCCACCAAGATAACCCCGCCAAAGCCAACTTTACCTACTATTTATAATCTCACAACGCCTCTTACCTTCCATCGACTTAAAATATTAATTAAATAATATATTTATTTTTTCTAGCCCTTAACTAATATATTTACTTTTTCCCCCGTTAAATTTTGTTAAGCTAATGTGCCTGCAATAAAGAATATAATTGCTAAGCATACCCAGCAGCTAGGGCTGCACTCCCCTCCACTAAAATAACCCCTTTAAAATAACCCCTTTAAAATAACCCCGCTAAAATAACCCCACTAAAGCTAACTTTACCTACTACCTACAATCTCACAACGCTATTTACCTCCCATTAACTTAAAATATTAATTAGATGATATATTTATTTTTCTAGCCCTTAACTAATACGTCTACTCTTTTCCCTGTTAAATTTTGTTCAGTTAACGTATCTGCAGCAAAAGCCGCGGTTGCCACTAAGTTAAGGCGTGCTAGGTAGCTAGGGCAGCACCCCCTCCACTAAGATAACCCCTCTAAGATAACCCCGCCAAAGCCGACTTTACTTACCACTTACCACCTATAATCTCACAACGCCACATCCCATCAACTCAAACTATTAATTAGACGATATATTTATCTTTTCTAGCCTTTAACTAATATGCCTATTCTTTTCTGCGTTAAATTTCATTAAGCTAACGTATCTACAGCAAAAGCTATAATTGCCACTAAGTTAAAGTATGCTAAGCAGCCGAGACAACACCCCTCTACCAAGATAACCCCTCCATCGCCGACTTTACCCTCTACCTATAATCTCACAATACTACATTTTATTAACTTATATTATCAATCTAATAATATATTTGCTTTTATTAACCTTTACTTTATACATTTGTCCTTTTCTTCGTTGAAATTTATTAAGCTAACGTATCTATAGCAGAAATTATTCTTGCTATTAAATTACGCCTATATTAGATTACACTTAAGTCTACTAAGCCACCCTTACCCCTACCAAAACACATTATATTTATAAAAGCTTTTGCCAGCAATATTAAAAGGGCAAGATACGTTTTATAGCATTAACTGGTTTTGTGATCTAAAATACTAATTTTAATTGCACAAATCTATTTCAATAAAACCAATATACTTCACAATGCCTTCCCCTAGGTAGGTAGCTACCTACTCAGCCCCTCATATCCCTAGAGCATGCCTTATACTTAGTCGCTTTCTTAGTTTAATATTCTATATAGGCAGTAATACTCCTTATAGCTATTTCTGGTTATCCCACTATCTGAGGATAAATAGGCTCTATATTTAATTTACTAAACTTGCGAGTTGTAAAACTATAAAGCGCGCTTTTTCATATAGGGAAAGCGGCTTAAATAATAGGTCTACTAATCTAGGTGCTGATTCTTTTAGTAAATTAAGTACGCAGTTTACTTAAGTCTAAGATCAGCACTCTTAAGTATATAGTCTACTTTCTTAAGTCTAAAACCAATACTCTTAAGACTAATACTTTTAAGACTAGTACCCTTTACTAAAACCCTCTTATAAAGACCTTAAGACCCCTTTTGCCAAATCTCTGTATAGTTTTTTATTAGCAGCTATGCCTATCGCTTTTGCTTTTGGTATCTTCTTAAATCATACAGCCCTAGGCAGGTGATTTCTTCATTGCGAGACCTTCTAACACCTTAAGCTTTCAACCTAATAAAAGCCTCTCAAAGCCTGATTTTGAGACCCTTTCTCTTAACCAGTTAAATCAACGTCTTAGTCACTCTATATTCTCTTTTCTATTCCCTTTAAGCTCCTGTATATATCAGGGTTTTAAGGCTAGCCCAAAATAATCCACCTAGTGATTATTTATTTTTGCTAACATATTAAAAAGTATACTCTTTTCTAGATTTATCTTATTATCGTTGCTATATAGCTATATACAATGACTTTTATTTACTAATACTTTAGTAATAATTCAGATATAATAAAAGTAATATATAACAGCTTTGTTAACCAGGTATAATAGCAACCGCAAAATATATCCTTAAAAGATATATATATATATTAGCGCATTTGCCTGCTTCTACTGCCCTTAAGCGTTTGGTTTTTTAAAGAATATATTAGATTAAGAGAGAAATCTAGTAAAAGCTTGTAAAATCAGCCCTTTAGCACTAGGGCAACGCTAAACTTAGCATTATTAGCTAAACTTATTACTATTATAATCTTATTAACTTATATACATTAATACTTAGGCAACGCCTAACTTAGGTTACCTAGCAGCTATTATAAACCTTATTAACTATTAAAACGTCTATACTTTTTGCAGCATTTAAGCAGTATATCCCAAAGTTAACATAACCCTTATTAAGCACTAAAACTACTTAGTTTAATATACCAACGCTAGACGCAACAGCTATCACTATTTTATTAATTATTTTATCTCCTCTTTTGAGCATTTAAGAAATATATCTTAAAATAATCTAAATTAGATATTTTAAGCTAACCTATCCTTATTAAGCACTAAAACCACTATAACCCAATCTAACAAACAAACATCAACGCTAAACCCAGTAGCCATTACAACATTATTAACCATTTTTCTACCTTTTTAGCATTTAACTAATATATCCCAAAGTTATTTAGGTTAATTAGTTAAGCTAACTATCCCTTGGCACTAAAGCCTAGCCAAAGTTATATTTAACCCTAAAAACAACCCTTTTTTACTATAGCGATATATAGCCCAAGATAAGGGCAAGAACAGGGCCATATCCATTGATAATAAGCCGCTAAACCCAGGGCGGAACGTAGACTTAGAAGAAAAAGACGAGGCTAAGCTTCTCTTACTACGGCGGTATATAGCCTAAGAAAAGGGCAAAAGCAGAGTTATGTTTATTAACAATGAGCCGCTAGACCCAGTATAAAATGTAAACATAAAAGGAAACAAGGCTAAAGCTATGTTTATTAATAAGCTGCTATTGCTAGCGCAGCATATAATCCTCTTTAAGAAAAATATATTTAATGCTATATCTATTAAAGGCAATGTTTAGCCGTTATAGCCCTCTGCTTTATTGCCCTAGGAAAACACTATTTAAGGTATTGTAGAAAAGAAATTTAAGTAGGTAAAAAAGATTTATAAGTTAAGATAAAATTAGTATACTTTTAAGGTAAGTGTACTATAATAAAATTATATTATATTAGCTAACTAATGCTAAAAATATCTTTGCAATATAAAAGCCCCTAACTACTCTAAGGTTAGCATTTAGCTGCTTAGCTAAATCTTTAGCGCAATTATAATATATAGCTTTAAAACCTATAGCAAGATTCTTAAAGCTTAAAATAAAAAGGTTTGCAATATGTAAATAAGCAATACGCAAGATAATTAAAAGCGCTTAAACCTTTAAGTTATGCAAAGCTTTCTTAATGCTAAATATAAATATAATAAAGCAGAATCCTTAGCCCTCTTTTTAAAACGTATTAAAAAGATTGTATATAGCAATAATACTAAGGCATTACATACTAGCTATCTTTTTATATAGCACGCTATCTTCTCTATTAAATATGTTAAGTGTTAGTATCCTAGGCTGCTTTTATCAAAAGATTAGAGCAAATGCCTATTCTTATAAACCCGTTTTATTAAGTATATACACAATAGTTATCTAAAGATTTAAAGCGGGCACCCTATTTATAAAAAGCACCTCTTTGGCATTTTTTATATAGCGACCTTTTAATACTATAAATCTATCTTTATTATGCTTATCTGCCTATATCCTTTTTAATAATAGGGAAGAAAACGGCCAGCTATTATATTAGATAATCTATAATAAAATGCAATAAAGACAGCATTATAGCATATTGTAGTTTATATAAACAAAGACGGCTTTTACGGTATTATTATCGCTTTAGCTGCTTAAAAATGCGCGCGCTATTTTAATGCTTTTTTTAGTAAAAAAGACTAATAAGCAGCTGCTTTAGAGGTAGAAAAAATATATCGCTAATTACTTAAAAACCTTAGCATTATAAACTATAACAAAAGGCGCAAAATAGTATTGCTACTACTATAGATTTGCGAGTTTAAGCTAGTTTATTTATTTAACTAGCAGGACAGCTTTTTCTTAGGTGTTATCATAATTAAAGCTATTTATGACCTTTTTTATATGCCTTAGCTTAACCTTACCAAGCTACCCTTCAACAGCTAGGACCTCTCAAACTCTATCTTTTCAATTTTACGCATGCTCTCTAAAGACTTGCCCCTAGCCGCAAAAAAAACCCAGCTTTTTTACAAGGCGCTTATTTAACGGCTAGCTTAAAAGCTAGGCACTAGGGGCAAGCTAATTATAGCAGTCAATAATATTCTAAAAAAGGCTTATTATTATAAAATTATAGGTTAAACCAAAGAGAAGTTTAACGTTAATAAAAGACGAGAAAATAAAAACCTAAAGTATAAGTCTAAAATTCCATAGAGTGCCAAGCATTGGATTATATATAGCCATTAAATCTAATATAAGCAAGATGCTAAAGCTAACAAATTCCTACAGCGAGCCTTTGCCTAGGGCTATATTACCTTTACTTTAACATAAGCTAGCGTATATGCTATAGTTAATTCGTTTTAATATACTGCTCAATATTATCCAACCTTATCTAAGCTTTTTATTCCCAGCTTTTAAGAGCTGCTAGCAATTGTTTAAGATCCCAATAGCAAGACAGCTAAGTATTGCAGCTAGCTTAGACGGCTAGATAACATAGTATATAATTTCATGCTTCGGTTAATTATCATAGCTATTTAAGAGTGGTATTCTACTTATACAAAGTATTTTATTTGCATTTTATTTAACACCCCAGGGATATTGCCACTTTATTCTTTTTATTTAGTGCCAAGTGGAAGTCCTGTTAGAGATACCTACTATATGCTTCTAAGCTATAACCCCAAGATTTAGATCTACTTTAGAGTGCGTTTCCTTTACCTTTACTTAAATTTAGATAAAAGATATATTTTAGTAGACGTTGCTTAACGTTGTAATCAACTAAATGATTTTATTTTCCCCATTGTGCCTAAAATTCTTCTTAGCTGGCTTTTAGCAAGTTAACAAAATAAAAAAAGGTTCTAAGATGCTGCTTTTATAAGGGGCTAACTAAATAATAAGCAAAACTAATAGTAAGCTTAACAAATATAAAAGAGCTTTTTCTTTAACTACCACCCAATTCACCTAAACTACCCTTTTGCTGCTTTTAATTTTAACGAGCCAACTTACATTACTTATAATACATTTATAGGCTTGCCTATACTTACACTAAAGAACCCATTTATACAATCCTTTAAGGCATTTATGCCTTTTGCAAAGTTAGAATAATTAAAGGCCTTATGCTATCATATTAGCCTTAACATAGCTAATATATTTACATTTTTTAACTAAGCCAAAAAAAGCTTGTTTTAGGTAATTATTCCTCCCATTATAGCACTCTAAATAAAAGTTATTAATAATGATTTTCTTCCTTAGTCTAAATGCAAAGCTAAGATAGATAGCATTTTAATTGCTCTTAGCAATATAGGCATTAGCTAGCAAATTCTCAGCTTTAACGATAAAGATTGCAGCAAGGTATTAGCTAAGTAGAAAAAACTCACATTAAAACAATAAAAAGATATTCTCCAGGCTTATTACACTAAAGAGTATAATTTATATATTAAAAACATTTTAGCAAATAAATAAAGCAATAAAAGTCTACTTTTCAATCCTAGCCTAACTATCAATAGCGCATAAGCTAACAAATATATCAACTAAACAAAAATCAATCATTTTAACCCTTAGCAATTAGCTAAAATTATCTTAAATTATTAAAAGATTACATAGTTTCATAGCCTATCAAATAATAAATTTAACGTTTATTGCTTATTTAAAAGCGTGCTATATCTCTAGCACTACTCTACTAAAGCATAGATAAAAGCCAACATTTAGCATAGCAGCATTCTACAAGCAGCAATTCTTTAAGATTTAATTAAACTTTAGCAAGAATGCAATAAAACTATATAACATTTTAACTTTTTTAAGAAAAATCTTAATTAAAAGCAAACATTATATACTATTATATATATACTTTGCCCTAAAATTTGCGCTGCCTAAGATAAAGTTTAAAAAGCCTGGTTATAGCGTAGAGATGCCAGTCTTAATAAGCCTAACTTTAAAAACAAAGTTTACTATTTAATCATAAACAACTTTCAACTTCCTATCGTTTTTTTTTATTATTACTTTTATCAAAGCTTACTAGCAACGTCAAGCATTCCCAACTATACTATATTCTTAAGTCTTTAGCATAGTCTCAACGATAAACATCTGCCTACTAAAGGCAGGGTTATTAATAAATAAAAAGAGGGACTAGCTTATGCTAAACTCTTTGATAAAGTTTACTCTTTTAACCCCAAATTTAAAATAATTTCTTTTAATGCGCGCTTAACTAACTAAATTATAGCTTAATAAAATCCATCTTTTTAGCCATTACTACTAAGCATATAAAAGCAGATTCCGCCGTTCTCTCTTCTATAAAATCTGCACTTAAGCCTCTTTAAGGAACCATAGAAAGGCGCATTTAACTTTGACACTAAGCTAAAAAACCAACCTCCCTGCAAAAATCTAGTTATAAGCTATCCTAAAAGCATTATTTCCTCCTAATACTAAATAATCAATAGATCTAGCTTTTTAAACCTAATATAAGCATATTATAAAATGCTTAGCTATTTAAACCAGAAACTAAATGCTAGCTAATAAATCTATTATATAAGGAATAAGCATACCTCTTTAAAGACCAACCTTTAAAGCTGCAACTAATATAGTAATAAGTTTTTTAGTAATAACTTTTTAACATTTTATCAAAAATACTTTTACCTTAGGAAAAAAAACTTAAAAGCAATTGCATACGCTTTCTTTGCAAAGCATACTTATTACTCAAAGGCCAACTATTAGTTTAGGGCAAAAAAAAAGCGGTTTGCCAAGCTTTAGCCTAAAAGCCTAAACGTTTATGCTAATTCTCATTGCAAAAGTCTAGAGAAAAGTTATATTCCGCCATTTTAATGCAATTACCTTCGCTTATAAACACTAAAAGCTTAGAAAATCGGCCCTTATTAAAAATCAAAAAGAGTATCAATACATAGCCATTACATAGACTGCCTCTTGAGACATTAACTTAACTAGACCTTCCAATGTCTGACCTATAATTACAGTACCAAAAGGTTAGACAATATAAAGCGTCATTTAGAAAAAAAACAACACAAACAGGCCTAATACCTAATCTTACTCCCCGCTAAGAAATACCCACCAAGATAAATAATCTAGAAAGCAGCGCATATCCCGCAGGCAAAACAAATATAGAGTATATTTAGCGAGAAAGCAACAAAAACATTATCAAAACAGCTTTTCAAATAGATTCTAGATAATAATCCAAAGGATGATTTAAAGGGCAAAATATATAAGTAATGTTTATTTACGCTAGCAAAAAACATTTCCTTTAAAATTAAGCATTATTGCAATTTACCTACCTATTACAACACCTAAGCATTTCTTAAGCAATACACTATAAACTTAAACCCCTTTAGTCATTAATATATGCGAGATTACTACTAAGAGACTATAATAGTTGCATTTGCAGACGCTCTAGCAGCTAGTAAAGATCAGGATTCTAATAGCTCTATAATGCCTCCCCCTCCTACGCCAAGACCAAGTTTAAAACAAAAATCCCAAAGCTATAAGTTGCATCACTAATCTTTAACCAGCGAAAACCAAGATTCTAATGGCTTTAGAACGCCTTCTACTCTTATAATTAGATTAAAACAAAGATTTCCGTAGCTATAATCGCGTTGCATATCTGCGACTATTAATGGCTCTACTGCGTTGCCTAGACCTAAACCAACGCCACTTTGCTAGACATTGCTTTTCCAGTCTTTTAGCATCAAAAGCAAAGCTTCTAATAACTCCGCAAAGCCTCCTATTCAGCTAACCAAACAAAGGTCCCAGCGCTAAAGAAGCCTTCTCCTAGGCCAAATACATCTTAACACATTTATTAAGTCAGACAAGCGAGAGCGGAATAATAACAACAATAATAATAGTGCTAATAGTAACTATAGCTCAGATTTGTCTGCCTTAAAAAAACAAAGGTCTAATGCCTAGGAGGAGGATAAAGATAAGTAAAAAAAGCAGGCGTCTATAAAAAGGTTGTCTTAACAAGGGGGGTTAAGCAGGACTTTGATTTTTAGAGTTTTAGCATAGATAGCTTAGGGGACTGGCGTTTTAATGATATTAGTTAATAACAATGCGTACACGTGTACGGTTAACCTTCTTCATCAAAGAGACAACCAGACCGTCGTCTAGCTAGACAAGTGCAAGAAAGTTACTCAAAGCATTTTTAGAGTAAGGGAGAGGCGTACACATATACAATTATATCAAAGGAACAACCAGACCATCGTCTAGCCGAACCTATCGGCCCAAATCAGGCCGGCGCCAGCCGGCAGGCAAACGATAGGCACCAGACTCGAGACCGAGGACAATAGACCTTATTGTGCTTCTTTGACGTCCACCCTCCTAAGACACCTCCCAAGACACCCTCCCAAAACACCCTCCTAAAACAACGAAAATGGGAAATATCGGCCATTTTTGCGGGAGTCCAGTGCAAGATCTGCTCTCAAATGTTTGAAGGGGAAGAAGATGTTGAATGGAAGGAACACACTGAGGCTCATCTCGGTAGAAAGCTTCCATCTAAGTTGAAGTGCTGTAAGTTGCGCGGCCTATATAGAACCTTTGGCCCTCGGCTGAGAATACTATTCCAGGGTTTTGTGATGACCTCGGCGACCAATTTGACTCTCAGAAAGCGACCGGCGGGGACAGGCGCTGGAACTTTCAGCGGCGGATGGATCATATCCGCGACCACATCGTTGAAGGCGAATATCGGCTCCAAAACAAGCGGCCGGATGGACACCTCATTCATCATCTTCTGAAGCAGGGTGTCATCGATGAAAGCACCTACCAGGATATGCTGAAGCCTTCGAGGCTACCGCATATGGCGAGCAGCAGTCATCGTCACCGGAGTTCGAAACGTCTTGCACCGGTCGTTGAAGAAGCTGGGCCAAGTTCGAGCTCAGGGTCCAAGCACCGTCGATCAGAGAAGAGAAACAGTGACAAACATACAGGAAATGGGCTGGACTCACATCACAAGAAAAAGTCGACCAAGTAAGCCGACGAGTGCGTCGCCGAGGTCGACGGGCTGGTCCCCTCGTTCCAAGCTGCTCATATCTATCGCAAGGCTCTCCTCTCGTCCAAGGTTCCTTTCACCTAACCAAGAGGCTCACTCTCTCGACGTCGGCCTTCCCTTGTCCAATCTTATCCAAGCTCCGGGTACGCGATCCGGCGACTCTTTAGAGTTACGGACCGAGTCCGAGCCCTCGATCACCAACGGGCCGAGCCGGACCCGCGGTTCGGGTCAGCCGTTCGCGGCTGGTTGCGAGGCCGTACCGGGTACCGCCTTTCTTTCCTTGTCAGAATATGTCTCCGTGGCCCCGTCCAACCCCATTTTGCTTCCGACACTCTGCCACAGCATCGGATGGCAGGGCTCCCGAAGTTTGGGTAGTCCAATGCAAGGAGCCAGTGGACACGATCGTGCCCGTCATTCGTCGCTCCGCAGGTGTGCCATGTCGTACGGCCTCGTCTCGGCGAGAGGGTGGACTGGCGTACATTACGGTTGGAACGTGCAACTCACAACTTAGGATGATGATGGTGATGATGATGATGTGATGACGTTCAAGTATCTGACACGTAATGATTTTCTGGACTGTTGCTTGGGGGTGCTCAAGATTGGTTGCTGGGCAGCAGATGGTCTTTTCAGGAACGATTTGATCAGTGAAAGCTTGTTTCGAGCCATCAAATATATGTATTCCTCAGTTCTGTGAGACGAACGTGACGTACCGTGGAAGAACAAAACAAATCGCTAAACAGACAAGCCTCCCTTTGACAATGGGGAGCTCATATACCCTCATATCCCATGCTGACCGCTCAGCGGCCGTAAGGCGTCCATGGGTCTCACCATGTGGCAAAGTCTCTGAGGCAAGGGACAAATAGAATACTTTGGCCTCTAGGCAAATAGTCTACGAAGCGGAATGCGTCTGCTCGAGTGTTTTCTGCAAGGCAATGTGGCTGTGCAGACAACCCCATACTGGTCGGGCAGCGCAGCTGCAGGAAGAACGCCCAGTCATACACAAGTCCCAAGTCGCGGCGGAATCGAAATCGCTCTCCTGCGATGTTCATTACCTACTCTACCATGTAGTGTCACACCAAACCGCCATGAATTATAATTGCCCGGTTTGGACGAGGCCGAAGGGCTGCCCGTTCGAGTCCAGGCCCGGTCGACAAAATCTTTCTAGAACCGGGACAAGAGAATTTAGAGACAATACGCTCCAGTGTGGCAAAAGCTCCTTTGACACGTCTTTCTTGACCCTATTGGCACTACAAGGGTCTGCAAAACCATCCGTTGTGTGACGAACTGGAGTTTTCGATCTCCGGGAGCACTACGGCAGAAGCAATGAAACCGGTGCCTTTTGGACGAAGGTTAATTCATCATGGTGAGTTGTACCACTCTGACGGGCTGACGGTGGGGGCCGGTCGATCCTCGAAGCGCAAGAGGTCATCGAATAAGATGACAGACGATTGCTGAGGCAAATGCAGATTTGTCAGGCCAACCATTGCTATACGACAGCCTCATCATGTTCCCCCTTGCGTCGGCAAGGCGTACTGCTATCCTGTGCTACACAGCAATACCTCCCTCTCCCGTGCTCCTCATTCGACAGCTTGCTTGCATGCCACATGTTGCCGCATTTATTACCATTGCTGAAAGGTGAAACCCAGCTATCCAATCAAGCACAGTAGACATCACCAGCTAGTCCACTTTCGCTGTGTCATCTCACCACCTACTGGAAATCTGCGTCGACCCGTCCGTATCTTACACCATCGACTTTGAGTTCGAATCCGAGACCGGCGCTGTCCACGATCATCTCCAGTGTAAAGTCTAGATTATCAAACTCGACACCCCTCGTCGTCGTCAACCTAGTGAAGAGGCTCCTGGGCACAGCGTTCAGGTCTGTCGTGAGCTTGCAGACATGCACTAGATCCCGTGTGTACGCCGTGGGAGGCTCATCCGCTTCACAAGCGATCAGGTCATCCGTGACGACCAGGGATTGGCCCGGTCTGAAGTTTCTCGTGTAGTGGAACGCAATGGGTGAGAGTGGTGATATTGCGTCTCCCTGAACATGGGTCAGTCTTTGAAAAGTCCCATGGCATTTCGAGTCAAGGGGGGGTGGGGGAGGAGCAAACTTGCCTTTGCAATATGCCACTGCATCCGATCCGAAACCATCCATCTCTCCCAGAGCGGACTCCAGTACCTCTCGCTCACCTTATGCTTCTCTTCGTCGAATACGGTCGCATAGCTCGTCCCGTAGTGAAGCCTCGCCTTCCGCGAGATGACCATGTTCCCCTCCAGGCCCCTCAACACGGCACCCCTCACCACCGCCGTCCACGCATAGACCGGCTGCATGACCTCGATGTTGCCGCCCTCGCCGGCTCCCACCGCGCCGAGCGCGTGCGTCGGCCTCTCGCTGTATGGCGGCGGTGCGGTGCTCGTAAAGTGCGACTTGAGGCGGCGGTACAGGTAGTCGGACTGTCCGAATCCGCCCACGAGGATGATGCCCGAGACGACACCGCCTTTGGCGCGCAGGCCTTCGACTTGGCCCTGCACCAGGTCGCACACTTCCTTCACCACCGGTTCGAAGATGTCTTTGACTTGAGCGGCGGTCATGACAAGGAAGCCAGAGTCGAGACCTGCTTCTTCGTCGTCCGGGAGACCCGGAAATCTGGGCACCTTGTCAGCAAGATCTTGCCCACGAGATGAGATTGTGGTCGGCTCACGGAATATTGATCTCCGAGTGCTCATCTTCGTTGAAGTTCCTCTTCACGAATTCCTCAAAGTATTTCAAGCCCATCTGCCACGTCTTATTCTTCTTCACTTTCATCTCATCGAATCTGCTCTTGCCCAGTCGGGTCTTGACGTGCTCTTCAAACCTGTAATTCAGGAATGCGCTGCCGCACAGTCCGCCTGTCCCTACTGCTGACTCTTCGACCTTGAGTGGCTTGAGTGATATGATCTTATATGCGATTAGGCTGCGGATCGGTTAGCATTCGGTCCAGAGCGTCCTGCTCCAAATTATGCTCACTCTACTGTACCACCGCCACCATCACACACAATAAAGTTGTCGCCCACACTGAGATGATTCGGCTGTATCGCCTTGAGAGTGTAGACCGCCGCGGCCTCAGGCTCGCTGATCATCTGGATCGACGACCTGTCCCCCATGCCCGCCCGCTCGGCGGCCTGCAGCGTCGTGTTCTTGGCGGCGTCGGACCAGACGGCCGGGCACGTCAGGACGAAGTCGACCCTGGTGCTGGCCATGAACGACGCGCCGTACCTGCGCGCCAGCGTGTCCATGGTGTGGCGGTGGATCTGCGTCAGGTAGTCCGACACGGCGACGTCGACCGTCTTGCCGAAGCGCTTGAGCTGGGCCGCCGTCTCGAGCGGGCTCACGTAGAAGGGCAGCTTCTGGCTGCGGTCTAGGAACAGCTTGATGCACCGCAGCCGCGGGTCCTCGGGCCGGAACTGGAAGCCCCATCGCACCGTGGGCGCGGTGCCCGCGGGCGAGTTGGCGGGGACGTCGTAGGAGATCTCGGTGGGCACCTTGTCCGAGGTGATCCCGTTGCCGCCGGGCCATGTCTTGATAATCTCCACGTCATCTGGTGTCGAGGTATAGACTGTGGCGACGCTGGCCAGAGCATGTCAGCCGGATGTGTTCGTAGACGGAAGACGATAAAACCACAAGAAGGCAAGGATCACGCAGCAGATGACGCCGCCGCCCATCTTCTGGCATTTCATGATATAGGGGCGACGTCTCCTCCCATGTCCCAGGCGAGCATGTCGCGCGACTTACCCTGAGAAGGTTGTCCCAAAATCCACACCCACGATCAACCTGTCCGCTATGGGCGCAAAGTCCCTGGCCGGTTCCCTGACCGGTCCATTGACAGCCTCGGTGGACGATGAATGGCTGTGGCTGGTGAAGTGGTTCCTGCTCTCTTGATTCCTCTGGCTGACTGGCTGCGTCGTAGGTGACCGGATAGGCAAGTTGGCGCTCATCGTGAACAAGGCAGAGGGAAGACGACACGCCGGGTGCAGACTATCTCGCTGAGTCCAGAATCGACATACTCATGAGACCGGACGAGTGAGTATGTTGCAAACCGTAGTGGAAAGACGTAATGGTTCGGAAGCACCAGAAGGCCCCAATCCCCCCTCGGCGAGAGTCCCTTCGGATTCTTGGTGAGGAAGTAGTAGTACACGCCCAGGAGACGAGGCACTCGATTGACTCGAATTCGTTATTGATGCGTCGTGTAAGTTCTCGACGTGGTGAGGAGCAGTCTCTCACAGCTGTTGGGCTGTGTGGCCCGAGAAGGTAGATAGGTGAGGTGTGTGTCGTAAGCGAGGGGCACGGCGAGGCGGCTGCTCATTCGTGGCGGGGCACTTCGGTTCCCAGCCGATCTACTGTACTTAGTGAGTACACTATGCTTGTACCTAGTGCCGTGGACTTTCCCAACGGTCGCCCAAGATGCCATCTATGTATTGATGAGCTCCCCCGACAGCAACAACCAGCCTCTCTGTTCTTGGTAACCAGGCCCCAAGTAGACCTCGTATGTTATCAGAATGATGCCAAGAGGAGCATGACGTCTCCCATCATCACACCAGAGCGCTCAGGATCCGACGGCCATGGGCAAAACAGAATTCTGCTGCCTGGCAGTCCAAACATGGCCCAGCGCAATCCAGCGCCTGGCTCGTCCGACAACGTTCCTAGTACGTCGCAAGTACTAAGGCAGGAACTAGATGGGATCTATTCAGGTGCTACCATGTGCAGTGCACGTTCTTGCATGCTGATCTGACATGCCGACAGTCGGTAAAGCACTGCCGTTCAGCCCTAGACAATCAATCTTTCAGGATCCCCCCTATCATCTTCGCCCCAAACGTTATCCTTGCACCCGGATCGAATCGTGACCACCCGCCTGCCTCATCTTCGTACGCCTGGGATGCAACGGATCTCCAGTAGCTTGGGTGACAAGTGCAAAATCATAAGGTACGATGATCCCCCACATGTGGCTCTGCTGTAACAGCGCGACTGCAATTTGTGGCAGAGCGGATGGAGGGGGCTACAGCAAGACTTGTACGCGGAGAGTGTTAGCTTCGTACCTGGGTAGGACCCGTTCTCGAGAGGCTGGGGATGTAGGCACCAGCATCCCACACCACACTTCCTCAGCCTTGCAGAAACACTGTTGTACCAAGGGTACTGCGTACTGGGCAGTCACTCGTCCTAGAAGAACGGCAGGTTGGTCAAAGACTGGTTTCAAAGCATCCTGGACGCAGTTCCATTACTGTATCGCCCCGACGCCATTGTTCCCGATTACCCGCAGCACTTTCCTCGCCGCCCATACTTACAAAGAAACTTGTGTAGATACAAAGGTCCACGGTCCTCCTGCCTTGCCAAGAAAACAAAAGGAAACAAAAATCGAGGCAGCCCGAGCTGACCGCCTCGGCATTTGCATACCGTGTCGTGAAGTTGACAGGGCGCCCAAGGCCCCCCAAGTCTGTGGTGGGAACGCTCAATGAAGCATTGTCAACTCCATCGACTCCCTCCTGTATACACCTGATTTTCCTTTGCTTGTCTCCCTCGTTTCCAAATCCTAATTCGGTCACCTTGAATGGCAACGCAGTACCCAGCCAGCTCCCAAAAAAAACAAAAACCAGAGGCCGTGGTTTGTCGGACCGATCTAAGAACCAGAAAAGTAAAGCAGTCTTTGTATATGAGGTGGGTATTGGAGCAGGACAACTGCAAAAAGGAGAAGATGGTCCCGGCTCTCAAGAGCCTAATAGGCCGTGTTTTGATGAAGGTGGACAAGTCCGAACGCAATTGCCATCCCTCACGTTGCCGTCACTCTTGGTCGAACCTGGCCCGATTGAGTGACGTGATGGAAAACTCCTAAAACTCCGCGGGGACAAATCCCTTTTTTCTTGGGGGGGGGGGGGGGGAGTCGCTCAACGATGTGAAAATGCCGTCTCATACAAAAAAACGCCGTCTAGAATCTGTTGCTCGCAGCCAAGATAGTCGCTGCTGCCGATGCTGCCCACTCGCTCTCCTCGTACGGTGGCGTCGGCCACTTATAGGGTGATTTTCTCTCGTTAAGATTCAAGGGCTTGGGGGCGATCGCCTCCTGCCCTTCGCCGAAGAGACAGGCGTTCCCGTTGGCCGAGGGTGAAGGTGTTGGATACGGGTTCCGGAATGCAGCATTATTTGGTGATTGCCGCATCGAACTGTGCTTGTCCATCCGCCTCATTGCCTTCTGGGTCGACGTGAGGGCCTCGTCAAGAAGCTCATCCTCTTCGTCCGGCGCGTCGTATTGATGCACTCCGTGTGCTGCCTGCGCTCGTCTTGTCCGGCTGGAAATGGGACCCGTGGGTCGATTGGCTCCGCTCAGGCTATCGACGGATCGGGGCTGGTGGTTCGGTATGGAATGGTGCCGTTTCAGGTTGCTCGTGGACGAGATCTGGTGGACGGGAGGGGCGGGGGCGTGCAAACTATCCGAGTTTTGCTGAACGTCTCTCAAGGCTCTGTCGAGGGATTCGTAAGTGTCCTTTAAAGGCACAGGTGCCGGCGGTGGTTGATCGATTACCATGGATGATCTGTTGCTCGTGCTTCCCCATGGAGCGCAACCGGCCTGGGCCTCCATATCCGGCTCGATTGGCGACACCGGTGTCTGATGCCGTCCAGAGAATCTTCGCGCCCTCTTGCGCAGGTGTGAGAAGAAGCCCTCCTTTGCGCTGGTTGCGCTAGGCGGTGACACGAGTCCTCCATTGCCATTGAGAGCGCGCTCGGCATTCTGTCTGTGGATGTCTGCGTAGTGATTGGTGCTGGATTGAACACTCAGCTGTCTGCCGATTTTCTTGGACTTCTCTCCTGAGCCAGCTTGCCTGTGGGCATTGGCATAAGCATCGTTGTACGATGGCGTCCGGCTGTTACCTTGAGCGTGCACGGCGTCTGATAATGGGGAGATGGGCTTGATCGTAGGGAGGATCGGCATGGGCGCGACGTTACTTATCCCATTGCTCCACGTAGTTCTCTTGTTCTGAGGTGGTCGAGACTTGGCGGGCATGATGGGCGCGACCTCCACCGCCACATGAACGGGCTGCGGCTTCGCAGCGGGTGGGTCCTTCGCCGTCGCGTGTGCAGCGGCCAAATCGTTCGAGGACTCCGAGCGGCCGATCAGAGACTTCCGGAACCACGATGGCTTAGAAGAGATGGTCGGCGTCGTTGCGTCCTTGGAGCTGCGGCTGAGCTCCGACGGCTTGCGGCCCAGTATTCTCGAGGCGGAGGATTTGGGCCGCGTGGGGTCGACGGCATCGGCAAAGTACTCGTGGGCCAGGGCTTGCGTCGATGTCGGTCGATTCTTGGGGTCCCACATCAGACACCACGTCACGAACTGACTCAGCGATGAAGGCCACTGTGGCAGGATGGTATCCATCGAGTGAGGAGCCATCTTTGGGAAAGAAAAGCCCAGCTTGCCGGCCAAACGAGTGCCCTCGCGCCAATCGCCGCCGCCCACGCGCTGGCCAGCCTTGTTGTACCAGTTCCCTGGGCTGCCCATGATCTCACAGACCCTCCAGACTTGGTCCACCTCGTTTCCGCCAGGGAACAACGGCTTCAGCGTCGCAATCTCCACAGCCATTGCACCGATAGCCCAGATGTCCACGGGTGCAGAATATTCGCCAGCGCGCAGAAGCACTTCAGGGGCTCGATACCATCGCGTCGAAACATATGTTGTATATGGCAGCTTCGAGTGTGTCTCTCTGGCCAATCCGAAATCGGCAATCTTGACGGTGTAGTTGGGAGGAGTGGAAGGGGGTGTGACCAGAGCCGAATACCGTCTGAACGAATTCGTCGTGTCTTGGTGGGAAGATGTCGAAACCAGAATGTTCTCGGGTTTGATGTCTCTGTGGAAGAAATTGTGGGCATGGATGTGCTCCAGGCCTTGCATGATCTGGAACAAGATGCTCTTTACGCTGGAGTTGTCGAGGCACTTGTGATCTCTGGCCTTCATCAGCTGGTACAGGTTGCCTTCCATGTACTCCATGCAAATATGGAGCTTCTTGGTGAAAGGATCCAGAAATATGTCTAGAGCAGGGACGAGATGCTGGTGAGGTGGAAGTGTCCGGAGGAAGACGACCTCCCGGAGCTCTAGACAAGGTGAAAAAGACTCAAAGGTCTTCTTCATGGTCTTGATGGCAACCTGATATCCAATTAGCACACACTTCACTGCGTTGTCACGAGAAGCCGTCAATGGATGTAAGCTTACCACAGTGCCTCTCCTGGCGATACTGGCCCCAGCAGTTCGTACCCTGGCCAGCACGACACTGCCGAAGCTTCCATCGCCAATCTCCTTGATGACCTCAAACCTGTCCTCCAAGGCCATTGCGCTAGAGCCAACGGCTGATCCCCTGTGGGTGAGGTCGTGTGCGACAGTCATGTTGAGTTGCGCCGGGGATGAAATCCAGTTTCAGAGGGGTTGGGCTCGCCGTCTCCTGCGCGTGAGAGTTTGAGATGGAAGCTCTTTCGAATAGAGCTTACTGCCGTGAACGGAGCATCCAGAGTCAGCGCCGTTGGATGTCAAGGCCGACTAATGTTAAACTGTTGGTTTTGGGGCTAGTCAATCCGGGCCGTGATCGTGGTTGAGCAGATAGCCTCCGGGTTGGTTGTTGATGCTCGGGAGGGACGGCTGGGATGCGGTTGTGAAGGAAGAAACCAGGTTGAGTCGAGTTGGATTGACAATAGGAAAGATCCAAAAGAGTGGACGGGCCTCCAGAAGAGTCGGGCCTAGAAAGATTAAAAGGAAAAAGTGAAGAGATTGATGAGCGTGCAGGGAGGGACCACACAAGATTGGGATGCGGGTCTGTCCCTTAGGCGGCTCCGGGAGTTTTGATGCAGGTACTTGGGCGGATCGCGTGGTGACCTCAGTGCTTAGCGTGAAGATGCAATTATTAGAATAAAATGGATCCGACCGTAATCAAACGTTGCCCGGTCCTCCGGAGGCACAAGATTGGCACCGGTGGAAGATGCGCGGTACTGCGCTGTCGAAGATTGAAGCAATGAGGATGCTAAGAGAAGAAGGGTTGCCTTTCCAGAGTCAAACAAAGGGTTGGTCCCGGCTGGGGTTTGACTGAACTGATCAGGACGTGGCTAATTTTCTTCTTCTTCTTGGAATCGAGAGGCCTGATGGGAGCCGTTCGTTCTGCGGCAGGATTGGAATGGCCGGGGTGGAGAGGGAGAACAGAAAGCCATCCAGTCAAGCGAGGATGGCTTGCAGGAGCACAGAGGGTTGATGGATGACCGCCCGTGGACAGGAGAGACCGCGTCGTGGGAAAGCCAGACGGCGAGGCAGACCTATGCAATGCTGTTGCTTTGCTCTGCTGTCTGCTTTGCTTTGGTCTGCTACGCGGACGAGGATCCGGACCAGGGACGTGGGTGTCAAAGGTGAACGTGGGGAGCCCTGGAGACCGATGAACAGGAGGTAGGTTCTGCGTACTGTACGAGCAGGGGGGCCCGTCTCGCCTGTTGCACGGAGAGAGCACAAAGAGGACGGGGCCTGGAACTGGCTCGAGACTGGAGAATCGTGGAGCCGTAGGCGCAGCGCGTCCCGGTGCTTAGCATGAATGAAAGCAGCTGGGGTCGGAAGACGGTGGACGGCCCAGAAGGGAGCAGTCTTTTTTTTCTTCTTTTTTTCGTTGCCTTGCCGTTCAATCAATGTCGATGATTGATAGGGGGGGGAGCAAATCTCGCTAACGATTCGAGCTACAGCGTTTCTGTTTCCCTGAGAGCCCAATTTGCGCGCGCGACCGGGGTTGTTTCTCGTTCTGACCAGGGCTGCGCGAGGGCTGGTCCCGTTTTTGATTGCGTGGTGTCAGTCAGTCAGTCAGTCAGCGTGTCTTGCTGATCTGACCTGTCCTGTACCGATCTTGTTCTGACTGCGTTGCGGTGCTGCTGCTGCTGCTGCTGCTGCGTGCAGGTTCCCACGCACGTCGGTGGAGTTCAGGGCGCAGTGGAGCAGCGAGTACAAGGTACAAATGATTTGTAGATGCCCCTGTGAGTACGATGACAAAAAAGACGACTTCCTGCGAATGAGAAAGAATGATGTTGTAAGAAAAACCCGAGGAAGAAGTTGGAAAACGGTGAAGATACAGTGGTGCTGATGGATCCACCTGGTTGAGCCCGGCCCCGCTCGGATTGAAAGTGGACGATGCACACTCAGGTGAGCAACTGGCGTTTATTGTGACATTTCGGTAGTTTACGTTGGGGCGGCGAGAAGCTCGTTAAGTCGTCGCGGGTCGATGGTTCAAGGAGAGTGTAATGACAGGGAAGGAAGTGAACGTGGGAAAAACCACCCGGGATCTCACGCTACTGATGGTTGGGGGGGGGGGTTCTTCCTGTCAGTGCATAAGAATGGCAGGGCAGGAAGTAAATTGCATGACAGATGGGGCCGGTGAGTGGTGAGTAGAAGCTGGTGAGGAAGGAACGGTCTGACGGTGGTGGGATTCAGTGACAACAAGAAGCACCGAACTGAGAAAGCTGATGAGAGGAACAGAGCGGGTCCCTGGCCCACAATGCAGGTGAGAATGGAATGGCAGTTGGTGGTTCCCTGGTCTCTGGTCTCCCACTCGACGCAAGCGAGCTTGCTGATGTGATGATGAACTTGATGGATGAGCCCTGCCAAGGCAACAACAGTACCGTAACAGTAACAGCAGCAACAGCAGCAGCACCGGCAGCAGGAATACCGTCCGGCGTGCCAATACGGTTGCAGTGTCTCGCTAGCAGGTTTAGCTAGGGCACCGGTAGAGAAATTGCCAAGCTCAGGCCCCAATGACGGTCGCCCTGGCTTGATTTGCCGTTCATGCCAGCGGCCTGCCTTCGACGGGGATCTGCCCACTTGAGCTTCCCGCGAAGACCGCCCGCCAGAGGGCATAAGTCATGCACTATACCCTGGAGTAAGGCAGCTTTGATACTTGCTTGGTCCGTTGTTACGTTGGCACTGGGCCGTGTTGTCCAGGCGATACATGATTTGTGCAGTGCATAATGCGTTTGAGTGAGAGAGGCAAATCATAGTACTGCTATGTAAAGTACTATGAGGTCCGCCCAGCCGGCATACTTTGTACGTACTGTGTACGCAGTAATCCCTCCGGTCATAATAGAAGCACGCCGCCGGCAGAAACCGTGTGAACGGGGATCTGCATTTCTGAGCTGATGATCCCTCAAACTTCTTCACGCATCTCTCATCGGTGGTTCTGTCGGCCCCAGGCCTGGGCCCCACAGCCCCCGTCAGGCTCTCTTGGGGCCTCGGACCTTGCTCTTCTCGCCAACAAGGCGCAGTTACCATGTACATACTATGCACAAACCAATCCCAAAGTAGTGCGGAGTACGAAGTACTATGGCTGTGGTCCCAGTTCAGGCCAGCCCAGTGCGACTTGGAATCGCTGTCGCCCTCGCGTGGACCGTGTTTCGCGCCCTGTACTGTAGTACTACTACCGCCTCTGCCTCTGCTAGCCGGCTACACGACAAGGACCGAGCTCTCAGCTGAGCTCGTGCAGGACACCACCTCGTCCTTGTGCCATGCTAACGGAAGCTAGAGCCAGGGGTGCATGCAGCATTGAGAGGACGCGATCCGTGCCGGGGAGGGTCTACAACTCTAGCATCTGCGCGAGCGTCTGACGTTTCCAAGTTGGGCCTCGCTCGAATGCCTCGCGTACGAAACGCCATACATCATCGTGGTGCGATTTCAGACGACCGTTGGCCTCTGAATGCCGCGCAGACTGTGCGGTGAGGCTGGAATCTGTGAGGCTTCAGCAACCTGGCCACCCTGCCTTCAGCATACCATCTCGAGCTGCTGGAGCCTGAGTGAGAGGTGATGAGACGAGAGACTCATCACCTTGTGTGTGTGAAGTAAACGTCCGTGAGCCAAGGCCTTCTGCGTACACGGTCCCGGTAGTTGAAGCCGCTGTCGTTCATCGCCATTTGACAGAAGTGGATCCCTGGATCTCAAACAGCTCCGATGAGTATTGGGAAGATTGAGTGGCTCCAAGAACTCGTGGCCGGCTGTCTTGGAGTAGTATACTTTGTGGTCGTACCTAGTACGGCTGTGTAGGCGCTATGACCGGTCCCCGACCAAATCTCTGGCAGTGTTACCGAGCGGAGGACCGTGAGCCTGCGACATCATGCACGATGTGAACGAGTCGTCTTGCCTGGCCGGCCTGTCACCATCTTCCCAGCGTCGTTGGGGAGAACGCGTGGCCGTCCCCAGCGAGCCAAGCTGCTCCGCAGAAAAGCGAGTCGTCACGTCGACGACCCCAGAATCTCCGGGTGAAAGAGAGAAAAATTCCTGGACGACACGAGGACTCCGGCAGCTGGAGACTCTGTGACGGGGTCGATATCTTGCCAGTCACAGGTGTGCCAGCTCACTACGCCTGCAGAATCAAGACGAGACTGCTTCCTCTTTGGTGGTGGCGCGGTCGCAGGAGCCATTTTGGTCTCGAAGGCCATGCCTAGAACGGTCGCGAGACGGCAACTTCGGGTCTGCTAGCAAGCAGGGGAGCTGTGACGCTAGGAACCTGGCGGCCAACGATCAACCAACCAAGGCCTCGACCGCGGGATGACAATCTTGGTTCCGAGACCCCCACAAGAACACATTCACTGGGCTGGTCTCGTATCTGTCACGGCAGGCCTAACAGATTATCCCATTGAATAGCCTTGATGCAGATTGACTTGCCGTACCAGAGACAAGCTCACCAGGCGGCCCAGCACAGGAATCTTTCTCGAACGTCCAGATTTAAGATTTGCACATGTAAAGTTGAGACGAAGCTCCCCGGTTGAAACGTAGGCGCAGAACGGAGACCTGGAGGGACATGAACAGGCCGAGGGTTCACTCAGGTGCATCAGACTTCGTCGTCGGGAATTGGTCGAGGGGCTTCATCGGTAATGAGCGGGAGGGGCAGGTAAGATTCTCACTGCTCGTCGACCAAACGAGATCTCAATAGTGCCGATCAAGATGACAGTCCTTCGGGAGCATCAACGTTCATAAGAGGGCCCCAGAAGAATCCACCCCTCATCCTAACTTGCCAAGTGAGAGACGCGGCGGGGAATGTCGAAATGCCCTCTTGGTATTCAATGCTGGGTGTCCGGTGTTCAGGCGTGTGGCGCTTGCCCAAAAGCTCCCTAATCTAGCCAGAAGCTCGAATCATCAGTCCTCGTAGGAGTCATCCTCGGCGCATGCAAGTCGTTGTAACTTGTGGCAGGGTCCATTGGGGTGTGATTGACCCGGCGTTGAGGGTCTTCATGCAATGTCCGGTGAACATGATCGTGGGGCGCCAAGTCCGCAGCAGTTCGCCAGCAGAAGCAGAAGAAGCTGGGGCCGCCTGCTCGCCCATTTATATCCAACGCGAGGAATCTCGCATTCATCTGGCGCTGCACGTCCCTCGGGAAAGAGTCTCATCTCAATATCGTTCGTCTCATCGGTACTGTAGTAATACGGGCGTTTCTCGTCAGATTGCAACGCCAACGAAAGAATTAGTGGGTGTGGGTGTCCTTCGTCCACAACATTGGCTCTTCCACAAAGATGAAGTGTATCTCGTCTCAGCCTGACCTTCCAGCGGCAAGTCTGACATTCGGGGCAACCATTGCCAAAGTAGTCTGCCCCACCCTGTTTACAAATTCCTGTCGCAGGTCGGTTCAAGCACCAATGGAATGACTCGTCCTATGCGGCAACAATTTGTGAGCGTCAAGTAGAACACCGGCGCTGCAGCAGTCAGGAATTGAAGCCCATTGACCGACATGGAGACTGGTGTGATGGATGTTTAGTCGTTCAGCACAGGTCCCCTGACACACCACACTTTGTGCCTAGAAAAGGGGCGCCAGGCGTCGATCGGGAGGTCATTCCGACCCATCCGGACCCATCGCGCCTGGGTCGTTTCCGGCGCCTGGGAAATCTCGGCCGTGCCGCGCATGCCCGCGTGCTGCCCTTTGTCGTGGGAGGACAGCCGCGGCCCGTCGACAAGTCTCCCAAGATGGAATTAACCGGCGTCCGCCTCTACACAGTACTGTGAACATCCAATGAAGATCCGCTATGTTCGCTGGCGCTGCATTATCTCGCTGCCAGCGTGGGCAGGTCGTGGTTGGCCTGGACAGGCGCACTTCGCGTCGTTCGCGGCGAGAGACAGCTGGACGTCCTCGTGAAAGTTGGTGGCTGGCCATTGGACTGCGGCCTCGGTCTTTTTATTCTCTTCAGGCTTCTCGAAGGGGTTCTTGATCACCAGACCTGCATCTGCCTCGGGAACCATGCCGGCGCTCCTCCTTGACCGCCTTGCGCGTCGAAGTTGATTTGCGTTTTGGGCGGTCAAAGCCCAGAGGGCCCACCCAAGCCAGCCCCCCCCCCCCCAAGGCCCTTCTTCCGCGCTCACCGACTTGACTATCGGATCTCACGTGGCGATGAAAGGGGGTATTCTGCATCTTCATCGAGTCGGTCGACCGTTGCAAGCCCCCATTGAGAGATCCAGGCTACATTGTTGCATGGTTTGTGACGGTAGAGGGCAAGATACAGTGGGGATCCCGCGTAGAAGGATATCGTTTGTACCTCGGAGGGCTTGGAAAGTCGATTTTATCTTCGCCGGGGTTCGAGGCAGGTCTTAAGGTGCATCAAGTACGAGGGGCACGGTCGGACGAAAATGATCCCGTGACCGACGAGAGATGCTCGTCTCTGTGGGCTCGATCGATCCTCCGTGGCGGAACCGTCAAGACAACTTGTCGTCCCCCCTCCACCTCTACTCATTGTGGCAGTCGGAAGGTTACCCTCTGGACCATTTGACAGTCTTTCCTTGAGTTTGTTTTGGTTGTTTAAAGGGAAGATGTCGCTATAGTGGTCCTGTGATGTGGTGGACAGAACAAAACGCTGCTGTCGTGAGCGTACCATGGTAGGCGGTCAGATAAACCCGGGCAGCTGCATGCGCCAGTGCCCCCTCTGCCTCGAGATCTGATCTCGCTTTGAGATCCTGGTTGTCACAAGTGTGACGTTCACTGGAGTTTTCTTCGACTGGACAGTATGGTGGATGTCAGCGTACACGGCGACTGGCAAACAGCAGAACGGTGATAGTGGTCACTTTGTTTGAATCGTGGCCTTCGAGACTGGAGCTTTGCGAGATGTGTCGGTGGAAGGTGGTCGCTGCGTCCAGATGCTGGATAGCGATATGCAATGGGCCGAGGATGCCGGATCTTGGATGGCCGTTTGGAGGGATCGGACGGTCTTGATTCTTGGGCCAGAAGACGGAATTGTGGCTCGTGAGTTACCTGCCAGCAATCATGCCAGGTATGGCCGGAGAAAAAAGGCCTCGAGACTGGCCATGCTCGCTACGTCCTCCAAGCACCGAAGTTGGTGCCCGCGCGGTTGTTGGTGTTTGGAGGGGGGGCGGCCGACGGGGGCATAACGGTGTCCAAAGAGTGTTGAAGAATCCAAAGTCTGCACTTCTTACATGGCAATTACTCTATTGGCTTCTGGCGCTGGCAAGAGGACAGTCACCCCTGGATCTCCAACTTTGCTGCTTGGTGTTGTTTGCATAGGTTCTGTTGTTCGTTTGATCTCATCCCAAGTGGAAAATGCAAGGTTCTCGACAGCACGTTCACGCATGGTCGAAATCTGCCCTGTGGTCTTCTTCTTAGGCTTGTCGTTCTGTGAGCACAGCATCCCCAAGTTGTCAAGGCACCTCCGTCTCTGCCATCTTAACTGACATCACCTTCGTCTTTTCCATCCTCTGTGCAGCTGTCGGAGGTACTTTCTAGCATCAAGGACCACCTGCATACCCATACCTAGGTAGCCATATGCAGCTTCCCTTCCGTCTTCAAACACCTGGCATCACCAGCCTGTTGATCCGTCAGACCCTTCCATTCTGTGTCTCAAATATTTTCTCAGCTCCTCTCCCATGCTCCTTGAGGTAAGAAGGAAGTTCTCGCTTTACTTATACCATCTACAGATATGGGTGTCTATCGTACCAGAACAAGGCCACTTTTGCCCCTCTTGACTCCAGCATCGCACTGTCAAGATTCGTTTCCTGCAAACAACACTGACCCAGGGACAACCGTGATCTGTGAATTACTAGTCTTAAGGGCTTTCGATTGGACCACAGCAAACACAAGCTTGACGTCTTGAGGGTTCCATGTACCGGCGTTACCAAGGACCTCAACAACTTCACTCCACTACCTAGGTAGGTGAGCAATTCGGTCCCCTCCCCAACCCTTTCCCCGTCCCGCCTGACTACAAAAGTCAGCCTGCCTCTTGCCTGTTCTCTTCCACAGACTTCTCCTCCAGCTCCTCCCAAACCCGGGAACTCACAATTCCATACCCGGCCTTTGTTCCGTCTTTGGTCTTTCAGGCCCTGCCCTACGAGCACACCACCAAGCTGACCTTGGCCTGAAGCCAGACAAGTCGACCGGACTTTTGGTCCAAAGAAGCATCAAATACTTGCAGGACATTGGGCATCTGGAAGCAAGAGATCATCAAGACGCCTCTCAAGGAACTGCTGGAGCTGAACATCATCATAGGTAAGCACCTTTCCCGCCCAGGCGTTCTTTTGCTCATCCAAGGAGAAAGCAAGCTCCTTCCTGCCTTGACCATCAACCAGCTGCCCCGCTTCGCCACTTCCCTTTCCTGCCTCACCCACAGACCAGCATCTTCACTAATGGTCTCGATGACTGGGAGGCCCCCCCCCCCGCCACATTTTTTTCTTCTCTCCCTTCCCTTTCTTGTGCTCGTCCTGCTGACCATTGTCTGTCTAGTCACGTCTCTGGTTTCCGTGAGACTCAACAGCACTCTCAACCGTTCCACGTCGTCCAAATCACCGCAACCTCACTAGAAGCAGTCTCCAAGATGGCGGGTCTCTACATCAACAACACCAACGCTCGCGACACTTCCAGCCAGGGTTCGAGCAACCCTACCCTCAGCAAGGCCGAGCGGTACGTGGTTGTATTCCGTCTTTTCTCTATCGTTCTTGCAGGCACTGACACGCTCTTATCAGGATTCGTTGCTCAATCGATGGCAAGATGGAACGCATCGACCTGTTCTCTGGTAATGAGATCAAGAAATACCAGGATGCAAAGCGCAAGGGAAAGACTGTCCAGCTGAGATGCCGCAAGCACACCCGAGATGCTGTCACCGAGCTCATCTGCGTGGATTGTGGACAAGCCAGGCCCCTCGACAAGTTCAGCAACTCCGCCCGCAAGACCAACGGCTCTCATCGCTGTCGTGATTGTGTCGCCTGGACCGAGTCCGACATCGCGGGCGCCGATCCCCTGCCTGCCCCCGGCGACGTGTTCTCTCCGGATGAGCTCAACTTCGAGAAGAGGGAGCTGGTTCAGGACTTCCAATCTTTCGAGGAGGGTAGTATCGACACGTCTGACACGCAGACTCTCCAGTCGGGTCTGACTGCCATGACCATCAATAACTCCTGTCTGCCCGTCGGTCGCAATACCGAACAGCCCCTCACAACTGCTGCCCTGAGCGTTCACACCCGCAACCAGCCCGACAACCGTCCCGGCACAAGCTACGATCCCTCGTCTGCCCCTTCTGACCAGGTCTCCACCGTGGGCCTGGTGGGTTTGGGGGACGACCGCCCCAAAAACACGGGCGTCACCCAGTACACAGCCTGGGGTCCCAACGGCGAGGTCCAACAGCGCGCCCAGAGCGTCGTCACCCGCTCCGATGTTCCGTCCGTCAACACCACAGTCAAGGGCATTTCCAAGCGTGGTGGTTTCCTCAAACTAGACAATCGACGCGTTGCTCCCGATCCGCCCAATTACCTGATGAATCAGAACCCTGACGGTCAGCGCACTCATCTCTACTACTCCGACGACGACAGTGAGGATGAGCCCTAGCTTGTCAAAAGGCCCGACGAGTCGCGAGATGCACTTCTGGACTCGAGAAAGATACATTCTTCGAAAACCGTCTTGACTGGAGGGCGATTCGAATGTCCGATTGTCGAGGAGTTTCTCTCCCTTCCCATTTCTCATTTCCCCATTTTGGGACCATCAGCCAGCAGCAGATTCTGGTGGCTGATCGGTCGCGTTTGACTCTCCTCTCTCAATCACATAGACCGCTGATACATCCCAAAAGGTGACTGCCACATGCTGTGACCGAGCTTCGCTTCTGCCCGTACCGTGACGCGCCTCGAATGACCAGTGAGACTGCAAATGAGGGATGAAACTCTTGAGAGATACACCCAGACATTGCACATCTGATGTGCTTCCTCACAGACGAGTACAACCTTGTACTGCGGCCGCGAAAAGTCGTCCGACGTGTCTGCCCCTGACGTTGATCACAGTTCAGCAACAACCCGATCCCTCGTTCTCGGTGCCGCGTGTAGCGACAGACAGTGGTACCAAGGCCCGCATGGTACGACCAGTCTGCTGCGGTACAACCGCGAAGAGGAGAATGCCTATCGCCACAGCCACTTGCCGGCATGAAACCTTATTCGAGCCGCGGGCATAGTCAATCAGTCTCGTGCAGTCGCCCGTCAGGCCCGCGTAGATCGGCGGCCCTCGAGGAATAAGATCCACACACTCCCAGCATGACTAGGTTGCGCAGTGCGACAGCCGTGGGCGTTGTTGATTGCCCTGTCAGCGAGACCGCGGCGTCCTGTTGTCCAACAAGGCCTCGCCCGGGTGGGTTTTGGTTTGAGGCCTGATCAGCAAGGATCTCCCCTCCTACGGATGACGTTGGCCGGAGGAGCGGGTGGCTGGCTGGCTTCCACCGCCCGACTTGTATGAGGCTCACAGCCATCGAGCGAATTTGCGGGACCGTTGAAGATGAGCTAGCCATGCGCCCAGGGGCCAGGGAAAAGTTGCATTTTACCAAAGTTCCAGCCCGTCCTGCCCGTTTCCAGAAATTGAGCCCGGCCCACGAATCATATTCCTGACAACGCGCCATGGGCAGCTGCGGTTGCTCGAATCTTGGTCTTCACCTTTACTGACCTTACCCCTGTGCTTCAAGTCGATCACCTCGTCACCTCGTCACCTGTCGGGCAGGGCAATGTTCGTCTTGTTGAGCCGGGACCGTTCCTTTTCTGCGCTAGGTAATTTGTTCATCCTCCCACGTCTTCTCGTAATCTTTCTTTGCGTCTCTGTAGTCATTTTGCTGCGCTCATTGGAGCCTGTGGTGTTGTTCAAACATTGTTATCCACATCTACCTACGCTTTCTATGTTCTTTGATCGCGTGCTGTTCTGGTCGTTTAACACACGATGCATCGCTAGCCCAGTTTCAACACCAGGCTCATACCACGAGACACGAATTGGATCATGTGGAGAGCAGACAACAATGAAGCGAGTCAGCCGCAAGGAAAGCCCAGAAGACCATCTCTGATCTCTACCAATTGGGGCAAAGCCTTGCCTTCACAAGTCCAGCCGCCCAGGGGCTCTGAAAATGTGTCGCCACGGTCGCAAGGCGACGTTCCGATTGACAATAGGCAGACGGAGGAGATGAGGAAGAAGGCTGAACATGTCGCCGATGCTGCGAAGACAAGCCCTCCCTCTGACACGATGCCGCCAAGAACGTCCGAGCCCGTGCGGCCGAGTGAAGAAGTCCCAAGTTCAGGCCTTCCCAGGGCAGACCAGCCTGCTGCGAACTCGGTGCCTCCGGAGCTGTTGACTGAGTTGCGCAAGATCATTCGCGAAGAATTCGAGCAGCTGAGCCGGGGAACTACGAAAGTCACCAAAGACGAAACCGGCGACAACACACCACGACCACCGCCGGCACCGAGGGAAAGACCATCATCCCCGTTCAAGCCCTTTGTCAACGCAGCGGGCGTGTTTGTCTCCTCTTATCCGCCCAAAGACGCCGAGGAGAGAAAGGCCAGCGTGAGAACTGCAACGCCATCCCCGACGGCGGGACAGCAAAGGGACTCGCCGAAGCACTCCTCCGTCCGCTTCAGCGACGAGACCAAACCAGCAGTGCCTGACACGTCCCGCCCCGAAGAAGCCCGCAAGCCTCCGACCGGCGCAGGCCCGGAATTGACGACGATAGACAAGAGGTGGGGCGTGCTCTTCGACAAGGACGGGTCTCCTACCAAGCGCATGGAGCATGTTGCTCGAGGTCTGGCCAACTACATTATCGATGAGTTCATGCCGCAAAAGAGTATCGTCATCACCCCCGAGAAAATGGCAGCTTTCTATTCCCACCATCGCCCCGCGAAAGAGGCCTTCCCATTTGCAACCCTCTTTGGATCACGGCGTTCCAAGGATTTCAACGAAGCACTGGCCAGCCTCTACGAGGATCTCGGATGCCAGTACTTTCTCGTACAGGCGGACAGCAGATCCCGCCCGGCTGTACCGAGTCTGACGCCGCAGGGGTTCATGCACTGGCTCGTCACATTTATACAGGCGTATCCGGATGAGGAGGCCAGACGCCTGGACAAGGTCGTCTCTGCCCTGCCAATCGAAGCCGACAGTCTCCTGGACGGCAAGCCCGAGAGGCTGCCCAAACAAATCTCACGTTACTTACTCCCCGAACAGGCATCGCGCAAGGCAAAACGGCTCGTAGACGAGGCGATGAGTGATTTTGCGGAGGATATTAAGAGCGCCAATGCGTCGCCGACGAAAGGCAGCAATGGTACTGGACGACCGACGCCGATAATCGTCACGGCGACCTCGGACAAACGCGGGTCAATGAACGCGACTGGCGCTCCCAACTCGCGATACGTCCCAGAACCATCGACCAAGGATGCGCAAGGCGGGGAACCAGGCAGCAATGGCTTCCACAAGGAAAGAAGAACCACAACAGCGAGTGCCACCCGTGGCGATCTCCGCGACCTGGCAGACGACAGGAGCCGGCGCTTTTCCATGCCGCCACCCCCGACGCCGCACAGGACACCCCGTCCGGGCTCAGTTGATATTAACGGCCGCAACACGCCGATCAGGGAGGCCTGGGGCGCCACGCCGTCCGGTGGTCTCCCGGGCCGAGCTCCTTCTTCGGCGTCGCACCGGAGGAACCGCAGCCCCACGCGGAACCCGTACAGCCAGTCCGTCCCTTCGAACCTCGAGGGCGTGGGCGAGCGGTCCCGCGGGTCGGCGAACATATCCGCGGCGGCGGAGAACGTTGCTGCCAGCGTCCTGGGGGCGAACGGCACCGGCGCTGCGCCGAATTCTTCAAATACAGCACAGGGGAGAGGAATGCGGGATACGGGCAACACCGAATATTTTAGCCAGTACCGACACAAGAGGGCGAGTCTGGACGGCGGAGCCGCTCCGCGTGAGCCCTCCGTATCTTGGAACATCAGAGACAAGGTGGACCCCGAGAGTAGCAGCAGCAGCAGGTCGAGCAAGAGGCGGAGCATGGTACTGCCGGAGACCAAAGGACCGACGTGGGACGACTATCTGAAGAGCTCGGCGGCCAGGAGCTCGACGCCTGCGGCGCCGAAGAGGGATCCTGGGTATCACTCTGCGAATTGAAGTGGAGTGAGTGCTAAGGACGCGATGTTTGGTGTTTATGTCGGCTGGAAATGCACTTATGGAGTCCACACGGTCGTACATTCTTTCATTTTATTTCTCGACACATAAATTTTGGCACGACTTACGACTTACGCTTGAACGACCATGACGCGCAAAAGACAAAGCAACAACCACAAAAAAAATCCCGGTCTACAAGGAGTTTTAATAAAGGGCAAAGGCACTGTAGGCGGCCGGTTCCTGGATTGAGTCCGAAAAGGAACACGGGGTATGAGCATGTGTCAAGTTGTATGAGAAGTCCTGGAACGGATACCCAAAGCAGGAGATACCTCAAATTGAGCGGTATAGAATTATCTGTCAAGGCAGTACAGCCTGTCACCCACTGCATCATCTCATATGCTCCTCCGCTTTTAGGGACGTCCTTCATCAGCCATACTGGATTGGGCCTTCAGCACGCGACAAGCCATTGAGGTCCACATCACGGAAGGAGGTCATGGGATAGCCCTGTGCCCTGCGAGTTGCTCGAGCGCATGAGACACAACGTCTCACGAGCTAAGGTGGGCGGAGGATCTTCAGTACACTTTACCCAGTTCGTGTCGGCTTGACGACATAATTTTAAAGGGCCAGATAAAAGAAAGCGTGGGCTGGAGAGCTTCCAGTCTTTCCAAGTTCTCACAGAAAAGAGTGCCCGTGCAGTCGTGTCGTGTGTGCGTGTTTTATCTTTGCCTTCTTCCTCGGGATGGGAGATGGGGGTTCGATATGGTTGGAGGGGGAAGCTCTTCAACAGTTCCACCACAGCACTGGTACACGACAAGAGGAATCCGATGCCTCTTCCTTGCATAGATTGGTGGGTTTTTACATGTGGGCAAGTCACAAGCCAACGCCCACATGGCCAGTGACCCTGAAACTGATCAGCTTGGTCCTGCCTATCTTGTAAGTGGGATGGTCTGCCCGGCCAACATCGCACAGAATCCTTCTCGGCTCATGGCAGGGGCTGAGGCGGCTGGGCGGTCCACGGTAGGCATATCTACAAGCAGAGGACTGTGGTGTCTGTCATTGGGCTGACAGCACGGCGAGGCTACAAGTGCTCTACTTTGGAGGACGAGATTGCATATTGAGGACCCGGCTTCGCTGACGCGTCCCTGTCGCAAGACAGATGCTCTGACCCTGTGGCCCTCGTGAGGGAGGGAGGGGGCGGGGGAGGGGCTAGATAGACCTTTGAGGCTCCTCAAGGCTCAGCCCTCTGGGAATCGAGAGTCACTGATATTATCCAGCCGGGCTCTGCTTTTTTATCTCGCATGGCACGAATTACTCGTCGAGTGGGGGAAGGCCCCGCCATGTACTTGTACAAAGCATACGCCCAAACCCTGTTGAGTGAAGGCGCAGGGAGATCCGGGGTCGAGGATGGGGCCAACGGACCACTGGAGCAAGTTCTCTGGATGCATAGTATCATATTTGTAGTGTGGTAGACGACGTCTCCTGGGTCTGTGGGGGCACCCGTGTCGAACGAAAACTTGGCAGGTCGCGTGCCCGCTTCAACCCAAGTCGATCACCGTTAAACATGTTTTTCACCCCTCAACATCAGATACTCTTGAGCTGCACGCCGCGGGCCTAAGTGAGAGGTAAATTACAATGCAGTTCTGGCAAACTATCTTTGACAATGTATGTACTGCTGACGCCTCGCACACTCGTGTCGATATCGATTGCACGTCCGAGCCGTGTCGGCCGTTTAGTCAGTTCCATTGTCTGGGGACCCGGTGGTTCGATGATTGGGGCATATCAGTCGAGTTTTCGACGTTGAAGGAATCAAACGAGCAGCGCCAGGCTACTGCACAAGTCTGCTGTGGTATAGTGGGCAGGAACGAACGGCACGCCTTGGTGTGTACATAAACAAATCCGCCACTGATTTTGGCTGGACAGATTTCTCCGTCAGTATCAATCTTGCACATTTTGGCTGGGCCAACAACCTTACCAACATCCCTACACTCCTTCACTGCCCAGGCGGTCGGTAGTACGGTAGTGGGGTGCCCAGGTGCCCTAGTGGGGACGCCTAGTTTAGCCTTTTGCGGGGGTGGATCCCTCTGCGCCGTTGGACCCCCATCGCCCTGCCCTGCTGATCCCTGCAGGCCAACCATTGACGTAACGCCGTCCAATGTCCCACGGCCCAAGACCATCCTTCAGCATCGGTCGATCACGGGGCTCGCCGACAAGAATGGTGTCTGGTCCTTTATTGAGTGCCATGCCAAGAGGCTGACCGCTGACGACTCACACCTGTCCGCCATCCTCCTCCTCCGACGAGGCTGAACACCTTCACCAGGCGGAATGACGTCGCAGGACTGGGAAGGAATCCTTCGAGATGCGGCTTCACAAACCTCTTACTGCGCACAACAGAGCTCTGATATCATGAACTTACGGCAAGACCGATTGCATCGAGCCAGCCCGCGAGGATCCATGTGACAGGTCGATCACTCCGGTCCCGACCCCTTGACACTGTGCTAGTCGTGATAAAGGACGAAGACGCTCGACAACGTCCGCTGGAAGGGTGTCAACATATATGTGATGCTCCTAAGGCCTCTCCACAGTGTCCCTCAGGATGGACCAAAGTGCCATCTGGCGATCGACATGTTCCCCGCGTTCCTCGCGCGCCGACAGCCTGGTCCAGCCAACAGGAGCGGTTGGTGTGACTTGACCATTGGTCGAACGTTGACTGTCTCTTGAAGTTGGGCTGATTAGAGAAACTCTAATGGCAGACGAGGCAGGCATGGGGAATCGTGTGGGTAGATAAACGCTTGCTCCCTCTCGTGTTCACCTGCGGTGACTATCCGAGGAAATATCAGTGAGCCAACTCTTCAAGCTATTCACCGTGATCGTGGAAGCTGCAAGTGGCAGAAGCTTGTCTACTCAAGTAGTCTTGTGCCTCCTTGGCTCTCACTCAACCAAAAACTAGTCCCCGTTCATGTCTCTTGGCTGAGCTTGGCCAGTAGCCTCTTTTTTCTAGGTTTCTATTTCGTATATCCCCTTCGAGCACCACAGAGGTTTTCCTTCATCATGGCAGACGAGAAGCATGACCGGGCTGCTTCGTCCGACTCCAAGCCCGAGGTAGAGCACTCGGACCAGGCTGCCGTTCCCTCACCTGCCCCGGACGATGGCCTCGCGGAGCGCCGCCAGGCTTCGGCCAAGGCCGAGAACCCGCTCTCAGGGGTCAGCGAGAGCGAACTGAGCCGTATGGTCGAAGAGTATTGTGCTCGCCATGGCTTCGATACCGAAGAAGATCTGGTACGCTCCTTCCACTCCTTGAGACACCCCACGCCCTACATACCTCTTCACTCGACATGACTGTGAGAATGGAAGGGTCTCGCTAGCATCCTCTGTGAATTCTTTTAGGGGGACCTTGTGTCAGGAAGGCCGGGGGTGGTCACGATTACGATCACGTGACCACCCTGACTATTCACAGGCCCGATCGGGTAAAGCCTGGAATATTTACAGGGCAGGATGCACATAAATAGCTGCGTTTTGAGGCAGAGAGCTGGAACTTTCCCTTCTTCTCTCCCCCAGACCGCCCATCACCAATCGAATTACATCTGATCCCCAGTAAGCTCCCACAGACATGGCTGACAGAAACCCAGCGCGTGTTCAGACTTGGGGCCTTGATCGCCGGCAACGATTTCCAATGGGACAGTATCTCGGGCCTCACGGCCGATGAGATATCAGGTCTAGAGCTGGAGCGTGACCACAAATACAAGAGTCTACCCAAGACACTCGTTGGCGTCGTGGTGGTCTGCGTACGTATACCCCATTATCATCACCGCCACCGAAGGACATATACTAATTTCTACCCCATCCAGGCTCTATGCGCAGCTGTACAAGGGATGGATGAAACAGTAGTTAACGGGGCTCAGTCATTCTATAAGGTTCAGTTCGGCATTGGCGACAAGAACTCCCAGAGAGACTCTTGGCTACTAGGCCTTCTGAACTCCGCACCTTACCTATGCTGCAGTCTGGTGGGCTGCTGGTTAACTGAACCGATGAATGCCAAATTCGGCCGTCGAGGAACAGTATTCATCGCCTGTGTGATCTCTGCTCTGGCGTGTTTTTGGCAGGGCTTCACGAGTGAGAACCCCAAACAGCACCTTGCCCCTGACCTGTACGAGACTGACAGCCTCCTCCCTGTAGATAGCTTTGGGCATATGTTTGCTGCTCGCTTCGTCCTTGGTCTCGGCATTGGTCCCAAGTCTGCCACAACTCGTGAGTGCTGCTGACCTCTACTTGAGACTTGATTGATGTGTATAGAGTGCTAACTCTCCCCAGCAATCTTTGCCGCCGAGTGTGCTCCGCCCAAGACGCGAGGAGCTCTTGTCATGCAGTGGCAGATGTGGACGGCATTTGGTATTATGTTAGGCTACGTGGCTGACCTCGCTTTCTACTTCGTGAGTCGTGTCCTTGGCTGCCTCGCCGTCTCGCTACCCAGAGGTTCGTATACTAATTGAAAGGTACAGGTTCCCGACCATGGTATTGAGCTAGGCTTGAATTGGCGACTCATGATGGCTAGTGCTATGATTCCCGCCTTGGTCGTCTGCTGCCTCATCCCATTCTATCCGGAGAGCCCGCGCTGGTACTTGACCAAGAACAGGCACAGCGACGCATATCATGCTATCTGCAGGCTGCGTCATCACAAGCTTCAAGCCGCCCGTGATCTTTTCTATATGAACATCGGTCTCGAAGCTGAGAGGGAGGCCATGTCCATCGGGAAGAGCAATCGGATCAAGGAGTTCCTCACTGTCCGCAGGAATAGGAACGCTATGATTGCTTCCGAGGTCGTTATGTTTATGCAACAATTTTGTGGGGTAAATGTGAGTTTTCATCGGAAAGAGCTTGAATTACAACACCGGATGAAAAGAAGCGAAAGAAGTATTAACTGGAAATTTCTTAGGTGATTGCGTATTATTCGTCCGAAATATTCCTGGAGGCCAACTTCAGCGAGACGTCTGCTCTGGCTGCCTCCCTCGGCTTCGGCATCATCAATTTTCTCTTCGCCATACCGGCTATTTACAGTCAGTAGTACCTGAACATTCCCACTTGACTCCATCACATCGCTGACACATGTCTCAGCTATCGATACATTTGGTCGGCGAAATCTACTGTTGACTACTTTCCCGCTCATGTCTTTATTTCTGTTCTTCACAGGATTCAGTTTCTGGATCCCCGGCGAGACAGCACGTATCGCCTGCATCGCCCTCGGGATCTATCTCTTCGGCGTCGTCTACTCGCCGGGCGAGGGTCCCGTGCCCTTCACTTACAGCGCCGAGGCCTACCCGCTCTACATACGCCCAATCGGCATGTCGCTCGCGACGGCCACGACGTGGTTCTTCAACTTCGTCCTGTCCGTGACGTGGCCGTCACTGCAGCAGGCGTTCAAGCCGCAGGGCGCGTTCGGCTGGTACGCCGGCTGGAACATCATCGGCTTCTTCCTTGTCCTCTTCTTCGTGCCTGAGACCAAAGAGAAGACTCTAGAGGAGCTGGACTCGGTCTTCAGCGTCCCGCTGCGGAGGCACGCCCTGTACGGCCTCGAGCAGTTTGTGTACTTTTTCAACCGATATGTCCTGTGGCGCCACGTGGATAAGCCCAAGGTCCCGCGCGAGGAGATTGTTGAGCAGCCAGAGAAGGCGTTTGTGCACAAGCAGAGGGAGTACGACGCCGAGAAGCGCGTATGAGCGCTGCTGAGAAGCAAAATTGGGGACGTTTCATTCTCATGGCTGAAGTGATGACTCGACTGGGACCGCCTTTACCCAGGGGGCCGCGGGGGGGGGGGGGCGGCGGTTAAGCGCTCGAGCGAGGCGCAAATCTCCCCGGCTGCTTCTATGGACTTGTTCTTGGGGTTCCATATGGATTAGAATAATAATGAGTACCGTCCGTCGAACAATTACAACTGCGCTTACCGGAAGAATTTTGCTCGTGGTGACGGCAAGCAGAGAACACTCCTATCGCTTGACCGAAGCCAATGGTAGGCCTTTGCCATATGCCAGATATTAAACAAAGGCTATCATCTGGTGAAGTTATACCAGAGGAGATTTACTCCAGAGGGTCTAATTCCAGAGGTGGATTCCAGGAGGTTTTTGTTGCAGTGAAAGCAAATCTGGACTGGGCACGGCTCTTCTCATGTTCTGCCTGCGCTGGGCTCTCCGTCGTACAATACGTTCAGCACCCGTTGTCACGATTATGGACGCTTGTGTGCGATGGAAGAACAGACCGCACAATCGCCTGACAATCAAGCCGTTTGTGCTTTATAGGTCAGACCACCGAACAAGATGTGCGCGACTGGCCGGGGTGCCAGCAGCTCGAGCCATAGCATCCGGTTAGGAAAGCGAGCGACAGCGTATCCTTTCGGGGAGGGACTTTGTCGCCGACGGGTGTTTGGCAGTCCTCGGAGCCCGTGTCGGCCCTTGGGTTAATAAGTGTAATGTGCCAATGCGAGGTCGCATGGCCAGCTAGCTCCACCTCGGAGGTCCATCCTGCTCAGTGCTGACGTTGAAGAGATCCAGGAGGCACTCGACGACAAGATTACCCTTTGCGGACGAGCCGCACGGTCTGGGCTTGAACCCGAGCTGTGGACCTCCGAGCTCTTGTGCGACCATGTAACTCAGAACAAGAGTTGGACTGATCACCGTGTCCCTTCAAGAATCCTCCCAAGTCATCGTCGAGACTGGGGACACCCCCAGCCTAAGGTCTGGTGGAGACAAGCTAGTTTAGAGGCCGACAGTTGCAGTCATTGGTCATGGAAGGACGGGACGCATGAATGTTGATGAAGCCCCCAATGATGGCAAGAACGTTCCGGCCCGCGGACGACCGAGGATACTGCGCTAACAGCCCTGCGCCGTGGGCGGGCGGCGCATGAGATGGTGTGGCATCGGGCCAGGCAAAGCGCCGGCATTGGCACGTTGAAAGGCGCGTCCTGGCGTCCCGCAGAGGCTGAAGCACATGCAACTTGTCGCTTCCAACGCCCGGATCCCGCGGAGAGGCCCTGCCTTTGGACTGCGTCATTACATAAAAGAAGAAAAGATCCCTTGCTCGGCTCGCATGCGCAACACACGTCTCGGTCCGCGAAGAGTCTCTGCTGCTTTTTCCCTTGTCTGGCCCATCTTGTTGTGCTTCGCTTTGTAGCCGGGAGGTCATCAGCTTTTATTTTTGTTCTCATGTCTCTGGAGTGTATAGTTTTTTGACGTCTCAACCCGGCCCTCCCCCCCCCCTGCGCCGCCCCCCACCGCCTCAGGACCCCTCCGCACAACAGAAAAGTCCCGGCGCAGAGCCGAAGCAGAACAACATGCCCGGCAGCTCGCGCATGCCCATTAGCTTGCGCGATGGCCTCTCCAACGTTAAGAAATCACGGGCGGGCAGTCCGCTGCAGCTGTTGAATGTTGAGCTGTAAGTGAAGAAGCTCTCAAGACTCAGGTCTGCCCCCAATTCGGATCCGGGTCCAGCCACCGCGGGCGCCGGCGAGGTGACGAGGCGGCGAGTGCCGTCGGGTGCTCAGGGGCAGGATTGACCTCTTTTGCCATTTGCCCACGGGTTGAAAAGGCGCAAACACTCCGCATGTGTGGTCAGAGCACTGTGCTTCAAGAAGAGCGCATACCGAGTAGTTCCTGCGTCGCGCAAGCGAGAGAAGACTTCCCACTAGATCACCTGGCGCACCCCGCGACGGACTTTCATTCAAGCTTCGGGCTCAACGGATACGATCAGCGGACTGACTCGTCTAACCCTGACGCAGGCTCAAGAACATCATCTTCTTTTACTATCTCTTGCGGTGGACCCGGCGCTCCTTCTGGAAGCTCAAGGGCCGCGGGCTCATCGGCACCCTCGTCGAGCTGTACACCGACGCGCGGCGCATAACCTATGGCTGGTTCCTGTCGGCGCCGGGCGTCCGCAGCAAGGTCAAGGCCCAGGTCGACGAGGCCAAGGCGAAGCTGCAGTCCAAGCTCATCAACCCCGGCGAGAAGCGCTACGTGACCCTCCCGAAGAAGGGCTGGAGCGACGAGGACCTCCGCGCCGAGCTGACCAGGCTCTCCGAGCTGGACCATACGCGTTGGGAGGACGGCTACGTCTCGGGCGCTGTGTACCACGGAGAGGAGGACCTCATCAAGCTGCAGACGGAGGCGTACGGAAAGTTCACCGTCGCCAACCCTATACATCCAGATGTGTTCCCCGGCGTGAGGAAGATGGAGGCCGAGATCGTGGCCATGGTCTTGTCGTTGTTTCATGCGCCGGCCAACGCGGCTGGAGTCACGACGAGCGGTGGTACGGAGAGCATCCTGATGGCCTGCTTGAGCGCAAGGCAGAAGGCCTATGTCGAGAGAGGCGTGACGGAGCCGGAGATGTAAGTTCGCGCCGGCATTGTGGGCGTGTGGGGGACATGAGCCAGCAAGTACTGACAGGCTTTGTTTGGCGCCTAGGATTCTGCCCGACACGGCACACACCGCCTTTCGCAAGGCATGCCAGTATTTCAAGATCAAGATGCAACTGGTGCCCTGCCCAGCGCCTGGCTACCAAGTCGACACACGCCGCGTCTCGAGGCTTATCAACGCCAATACTGTCCTCATCGTAGGCAGCGCCCCCAACTTCCCCCACGGCATCATGGACGACATTCCCGCGCTTTCGAGGATTGCCCAGCGACGCAATATTCCTCTGCATGTGGACTGCTGTCTCGGATCCTTCCTGATGCCATTCCTCGACAAGGCCGGCTTTGAGGTGCCTCCCTTCGATTTCAAGTTGCGCGGCGTGACCTCGATATCGTGTGACACGCACAAGTACGGCTTCGCGCCCAAGGGCAACAGCGTGTGCCTCTACCGCACCGAGGAGCTGCGCGCGTACCAGTACTTTGTCATCCCCGACTGGTCTGGTGGCGTGTACGCCTCCCCCGGCTTCGCGGGATCCCGGCCCGGCGCACTGATCGCCGGGTGTTGGACCAGCCTGATGAGGGTGGGCGAGGAGGGCTACCTGAACGCGTGCGTCAAGATCGTCGGTACGACTAAGAAGATCGCCGACCGCATACGCGACTCGCCGGTGCTCTCGGCCGAGCTCGAGGTCATGGGGAAGCCGCTGGTGAGCGTCGTGGCGTTCACGGCGCGCAACCTCAACATCTACGACATCGCGGACGAAATGACCCACCGCGGCTGGCACCTCAACTCGCTGCAGGACCCGCCCGCCATACACGTCGCGGTCACGATGCCCATCGTGAAGGTGTGGGAGAAGCTGACCGAGGACCTGGAGTCGGTCATCGAGGCCGAGAGGGAGAAGGAGCGAGTGAGGATCGTCGAGGGCAAGGGGGCTAAGGGCAAGGCCGTGGGCGACTCGGCGGCGCTGTACGGTGTCGCGGGCAGCCTCCCGCACAAGGGCATCGTGGTGGATCTGGCCAGAGGGTTCCTGGACACGCTGTACAAGGCATGAAGGGAGAGCCAACCAGGACAGCCATGGGTAGAGGAAGCATTGTATTCTGTAGTTATAACGCCCCGTGCATGAAGTAGGGTCTGCATTGATACTCCTTTTGAAAGAATAGAATGCACCACCAGAGGCAGAGGGCTGACACTGTTGCTGGCCAGCTGCTTGGTTCAAAGCAAGAAGAATGAATTGCAAAGTTTAGAATTCTGTCAAGATTCCTACTATCCAATCCTGGGAAAGGACGCATGCAAAAAGCACCTGCTGTTACATGAGGTTGTGTTGTGAGAAGTTCTCCGAGGTGCGAGCTTCATTTCTGAGGTTGAAGGCACATGATGTACCCAAGCCTAGTTTGTGATCTCTCACAGGAGACTGACAAACCCAAAAGAGACATAATTGGGGACAGGCATCACATCAGAATCAGAACAGACTATCAGTGATGTCGATTCATGTGGTTTCCATTGTTTGCACTCGGAAGAGTCTTTCCCTCTAGCTCTACCGTAGACATGGATGAGGTACTACCTATGGTAGCCATCGTGGTGGTGGTCCTCTGATCGTCAGTACTTGAGAAAGGCTTCCCCTGCCCGTGATTGCAAGTATGCTTCCTCGTCACTTCCTCTCTGTCCAGCCGTTTATTTCACTCCCTTGGAAAATCATGATGCCCCACCCCCCCGCGATCCTTCGTCCTCCTCCATCTTCCAATGTTCTTCACAGGTCAGCATCTCTGTTTCGGAACTGGCCAGTTCCCGGGTCGGTCTGCTTGACCAAATTCTCGGCGTCTCCGACCTGGCGTCGTTCAGACACCTCCAGCTCGTGCGGGCTCTTCAGCCGCTTGTGTAAAATGTACCTCATGCCCATCGCCAATCCCTGAGACCTTGCATCTCTCATGGCTGCTGATTGCTATTGCAATGGCTCTGATGAGCTGGACAGCCTGTTGAGGTGCAGATAGACGTCGGTGCCGTACCTGCCGTAACACACAAAGAAGAGTTAGTCTCAGCCTCCACGTCAACAGTCTCTAGCTCCGAGTCACGGGTCCGCTCTTTTAGTCTTTCATACCCGTCACCCTCTTCTCTGACGGCCACCAGCAGCTCCTGCCACCTCAAAACCTTTCTTCTTTGCTTGGTTTTTGGGGAGAGACAAACTTACCCTTCCATGCTGATCAGCTTCAGGTCGCCGCCAAAGTACCGCGCGTACAGACGCGAGATGGGCAGTCCGTAGCCGAATCCCGCCATCGGCGCCTTGAAGTCGCTCTTGTCAAAGTCGGGATCCAGACTCGGCGTGCGGTCGACGGTGGTGTACATGTACGTCCACACCAGGGGAATCGCGCTGCGCGGGATGCCGCCGCCCTCGTCCGAGATCTTGATGGTAATGTCCTCCTTCCCCTCGGCGACGATGACCTTGGTCACGGGGAACTCCTGCTTGTCCTGGCCGTGCGTCTCGACGACGGCGCGCAGCGAGTTCTTCAAGGTCTCGAACAGCATGTGGCTCAGGTGGCCTGGGACGTACATGAAGTTCAGGTTCGGGTTGCAGACGAGCTGGATCTTGGGGGCTTCGAACAGGCCGTAGTGATCCTCGCACACGAACCTCGCATTCTCGATCGCCTCCTGAGCCAGGTCCATCACGTTCGTCTTGGTGCATATTATGCCCACATAGCTCGGGTCGATGTAATGGCTCTGGTCCGTCAGGGCAATGTGCTGGCCGATCAGCATGCGGATGCCGATGCGCGACATGTAGAAGCGGTCCAGGAACGACTGGATGGTGTGGTCGATCTGCATACGCTGGCGCTTGCGCTTGTACTCGAGGATGCCCTGGGCCATGGTCGTCACCACACCGTCGTGTCGTCGCTTAATCTTGTGCAGGGTCTGGGCGAACTTCTGGTTGTACAGGGAGAGGTCGGGAGGCCAGTCGCCATGATCGTCGACCATGGCGAAGTAACGACGAGCCGCCTGGTATGTCTTCGCCCAGCCATTGTTGTTGCCGTTCTGCTGCTGCTGCTGCTGCTGCGGCATGGACGTGTACTGGCCTTCGCCGATGGAGGGGTTGGGAGTGGCCTCTGAGAGGAGCTGGCCCTTACCGAAGCCCTTAGATGGCTTCATGAGCCTTTCCTTCGTCTCCTTGGGCAGCTGGGGACGGGGGAGCTCCGTGATCTCCTGTTCCATCGCCGACACGCGTCAGTACCCGTTCTGATGGTTCCTCGCGAACACGGGGGAGGGATGCACAGAACGACAGTGACCGACAATGTCCTCCAACGCCGCTATACATACCTCGAAAGACTGTGCATACCAGTCGGAGACCCTCTGCACGGAGGGCATCTCACTCAGGCCATCCGGAAGATTGTTCAGTTCCTCGACTCGATGGGCCAGGCGAATAGGCAACTCCTCGGCCAGGAACTGTGAAGCTCGGAATAGCGTACCTGGCAAGACAGCATAAGCCACACGGATCGCCGAACACACAGACACACACAGCAAGCGGGTGTGTAGGATACAGTGCATAGGCATTGGCCCTCGCACAGGCAACTTACCAACGGACGGCTTCTCGCCAAACTGGACCATCTGACGCAGGGAGACACCAGTTGCAGGGAACTTGGCGTAGTGCGCGATGCGCGACTGGAGGGCGTGGTCAGCAAGGAGGCCATGGCGAGCACACCACCATGGTGTGAGGGGCCGGCCGAGGCCGATGGTCAGGGTGAGAGAGGACTTGCCATCAAATCTGCGCTGCCCCTCCACGCCATGTTGAAGATGTCGCGTGGATCCCCACGATTCCCGAGAAGACAGCTCTTCAACTACCGTTGCACCATTGAAGGTTGGTCATCCCTCGAGAATGGGCAATTGGGTCTCGCTCGAGGATCTATCTGGACAGGGTTGGAGTGGCCCGGAGGAAGGTTGGAGGTTGAAGGTGTGACTCTTGGAGAGGAAGTACTCTTAGCCGAGGCAAGGCGCGGGACTTTATCGATACTGATCGAGTCCAGTATGACGCAACTGTCAGAGTGGGAGTGCAGATGATCGCAAGTGTGCAGTGTTTGAGTTGAAGGGGGGATGAAAGGGGAACGAGGGTAATGGAGACTGAGGTGAAGAGTCGGTGCAGTCCCAAGATCCTCAAAGCTCGTGCAGAGAAATTGTGTCTTGACACAAGAGATGGACGGGCAGGTGAAGGTCGAGAGGCTTCCAAAACGAGCACAAGAAGGTTCCTCGAGCAGTCATCAGTGCTTCCACTGTCTTTGGGGCCGGCACTTTTCCTTTTGGGAGGGTCCAGCCCAGTGCCAGTGGGCCCCTCTCTTGTGCACCGCGTCCCCACAGGCGGGTGCTGGCGCTGCACCAGATCTTACAAAGTAACATGCTGACAGGGGACAAGCTTCCATGTTTCCGGCAAGAAGGGCGGCCTGCAGCCGTGTTTTCTCCACAGGCTCGGGCGCGCTCCAAGGTGCATGTGGCCGTCTACCGGAGGAGCCACAGCACCTCCTACAAAGACTGCACTAATAATCTGCAAGGTCTACATAGTAGTAGCCCTGGACTACATCACTTGTGCTTGGTCTAAGTAAATGTGCAGGTGGTCATGACTCCCAAGGGCCACCACTGCGACTCAGATATATCGACCATGAGTATCTTCTGCCGATGAGAACATTCTTCATGCCCATGTGGATGGAGATCTGAGGCACTACTAGACCTGTCCCACAGAGTCAGACAGCCACAGGCCTGTTTGCATACACACTGGCCATCCTCTGATCACATGTCAAAACTAATGGGCGCTTCGGGAGCACAGAGGGAATCCTTGACAGGCCATAACCAGGAGCTATATACGGAAAGCATACCTGTATCCCAGCTCGATCAGAGATTGTAGGGGCTCAAAAACAGAACAGGGGCTCTCTGCTTCTCAGGCCATTCTTCTATTCAGACATTGCAAGTCATACGAGAAACCTCAGCCTCCGGCCTTGCTAGACAGTCTGAGGAGGCTGAACAAATGTTCCACTACTCCGGGCTCGGCCGATCGGCTCTTCTTTTGGACCGACGCCCCTTGCATGTTTGCATTTGATATAGTGGGTGGAAATGGGGGATCCATAAGGAAGAGTGTATCTTGCACATAGCCCGCGTAGCATGTACGGGGACTGCGGATACGGGTTCCCAGCGGGGTCCAGACCGTTGACCGTGGACGACCGTGAAGCCCTTCAGTCACACCACATCAATTGATCCATTCTCGGAGACAGACCCGTAATTATTTCCCTCTTTCCCACTCAGGGGCTCAACACCCTGCGAATGCGATATGCCTCCCCTTTGATTTCACATGCACGGTCAAACTCTCGGTCCTTGGTGCCAGCCAGAGCTCTCTAAGTGAGACCTTGCTTGGACCGTACGACACCCACCTCCGCCGGCGTCACATACTTCAGAGTTGCCCGAATTGCACGACCGACGGCTTCTCACAATTGCGCCAGCGAGATCACCTCCTGCAGGTAACCCGAGTATCCACATCCAGCGAAACCACGGCTCGACAGACGGCTCGGATGATGCGCAATTCGGCGCACCCCTATCTCCAATGAACTTCCACATATCACCCTTCTCTCCCTTGCGGCCACAGTTCGCATCCAGCAGCCCGAGCACTGCGCGGTCGCAACATGGTTTTGCTGACCACGATCTCGACAACGACTCCGGCCCTGTCCGGATCGCGGTGGAGTCGCCGGACGCGGACGATGAGCTGACCAACGACACGGGCCCGGGCGACTCGGACTCCCTCTCGGACGTCTCGGCGGACGACGTCACCCAGGACAGCCGCGATGTCCTCGTCCAGCGGCTGAACGACCTGGCCGAGAGGCTCGCCGGCGCCAACGTCAGGGCGGCCAGCATCGAGGCCCTGCACAGGCAGGTGGACGACATGGAGAGGGAGATGCGCGGGGGGAGCAGGGACCGCAGCACGAGCCGGCACTCGGCCTCGTCGAGGACAAGGCGGCAGTCGCACAACTCCGGCCCGCGGCCCAAATCGCTACAGCTTCCGCCCAGTCACGGCCGCGCCGAGTCGCCCCGCCCTATAAGCCCCTCGTGGTTCATGTCGCGTCTTCAGAGACAGCCATCAACCGACCTGGAGAAGGAGACAAGCACCAGACACAACAACACATCATCACCCAGGCCACAGCAGCAGAAGTCCGAATCACATTCGCCCGGTGTGGTGCAGCAGCGACCACCCATGAAGCGCCTGGACTCAGTGGACGCCGGCACCAACACGACCCCGCCCAAGATATCATCCGAGGACGCGGACAACGTCGTCAAGGAAGCCGAGAAACTGTGCTCGGAGATGGCAGTGGTGATCGAGAGCCTGCGGACACGGCGCGAAGAGTCAGATGTGATTCCTTCCCTGGATCCCCTATCCTTTCCCTCACGCGGAATCCCTATTGCCCTCTCATCTGCGTCTCCCTGGCGTATGCGATCCTGCTATGCTCCTGCTGCCTCGCTATCCAATTCGTACTGGTTTTCATCTCGTATATACTGACACGCCTTTTTACAGCATATACACTCACTACTTGTCCAGCGAGAAAAGATGGCGCATAAGCGCATCCTCGAGCACAACGTCAGTGAGCTCACGGATGTCATGGCCGATAACGAAGCAGAGCTGAGGCACCTGCGGCTGGAGCGTAGGTCACTGCTGCACACCCAAAATTTCCCAACATTCTGTCTTGTGAGGTGTCTCATGAGGTGTATTATGAGGCAAAGTCTCTTTGTGATTCTTTTTCTCATGAGACGCCTCCTAAGACGTCTCCAAAGACACCTCGTGAAACTGTTGAAGTGCAAAATACTAACCAGGAACTCCTGTAGTGCGCGCGATTGAGGTGCAGTGTATGGACTATATTCCCCCGGGGGCGGATCCGGAGCTGAGCCAGTCCATCCGGAACTGGAAGGAAGACTGGAAGCAGCTGAGGGAACAGTTCGCGTCGAGGAAGGGCAGCTCGTTTGTCTCGGGAGACGAGTCGGGCACGGTGTCCGCGTTGGCGAGCCCGTCGGGGCGCTAAGCGAGCCTTGATGCTTTGTCAAGGTATTGGGGGCTTTTTTTACAATGATACCCAGTGGAGGGCAAGTCTGTCCTTCCTTTCATTTATGTATTCATTCAGAATTCATCCAGAATTCATTGCAGAGCAATTTTGCCGGCGTCTGGGGAGGCGGGCTTCTAGAACGTGCGCGGATAGTATTGAGGTCTCACTGAAGTCGAGTGACGACGGGTCATACACGCAATCTGACATATGGCAATTAATACTCTCGCAGGGTCCAGAAAACACTCCTCGCGTCATTGCCACGCTGAAGAGCCCGAACCAATCTCTATCCAGGTGGTTGCAAGTTACCCATTCCCAATCCATGAACGCCGAGTCGTAATGTAGGACGCCGGGGATGAAGACCTTGAGTCGGTCAAGAAGCAATGCTGTGGAAAGGAGAGACAAAGAAAAAGACAAAACCTCAACGATTCCGATAAGCCGACCTCCAGACCATGGCGTACGGTTCCGCTTCTGTCGCGCACGTCGGAGTCTTGAGCGATTTGGCGCACTTGGGAAAGCGGACGGCAAGATCGCCCGTCTGGTACTCGTCGCCTTTGTCTGACTTCGAGTATGAGTTGATGGTGCGTTGGGGCACGAGGGCCAATTTCGACAGAATAGTAGGATGCCATTGGACAATGTGTTCCTGTTCCACGGGTCAGTTCGCTTCTCATCTTCAAGAACTGATAAGCAGCATGACTTGGTTACTCACCAAAGCGTGCGTCTCGGCCTTCTGGAAATTGTAACTCCTGTAGATGGGATCAAACCAAGTCTCGACGAGGTACCGCGCCCACTCCGAGTTGCGCAGCACGAAGCTTGACGTCACCAGCCCCTCCTTGTCTTGTGTCAACACGAAGTCGACGTCGTCGCCGCGCAGGTGCGAAAACGTGTGGATGATGCTATTCGGCGGCACGACGGGGTGGTCCAAGATCATTCTCTCCTCCAGCTTCGCGGCCGTCATGATGTCCTTCTCCAGCGAGAGCTGCGGGTTCATGATGAACGTGTCGATGTCCACGTACCACAGAAAAGTGGCGTCGGCGAACTTGGTCATGGCGTGGCGCATCGCGACGACCTTGGTCCAGGATTTCGGCGCAGATTTGAGATCGTAGTCGCCGACGTTTGGGAAGAAGGTTGTATAGCCTGTATGCACCATCTCCTGTTAGCACGAATCATACAAACGTAGGTCATGTTCCCATGTGCTGTCCCCCTCTATGTTCCCCGGAACATACCATGTTTATCGGCATAGAGCTTCCTGTTCTCCTTGACCAGCTCCGTGTACTTCGCCCCGAATCTCTTCTCGTCCAGAACCGTCACAATCACCGCCGGCGGTCTTCCCGAAGGTACGTGGCTCGTCCAGCCCACCGGCCCGCCGTGCCTCAACGTCGAGCCACCGCTGTGCGTCATGAGCCATATCAACGCGATCAGGACAAAGACTGTGATGGCGACCGCATGCTGTCGGTATCGCCGTGGCAGGGTAAAGCCTCTGCCGAATGGTATCCTCCTGCTGCTGCGAGGCTGGAACGGCGCTGGGTTGGAGTCTTTTCGGGCAGGATATGGTAGATGCATGGTGTTTCGAGTGAAGCGCTGAGGAGACCGAGCAAGAGGGGACAGGCGGCCGCGTCGAGAGTCGAGGACTGGACTGAGGCAGGCCCCTCAGGGCTGCGTCGATAGAGCAAGGTGTTGATGTGTCAATTGACGGCAAGTCTCGAGAGCAATTGGATGAAGCAAGTGGTGAACGGTGTCCTGGAGTTGCGCAGCGGTGATCCAATGTGGTAGGCTATTGACGTGGTAAGCGGCGCAAAACTGTTGTAGTAAGATAGCTGAGCTGAGGTGAAGCCCGGGGCTGCTGAGGACAAAACACAACTGTGGTGCGCCGACGAAGGATGGCGCGCCAAGCTCCAAGGGGCGAGGCAAACAGGGGCTAGCAAAGCAAGGCAAGCACAGCGACGGAGTCCAAATTAACTAGCAATAGCAAACGTGGTCGGCGTTGGGAGCCGGAGGTGTGACGAGAGATGATGTTGTCAAGCAGCAACAAGGTGGTGTTTTCTGGCTGGGTGCACGAGGAATAAGGCCGGCTTGAGCCTCTGGTGCCACTTGCGCGTGGAAATTGCGGGCGCTTACTGTACGCAGTCTCGGCTGCTGACACCACTTACAAAGCCAGAAAGTACATTCCATGCAAGGCCAGGGAGAGCTGAAGCGGACGCCTCGCTCCCGGCTTCTCACCGTCTCTCTCATCTCATCTCAAGGGTTCTTGGGCGCAGTCTAATTTCTTCGAAAAGGGACCAGGCAAGAAGAGAGATACATTGCATTGCACCCTGTTACGTCAAGCGGGCAGACCCTTGGAGTCTAAGTAAGGGACCGGGATCCACCTGGGCGCTGCCGACGTCCCCCACCTGTCAGGCCTGTCAAACTCACACTTCAGGGGTCCGTCGTCCGTCCGGTCCGGCTCGGACGCCGCTCCGGAACATGCTGTGAGGAATGAAGACCCCAAGCAGAGACACCGCGGCATGGGATTTTGCATTCTTGCGGGTCCTACAGCCCAAACCGATCACCTCGACGTCTTTCGGAGACCGACTGTTTTCCATCCCACAACCACTGGTAGTCGGCGTGTACAGCCAGTGGGTCTTGATCATGACAGTTAAAGGCAGCCCCCTCACCTGGTCCTAAAACGACTGCTGGCCAGGCCTGTCTTTCGAACCACCATGAACACAGCAGACCAGGCTGGCTACCTTAGCTTGTACCGGAATCTGCGCACGCCTGCTATGCCGAGATATGTAAAGTCTGCACTCCTTGGAACTGGGCGTGTTTGCTGCTCTAGTGGTCCTCATGTATCGATTGGATATGGGCCAAGACTCCACGAGCATGACCGTCAGGTCTGGAGAGCAGGCAAGAGGTGAGTTCGGACCCAAGGGCCCTCCCTCATAATCAAAACCGACGTGCTCGCACAAATCCATGATGGAAAATGAACAGAACGCCCACGATCCTAGGTAGTGACAAAGCCTCCATCTTCGCCACACAGACTAGTTGACTCAGCATGGAGGAGCAGATCCAAGGCAACTTAAGAGTGGGCGGGTGGTTTCTAGAATGGGTTCGTAAGCAACGTTTGCTGTGAGGTTAACTTGACAGCCCGCAGCGGGGACGATAAAAGTTCATTGGTCTTTTCTAGACTCGAGCTGTGCGTCTTCATCCTCGTCATCATCGTCCCCGGGGACGTCGACAATTGTATCACTGAATCGCTCCAAGAATCGAGCAGACGCTGCGTTGACACCCTTCCAAACAGCCTGCGCAACCGTCAGCTCATGATTCTCAAACGGAGGGTGAAGGACTCACAATCAAGAAGGTCGCTACTCCGATAATCACCAAGGCCAAGTTGATGTTCTCAAGCCTGTCACGTCCTCCCCTGCGCCGACCGCCGACTCGGATGTTCCACCATTGCCATGGTCTCGCTATCAGGAATGACTTGAGGAATCCCACCAGTCCAAGAGCGAAGAAACCCCTCGTGAAGTGCCAAGTCCAGGTGTCAGGCTGCTCGTCGGGAATCCAGTCTGACAGCTCCTCGTAATCATCATCATAGACTCCAAAGGTGAAGTCCAGGAAGTTCGCCACTGGATCGAACGTTCCAAGGCGAAGGATCGGGTCCGCGATAAATCCCAGTATGAACACGGTGATGAGCAGTATCGCGATGGTGACGGCCGCTCGCGCGATCTTGCTGGTAGCCCACTTGCCCCATGTCAACCGCTCTAGTCGATACTGGTACAGGCATGTTGGGCAACACCATAGATTACGGGTCGTTGGCGACGCCCTTCTCCATGCTCGCAGGCAGCCTTCGTGAACGTACTTCTGCGATCCCTCTGCCATGGCATGATGGTTAGCAAAGATGGTTGTCCGCAAATCATCGCCGGCCTGAGGGTGCACATGTGCAATAGTCCAAACAGAGGACAGCCAGACTCAGGGCGAATTTCGGGCGGGGTGGTAGAAGCACGAATTCGACCTACTGCACTTGCATGGCCGGATCAGCCGCCCAAGATCCGGGTCTTCCGACACGTATCGAACGCGAGGCTTCCGACCGAGAAATTGAGTGGTTGCGCTGGGATCATCGAAGGTGGGCGGTACCTCTTCGAGGCATATCCGACAGGTTCGAGGCTTGTACTTGGATCCACTCGCACCGTCTGCTTCTGCGTTTGCATCGGCGTCTGTGGTGTGTGTCTCTTGATTTTGCGCACCATTTGGGCTGCCGGACTCGAAGGTATCTGTAGAAGTTGGCTGAGGGGCAGTCTCTCGCTCCCGCTCAGGAAGATCGCCCCAGGACCACGTCGGCTCTGGTACCGTGGGATTTGGATGAACGTCGTGGTCAGACATCGTATCGCATCGACTGTCGGACAGAGTACGGCGATGTGTCCAGAAACAACGAAAAGGAAGAAGAGAGTTGGTGCCCAAGTGGTCAATCCGGCGGCATTGTCTGGGAGGAAACGTAGCAACCCGTCGAGTTTGCCTGCTTGCAGGTCACGGAGACCGGGGGGGGGGAGAAAAAGTTGATTGTCTGCTGAAGATAGGAGAAATCAAACAAATATTACCTCGAGATCATCAATGCCATGTGGCATGTCGGGAACAGAAGTACTTGTGCCACCAAGCCCGAGTGGTTGTATTAAACCGCTGGATGCGTGACGGAGGCGCGAGCTCAAGGACAAAACTGCACCGACTGGGGAGGCTTTCGTGGGCGGAGAGCCTTGGGGAACTTGGAGCAGCTCTGGAGTGGGCCAGCGGCGGGCCAACCTGAAGGACTGCCGCCGGCAAGCACGTGAGGCAGTACCATAGGACAAAATAATAAGTTGCATGATATGCACAGTAGTACTTGGTAGTCGCAGCCGTTGCAGAGTGGCCCAAGCGCCTGCCCAGCTTCCCGCCGCGGCTGACGGTTTGAGAGCTACGCACGCGCGAGTGCCTGGTAGAGCTTCGTACCTACATCACAACTTCTACCAATCCGCAGCCTCCCTCGCACCAGATACCACACCCTTCTCCCCTCACCCATCTCCTCTTAAGAACAGCCAGCCTTCAGGACTCGCGAATACAAAAAGGCATTGCACGAGTAGCAATCATGGCTGACCGTTACTCTTTCTCTCTCACAACCTTCTCGCCCAGGTGAGCTCTGACGCTGCGCATGCCCTTGCACACAAGAATCATGGACATTTGTACTGACACGAGGAAATAGCGGCAAGCTGGTGCAGATCGGTCAGTCACAATTCTATGGAACCAAGACGGCGCAGAGTCATGACTGATACTTTCATACAGAGTATGCCCTCAACGCCGTCAACCAGGGCGTGACAGCACTCGGCATCAAAGGCAAGCAGCCAGCGTCCCAAGCTCGCGATGGGCCACTCAAATGCTGATTGTCATATACCAGCCACTAACGGCATCGTGCTTGCTACCGAGAAGAAGTCCTCATCCCCGCTCGCCGACCCGTCCTCCCTGTCCAAGATCAGCCTCATTACTCCCAACATCGGCATGGTCTACTCCGGCATGGGCCCAGATTACAGAGTCTTGGTTGACGCGGCACGCAAGGTCTCGCACACCGGCTACAAGCGCATCTACAACGAGTACCCACCCACAAGGATATTGGTGCAAGACGTCGCGCGGGTCGTGCAGGAGGCAACGCAGTCTGGAGGTGTGCGGCCTTACGGTGTCAGTCTGCTGATCGCCGGCTGGGATGAGGGTGTGCTGCCGGAGGAGGAGGTCGAGAAGGCTGCCAAGTCTGTGGAGGGCGAGGGTGGCGAGAAGAAGTTGTCGGGCAAGACGGGAGGCATCCTGAAGGGCGGTCCTATGCTGTACCAGGTGGACCCCTCAGGCAGCTACTTCCCCTGGAAGGCTACAGCCATCGGCAAGAGTGCCACCTCGGCGAAGACGTTCTTGGAGAAGCGGTACACGGAGGGTCTGGAGCTGGAGGATGCGGTGCACATCGCGCTGTTGACCTTGAAGGAGACGATCGAGGGTGAGATGAACGGCGAGACCATTGAGATCGGTAAGCAATTCCCTGAGGCGATTTCATCACTACGGTTCCCACTGACTCGCGACAAGGTATTGTTGGACCTCCAGCAGACCACCTCCTCGGCGTGGAGGGCGTCGAGGGAGCGAAGGGCCCACGTTTCCGAAAACTGAGTCCCCAGGAGATCGAGGACTACCTTACGAACCTATGATTTAATCCCGCCGGAGGCCTTGCGGATTTCACGACTGTACCATAGATCAGATGCATAGAAGGCAATGGACGGAAAAATTGATGCCATGAATGCTCGAATGTTTATGCTGCTGCGACGGCGATGAAGGAGCTTCTGGGCCCAGCTGCAACTGCAACGGCTCTCCTGCCTTGTTGCAGGTTCAGTGCAACCGGAGTCCATGTCTCAAGGGACTCGAGTGGTAAGCCCAATTGCCCGTTCGCATTGTCCCCAATGACAAAGACTTGGCCTTCGATAGTCAAGGCAACGAGGTGGGCCTCTCCGACAGCAACATCGGCTATATCGTGCTCTTCAATCACGACAGGGGCGGGTTCACCGGTCACATCTGCAGGCACAGTCTTCCTGCCCGGATGACCCCCCCAGAGATACAAGTCATTGCCCGCCGTCAGCGCAGCGAGTATGTATCCGCCAGCAGCTATCTTCGAAATGGGGCCGGTTGGTAGATCCTGCAGCGCGGTGACCAGGCCTGGCTTGTCTGCTGGGCTGTCCGCTGTCACCTCCCGACCAAGACATGCTCCGTAGCGTTCGTCGCCGAAGGTGTACACGCTTCCGTCAGAGGTCAAGGCTACAAAGCCGGTGTCAAAGGCCGCCAGCTGGGAGCAATCTCGGAGATCTGCAGACCCCCGCCCTGAAGCGCTGCTGAGGATGTCCTTGAGGGAAGGAAACTGCTTGACGGCGCCGGATGAGTCTATGATGGCCTGCGAGTTCCGGTAAGCCCCAATTCGGTCCCAGGTTGGTGGGCAAGTAACGCACAGCGGACCCGTTGGATGCTTCAACAAGCGTAGCATATGTCTGGGGGTCTTGATGGCATAGTTGCAAGTGGTCTTTTGGGAAATGGCCAGCGCATTTGATTGCACCGTTGCATTTCACTGAACGTGCTAATGTGTGAGCGTGTGGGCTCGGTCGTCTTGCCCGTTTTGGACGACCTACAGATGGTGTGTGACAAGAACGCTCGTGCATGTTCAATGGTGCCATCTTCCAAAACACACGCAAACCCATGGAGATCGTCATTGTTGTGCTCGTGTGAAGACTGTTGAAAACAGAGTTGGCCCCATGCGTTGAATCCAGAGGCGTACAGCTCCATCTCTCGCGTTGGATGGCTGAAGCTGTCGGCATGCTGGATGTGGTGTGTAAGTACCGAGCATAAGTACAAGGTAGATGGCAGTTACCACAACTTACAGTACCACTGCAGGCGGGGCGTCACAAACCCACGGGCATCCAAGGTTTGGTGCTAGACAGTTTGGTTGCAAACAGCTCGTCTACACACATAAACCACGAACATCTCAACAAGCTCTGCCGAGCTTGTTGTCTCATTTTCGGGAAGCCGAAATTCACTTTCCAGAAAGTCTTTTCTCTACATAATTCTGTAGGCGACTATTTGATATATCAAGACAATGGAGCGCACAGTTCAGACGGCCATCGTGCAGGACGTCACTGCCCGAAGCTTTGGTCCCCAAGCCAACCGGCTGCACACGGACAGCAGCCTCGAGCAGGCCTCCTGCATATTCCCCCCCGTTCAGACGTCCAGGCAAACAGAGGCTGAGGAGTACGCGCCGGAGGCCGTTGGTGAATTGGTCAAGCACCAGGCCGTCCTTGCAGGCCGTCCTTGCTTGACCGCCTCGTCTTATAGACCTCTCCCTCCCCGGTTGTCTCTTTCTTGTTGTGCTTGAGCCTCAAAACTTCCCACCCCTCTCCCGGACGAAATTCTGCCCGTCTCTGACGGCCGTCACTATTCACTCGTGCATCACGCGCACGCCAAACGCGCGTCGAGTCTGCCACGCAAGACAGCCTGCAGTCGGCGTGATCGTTCCGGTTACCATCGTACTGCGCTGTGGTCCGGCGGGTCCAGTGGACGCTGCAAGATGGCATGTTACACCGACTCGTCATCCGAGTCAGATGGCCTCGAGGATGTGGTAGAGCAGATCGTTGCGGAGGAGGATATCACTGGCTCGGCCTGGTACGCTGAGCCACAGTCAGAAGATGGAGTTCCCTCAGAGGAGCAGCCCAAAGACCAAGTCATGATGGCTGCTAGGGCATACCAACTGGAGATGCTTGAAGCAAGCCTCAAGGAAAACATCATCTGCGCAATGGACACTGGCTCCGGGAAGACACAGGTGTAAGTCGAGGTTCTGCAGTCAAGTCCCATACCTAGCCTCCTAACGTGCGGCAGTGCTATCCTGAGGATCCGCGCAGAGCTCGAGAGGATGCCGGACAACCAGGTTCGCCCAGATTCACCCCGTCTTGCATTGATTGTCCATTGACTGGTGTCTTACAGTTGATCTGGTTCCTTGCGCCCACGAGATCCTTGTGTGTCCAGCAGTTCGGGGTAATCAACGCCCAGATCCCCTCGGTACAGACGAGAATCATCACCGGAACCGACGGCGTCGACAGCTGGTCCTCAGCAACCTGGCTCGGTGCCCTCGTCAATGTGAAGATCATTGTAACGACCCCCCAGGTTTTTCTCAACGCACTTATCCATGGCTTCGTCCAGGTCTCCTCCTTGGCGCTCTTGATATTCGACGAAGGTGAGCGAGCCCGTTGCTCCCAGAAAATGTGCCTCACTAACGCCCTCAGCGCATCATTGCAACAAGAATGAGCCTTACAATAGGATCATGAGGGAATTTTACTGGGAGGCCAAGGCAAAGTGTGACCCAGTACCTCATATTCTAGGCCTCACGGCTAGTCCAGTGGTGCGCTCCGACGTTTCAAGCCTCAAGTTAATCGAGTCTGCTATGGATGCCGTCTGTCGAAGCCCAACGATACACAGGCAGGAGCTTTTGTCCCATACACAACGTCCAGAGCTTCTCAGTATTACTTTCCGGTCGAACTCGCAAATCGCCACTTCGGAACACTCTGAGTCTATTGTAAAGCTGGTGGCAGCCCTCAACAAGCTCAAAATCATGGACGACCCATATGTCGTTTCTCTCAAGGCTGAGAACACCGACCGTGCCAGAAAGAAGCTCGAAAAGGCTATCAGACAGAAAAAAACCTATGTACAAGACTCCATGAGGTCGTTCTGCAGAAGAAGCGTTGAGATGGCCAAAGAGCTTGGCAGCTGGGCTGCAGACTGGTTCATTTTCGAGGCGATACGGCGCTTCCTGGCCGGTATATCTCGTCAGGGTGCCTCTGGTACAGGGTTTAGAGACGCGGAAGTGGTGTATTTGGCACGGATCTTCCAAGATGCAGGTATCAATCCTCCTGCGCCTACGTATGAGCATTCCGATCTGTCGGACAAGGTTCAACGTCTGCTTGAGGTGCTTACAAAGTATGACGGCAACGCCAGAGCTATCTGCTTCGTGAAGGAGAGGGCAACTACTATCGTGCTTGCTCACATATTGACAGTGCACCCCGACGTCAAAACGAGATTTCGTGTAGGAACAATGGTTGGTGCCTCATTCGTCCCAGGTGTCAAGAGGGATTTCTTGGATCTGCCGGAGAGAGTGGACTCGCTTCCTCTAGAGGCCTTTCGAGCTGGAAAGAAGAACTTGCTTGTGGGCACCAGCGTTCTCGAAGAAGGCATCGACGTGCCGGCGTGTAACTTGATTGTCTGCTTGGACAAACCAAACAACTTGCGGTCGTTCATTCAGAGGCGAGGTCGAGCTCGCATGCGACAATCTCATCTTTACCTCTTCACAGACGAGCAGGCCGAAAATGCGCCGGTCAGTTGGGAACAACTCGAAGCCCAGATGAAGCATCAGTACGAAGATGAGATGCGGCAACTTGAGACACTCGAAGCTCTGGAGGAATCGGAGACGCTCGATTACCCAGAGCTGCGTGTTGAGAGTACCGGCGCGCGACTGACGATTAACGATGCCAAATCTCATCTTCACCATTTCGTGGCCACCCTGGCATCGCGCAAATACGTCGGCAACCAACCCGACTACCTTGTCGAGGAATTGCACACGAGTGCTCGACCTGGGACACCAGTTCTCTTGAGGGCTACTGTACTGCTGCCAGTCTCAGTCCCTCAGAGCCTTCGTCAAGCGACTAGCAGTAGATCATGGGTCTCCGAGAAGAACGCTTGCATGGACGCTGCCTTTCAGGCCTACCAAGCTTTGCATAGGGCAGGCTTGGTAGACGATCACCTACTGCCCCTGAGGGATACACTGCAGCGCGAGATTGAGGTTCGTCCTGGAATGACGGAAGCCCGTGAACGGTATAATCCCTGGCTGGATGTCGCTCGAGCGGAGGCCGAACCAAGCACGGGTCGCTCTCGTCGAAATTTAAGCGTCTTTGATCAGGACGATTCTAAACTCTGCGAATTCGAGCTTACCATTTGCGGCTCTTTGCCTGACATGAAGCCAATGGTTGTCTGGTGGGATCACAACACCCAGCTGACTTTGCGCTTGAACCCAGACGTGGTGATGGGCGACGCTGACAACGTCTCAGAAACCTCGGATCGGGCACGGAGTCTGGACCACACATCCGTTCTCTTGTCCTTGGCATACCATCACCGCTCCATGGAGATCAAAGACGATTGCGTATTGCGCATTGTGTCAAAGTCCACTTCACTTTCTAAAGATCACCTTGGGAAAGTAGCCTTTGCTCCTGATCTCGTAGCGGGCGGCGAATTGAATTACCTGGTCCGTGACGAACGAGACAAAACTCGACACCCTTATTACTATGACTCCTTTCTGCCGTCCAAGCCTCCACTTGAGTCTATTCAGAAAGCGTACAAGGGCTTCGAAGAGGATCCCGAGAATGTGGCATACCTCGCAGTAAAGAGGTGGCCCAAGAAGACCGGACTCTTCCACCAACCAGTTCCACCTCAGGAGCCTTCCAGTGTGAGGCCTTACGCTCGCGTCCTGCCGGCAAGCACTACTACGGTCGACTTCGTACCTTTAATGTATGCGCGGTTCGGCTTGCTGTTGCCTTCCTTGATCTACTACATGGAACTGTATCTGGTAGCTGCCGAGTTATCGAGAACGCTACTGTCGCCGCTGAAGATCTCGGACACATCGATGATTGTGGAGGCTACTTGCGCCTCAAGCGCAAGAACTCCAACGAACTACGAGAGAATTGAGTTCTTGGGCGATAGCATCCTCAAAACGTGCATCAGTAAGTAACATTGGCCGGGCTCACTTATTTATGAACCATACTGACTTTGAGACTAAGCCGTCAATGTTGCTGCTACACGTGAGTCATCAATGTCACTTATATTCCAGAGGTGTCTCTATAGATGCACATGCACCAGCGCCTCTCGTAACTTGTGCTGATTTCTCTTAGACCTTCACCTACCCGAGGGCTTGCTCTCCCTGCTTAAGGATAGACTAGTCTCGAACGCTAGATTGTGTCGGGCCGCCTGCGACACCGGACTCGATCAGTTCATCGTCACCCAACAACTCATTTTGAAGGCATGGAAGCCTCCATATATCTCAGACCTGGTTGAACAGCCTGAACAGCCAGACTCTAGGCGAGTCTTGTCTAGCAAGACCCTTGCAGATGTGGTGGAGGCGCTCATCGGTGTCTCGTTCATCGATGGCGGTGTCATGAAGGCATTGCAATGTATTCGTCTCTTCCTTCCGGAAAGCCAACCCAAGCCTTTTGCCGAAGTAAGAGACATCCTTGCCGATGCTGCTGAGCCCAAGGGCATGGCTCTGCCCGCGGACCTGCGACCGCTGGAGACGTTGATTGATTACACATTCCGTGAGAAGGCCCTTCTCGTGGAAGCCGTGACTCACCCGAGCTACCAGACCGCCGGCACGGTGGCCTCGTTTGACCGTGTCGAGTTCATCGGCGACGCCATCCTCGACTTTATCGTAGTCGAGGAGCTCTTTGCTATCCGACCGGCCCTCGCAAACTGGCAGATGCACCTACTGCGCACGGCACTGGTCAACGCCGATATCCTCGGCTTCCTCGTCATGGAGTGGAGCCACAGACAGCTGCGCTTCGACGTCTGCGTCGACATCGACCGCGCCAGCAGCGACACCAGCAGCAGCGGCAGCAACAGCGGCAGAGGCAGCCCCCAGCTGGCGCAGACCGAGGCCACCATCCCGCTCTGGTCCTACATGAGGCAGTCCTCGGCGGAGCTCACCGTCGAGCGGGAGAACACCCAGGCACGACACGCCGAGCTCCGCGAGTCGATTCTCGAGGCCCTGCACACCGGCTCGCACTACCCCTGGGCTCTACTGTCGCGCCTGCACGCGCAAAAGTTCTACTCTGATTTCTTCGAGGCGCTGGTCGGGGCGATCTGGGTAGACGCAGGCCCGGACTTCGATGCTTGCAGGGCATTTGTGGAGAAGTCGGGCGTCTTGCCGTATCTGAGAAGGCTGCTGAGGGATGAGGTGCATGTGCTGCATCCGAAGGAAGAGCTGGGACGGCTGGCGAACAGGGACAAGGTCCAGTACGTGACCAAGGAGCTGGACAGGAAGGACGGAGACGGCAAAGAGTGGGCGTGCGAGGTGAGGGTCGGAGAGCGAGTCGTTGCGGCTGTCACTGGCTGTCTCTTTAAAGAGGAGTCCAAGGTGAGAGTTGCAACGCAAGCTTGTGCCATCCTGAAGATGCCCTCTGCGCAGAGTGTAGATACTATGTTGTGCTGAGCGTGCTAGAAATCGGCGCTGCCCAGAACTGTGAAATACACAACTCCAACCCCTCCCCCCCCCCTTTTCTCCCCGCCGGGCAACCCCCTCAGTTCGAATTTCGTCCGAGCCTTCGAGGGAGGTAGACAGCCTTGCTAGAAGAAAGTCCCGAGAATCCCATTCGGGCCATCTCTCCGGTAAATGGGAAGAGCAGCCTCATGACTACTTGTCGCTGTCAGGGTAACATTCTTTAGTCAAGCCGTCAGTCCATGTTGCGGGAAGGGAGGAAGGCGAAGCAAAGATTGTCAAGTGGCAACAGACCAGCCGATTATACGCGGAGAGGGCTACACTGCCATAGCATGCCGACAAGATGGCGCTGGCATTATTATCAACTACCGTATTGTGTAGTACACTTACTACCTAGGTAGGCCATCTCATTATACTAGATAAGCCTCCTCTCTATCAAAGTTTGCTGGCTCGAAATCATTCCACAGCAAGAGCGCACGCCCATATGACGCACCACTCAATGTCATCTCAATCCTCTTCGGTGAGGTCGATGGCCTTCTTGCCGCCTTCAATTCGCGTGTACTTGAATGGACGATGCGATCGTGGCACACCACCGTCTTCGGACTTGACGCTGGCAGATCGCTTCTTTCGTCCCTGATCTATCGTTAGCGAGAGTCCAGCAGCCAGGAGAGGGGCATGCGACAGACCCGGATATCTGCCAGCCTCTCGGCGGCCAGTCGCTGAAGTTCGCCCAAGGGAAGGGTCGCAACATCGCCATTGGGCTCTGGAGAGAGGATCCGCGGACGAGGTATTATCATCTCTTCCTGAAGGGCCTCTGTGCATCAAATACAGTCAGCATTGTTTGAACTCAAATCTGCACAACAAACGGGGGCACTGTCACCTTTTGACCGGTACTTAAAATCGAAGACACCAAGCGGATCCGTCACCCGATCGACAAGATCATGAGCCAAGGATCCGCTCAGGCCGATACGTATGGGAGAGGAGTACCTGGACAAATGTTAGCATTGTCTGACAAGTGATGGGTTCGTGCTCGTGACAGTGACGCACGTTGTTCCGTGACTTAGGCTCTTGCCCTTTAAAGCCTTCTCCGCGAGCTCCTTTGTCATCTCAGGGACAGAAATAGCTGCGGCTTTACGATTTCCTCGGCACTTGGTGCGCTGGACAGAAACGCGAATTCGCCCCAGGTCTCCAGCGACTCTGGCATCCTTTACAATGCGAGATTTCGAAGGGTCGTCCACTACAGTCTGGTCAGCACATCCGCTCTTGGTAATTGGACATTGAAGTTGTACCCGTCGAAAGAGCAGCGAAACGAAACTTGTGCAACAGTCCATTCTTGTGATCCTTTATGCCACGGATGGTCTTGGAAGAACCAATATCGTAGAGTACGCTTGCCGCGGCCGCTTTCCCATCTGCATTGACCACGAAGAAAATGGCATGGTCGCTCGTCTCGAGCCACTGCCTGATGCACTCGTTGGCCGACGGTATTCCAATCTCGGTGGTGAATTCGGCATCCTGGATGCACTGCACGTAGTATTGACACTGTTTGGTACGAGGACCGAATGCATCGTCAGGCTGTTGCTCCTCGTCTGGATATTCTGGTAGCGGAGCGCCCGACACGAACACCCGGACCTCGACTCCGAGATCGCCGATGATGGCCATGGTGCTGTCCAGACCGTGCGATGATGTATGTGAATGTAAGATGAGAAGGAAGCAGGTCGACGCGTGGTTTGACGTTTGACGCGTACTGTAGTCCACACGCCAAGATCTAGTATCTCCTTTTTCTCAATCCGTTAGATGCTTGACTTGAAGCAAAATCTATCATGATGACGCGAAGTTGCCTTTCCGGTTAAGACGAATTGGTGGAGCGGGCCAGGTCTGACGGAAGGAGGTCAAGACAGCGGCGGGAGTGCAGAGCAGAGTCGACGTTGTCCAGGTGGCTGCCCAGGGTGCCTTTTGAAGAAGTCCCAGCGTGTAATCGTGGTGCAATTTACTTACTTACGATTCCGGCAAGGATGGGCCGGACAACGAGGTCCTTGTACTTGTACATCTTCAGGTTCATTGCCCGGGCCAGGTTGTCCATGTCCACCTATTATTGGCGACGTCCACGGAGGAGCATGCCTTCTGGATTATGAAACCTTCCGGGGTTGATCACACGGTAACCCGCCAGACGTGTCTATACGTACTTTCAGGGGTTGCATGCACATCAGATGTCGAACGAAGACTTTTGGGCAATCCTTTATGCCTGCATCGAAGCCCTGTCTCGCAACCCCACGGGGCCCACTGCAAGGCACTTGCTAGATCGCCCTATTATCAAATTCCCTGTGCTCGTTCTATAGATAGCTTACACATTGAAGAGGCCCTCTCTATATAAAATTTGTAAGATCTTGCTTGAGCAGCAGGTTACGGCAAGGACAGCCACCGCCCCCCCCCTCCACCAACGCGGCATATCTCCCATAACGGACATGCGCGTTTCTCCTGAGATGACATCACTGGGAACGTGCAAGGAACCGTGAGAGAACAGACCGTTCCGAGTCAAGTCTGGGTACAGCAGTAAGACATCCGCAACAACTTCAAAAGACGAGCATGCAGGAGCTGAAATGCTGCAAGGCGGCGTGGCTTTTAACTGAGATGATTCTGCCTGTGGGGACATGGCGCCGTCTCTAGGAATTTCCGGACAGACCAAACGCTTGGAAGGTGACGCACAATGCACAAGCATTGGAGTCTCCGAGCTGCGCACGGTAATTAGACATCGAGGGCTGCGACTTCCAGAGAGTATGTGGTGAGGATGGGTGTTGTTATGTAAGCAAACATGACGACCACAAGAGGCTACAGGTACAGTAGCAGCAGCCCTGCCCGCTTGCTTGGTTTGGGTGTCGTGCCTGCTTGAAAGTACAGCAAGTGCATGCAGAATCGTGGAGTCGCTCCCACTGCTCGCTTCATCGAGCGCTGCTCGGTCTCGATCGGCTCGTTCTTGCGACCGCATTGCCTTCTCCGCCAAAACGACCATCCTGGATGATCTGGGCCTCGAGGTCAAGGTGCTCGTCAACGGATGCGACGCCCAGGAATACCCGGGGGGGGGGGTGTTCAGATGGGGCCAATCTTGTTGGCGCTGAGTGTGCATCTACCCGTTTGTGGTTTGTGCGGGTTCAAACTTCTTTCAGAGGCTTTCACCATGTGGCTGATAACCAACCCACTATGGACGTTGAGTACTACCATGGAGTCAAAAACCAGATCTGAAGGGGTGTCTAGGTACCTGAGAACTTACGACCGCGGGTCAACTACCTAGATACAGGTACAAGTAAGTACCTTCGGGATGACCTTGTAGATATTTGGACAAACTAATAGATGGTAAATAAACTCCTAATCGAGGGCAGATGTGTTACTTCTCAAACGAGATGAACGGTGTGTAGTCCTTCTTTGCCACCGCAATTTGCTGCTCGTCACTGTTGTGTACTGTACTTAGTAGAAAAGTCGCGGCGCATTTGCAGCGGTGACATCACTTCTGCCCCCCCCCCCCAACACACCAAAACGTCCCTCGCCTCCGACCCGACTGCCCCGAGTATCAGTAAGTCGTCTAAGCCCAAGTTGCCGACATCTATATACGGCAGCGATGTTGTCCTCCATTGTTCACGAGCACTGAAGGCGTGTGCAAATGCCCTTTCGATCAATTGTTCTCCGTCAAGCACGGCGAATACCAGTCACGGCCTCGTCTCCGTCTCGTCTCCGACGCCTATCCGCAATGGCCGACCAGCTCATCAACAGCGGCAACGGCACCGCCCCGGTCTCGACCGCCTCGGCTCAAGAGCCCTTGGACGCTGAGCGCCGCGACAGCCTCAAGAAGCAGACAGAAACGGCCTCCCCTCTCGGTGCCCACACCGTCGCCTCCCTCCCGAAATCATGGCGCTTCACCACCCTCCTCCCGCCTGACCCTGTCTTCCCGACCCCAGCCGACTCTCACAAGACTGCCCGCGACCAGATTACGCCCCGTCAGGTCCGCGGCGGCCTCTTCACCTGGGTCCGGCCCGAGGTGCAGAAAGACCCCGAGCTCCTCGCCGTCTCCCCCGCCGCCCTGCGAGACCTAAACATCGCGCCGGCAGAGGCGACCACCGAAGAGTTCCGGCAGTTCGCCGCTGGAAACACCCTGCTGGGCTGGGACGAGGACAAGCTGGAGGGCGGGTACCCTTGGGCACAACTCTACGGCGGGTTCCAGTTCGGCCAGTGGGCGGGCCAGCTCGGCGACGGGCGCGCCATCAGCCTCTTCGAGACGACCACGCCGACGACCAAAGACCAGTGGACGGGGCGGGGCGAGACCAGGTACGAGGTGCAGCTCAAGGGCGCGGGGCTGACGCCGTACTCGCGCTTCGCGGACGGCAAGGCCGTCCTGCGGTCGAGCATCCGGGAGTTTGTCGTCAGCGAGGCGCTCCACGCCCTGGGCATCCCGAGCACCCGCGCGATGGCCCTCTCCCTGCTCCCGCACAGCCGGGTCGTCCGCGAGACATTCGAGCCGGGCGCCATCGTCGTGCGCTTCGCGCAGAGCTGGGTCCGTCTGGGCAACTTCGACATCCTGCGCGCGCGCGGCGACAGGCCCATGATCCGCACGCTGGCCACCTACGTGGCCGAGGAGGTCCTCGGCGGCTGGGACAGACTGCCGGGCAGGCTGAGCGACCCGTTGGACCCGACCGAGGCGCCTGATCTGGAGTTCCCGCCGCGCGGCGTGGCCGGCAAGGGCGAGGTGCAAGGTCCCTCCGAGACGGCCGAGAACCGCTTTGCGAGGATGTATCGCGAGGTCGTGAGGCGCAATGCCCTTGTCGTGGCCAAATGGCAGGCCTATGGCTTCATGAACGGCGTTCTGAACACGGACAACACGTCCATCTATGGGCTGTCGATCGACTTTGGACCGTTTGCCTTCATGGACAACTTCGACCCCGCCTACACTCCCAACCATGACGACCACATGCTCCGCTATAGCTACAGGAACCAGCCGACTATCATATGGTGGAATCTGGTTCGCTTCGGCGAAGCCATCGGGGAGCTTCTTGGGGCAGGCTCAACCGTCGACTCGGAGAAGTTCGTCAACGAGGGCGTATCAGAGGGTCCTGAGGCGGACGAGTTGGTTTCACGAGCCGAGAAGCTCATTGAGCAGGCTGGAGAGGAGTATAAAGCCCTATTCCTGGCCGAATACAAGCGCCTGATGACCGCGAGGCTCGGCCTGCGGCGGTTCCAGGAGGCGGACTTTAAGGACTTGTTCAGCGAGTTGCTTGATACCATGGAAGCGCTGGAGCTCGACTTCAACCACTTCTTCCGCCGGCTCAGCTCCGTCAGGATTGCGGACCTGGCTACGGAGGACGCGAGGAAGGAGAAGGCCGCTGTGTTCTTCCACAAGGAGGGCATCAGTGCCATCGGCGTCAGTGAGGAAGACGCTCGGCTGAGAATGGCACTATGGCTCGAGAAGTGGCGAGCCCGGGTCACTGAGGACTGGGGAACCGAATCCGAAGGTGCGGCGCGGAGTGTCGATTCTGCCAAGGATGACGAGAGGATGGTCGCGATGAAGCGAGTCAACCCGAGTTTCATCCCGCGCAGCTTCGTACTTGACGAGATCATCAAGCGCGTCGAAAAGGGCGGGGAGCGAGATGTGCTCCGACGGGCCATGCACATGGCACTGCATCCCTTCGAGGACGAGTGGGACGGGAAAGAGTTTGAAGGCGCACCATACCAAGGAGATCGGGAGGAGGAAGTCCGCTGGACTGGCGATGTACCTAAATTCGAGAGAGCTATGCAGTGCAGCTGCAGTTCATGAGTACGTGTATACTCAATCGTTGTTACGATACTATACGTCAGCTTTAGTCACAGAGCATAATACATGTATCGTGCCTATGAATATATTTCCCGAGGTTCTAGTACTTTTAGGTGTCTATACTGTATTTGGAAGTCTGCCGTATCATCGCCTCTTCCAAGTTCCGTGTGCTTATGCTTTATGCCGTGTTCTGCGCCGTACCTAACCATTCTTCCAGAGCGCGCACGGTATTCAAAGGAAGACGATGCCAAATAATGCCACATCCCGACACACTCTCTCATGGTTGTGCCTCAAACTCGTCACCTTGCTCATAGCTGTTGGCGATTTGCTCGCTCTTGACCCTCTCCAGTTGCTCCGTGATGTAGTTGTGCATGTGCTCGTCGGCCTCGGCCTTCTGGCGGAGCTGCTCGGGGTCTTCTGGCATGACGACGCTACCGCCTCCCGTACTGTGGTACCCGTTGTCCTCGTAGCCATTAGTATCAGCGTCATCAAAGTCGCTGCGCGCTCCTATCGACCGTGCTGTCGACGAGCGCCGGATACGAGGCATGGATGGGGATCGTGGTAGAATCTGCCGGCTAAGAACATCATCAAAGTAATGCGCCATGCCGACAGACGGCGTTCGTGGAGTCTGAGGTAGCCGGCAGTTGACACTATAGATCTGTTAGTGATATCCAGGGTCTGAAAGGGGCCTGCTGTTGCTTACCCGGTGTCGTGGATCAGTCTCGCGATAAGACCTGTCCAGCCACACTGATGCGTCGCGCCCAGTCCTCGACCACTGTCGCCGTCAAAGAACTCGTAGAACCACAAATTGTCCTTCCAGAGCGGATCGAAGTCTAGTGTATCATTACCGCCGTTGATGCTTCGACGACCGTCATCGCCCCGGGCAAATAGATGCTGGAGGCGGTGTTGAAGTTCCTCGGCGACGTGACCCAGGTGCATATAGTCGCCCGACCCAACAGGGCATTCTACCTGTAGACTCTGTCCAAAGAACAGGTAGTAGCGCTGTAGTGCCTCAATGAGAAGGAAGTTGACGCAAATCCAGATCGGACCTCGCCAGTTGCTGTTTCCTCCAAATAGCCCGCTGTCGGAATCTCCCGAGACGTAGCCTACCTTGAACTGCTGTCCATGGACTTCCATCGAGTATGGGTTCTTGTCGTGGTATTTGGACAGAGACCGGATGCCATAGGGACTCAGGAACTCATCCTCATCCAGCATGCGTTTCAAAAGCTTCTCCAGGCGGGCTTTGCTGACGATGGACAAAAGGATGCGGTTGCCCTTGCCACGCTTGCGAATGCTGTGCATATTTCGTTCCATCACATCGCTCTTGTGCGTCATGAACCACTCCAGCCGCCTCTTGAAAGAAGGCAACTTGTTGATAAGCTCTGGCTCCAGTGTCAGGGTGGCATACATGGGGATCAGCCCGACAAGTGACCGGACGGGCAACTGCTGGATCCAAGGGCCGCCCCATGAGATTGCGTCGTAGTAGAAGCCGTCCTCCTCATTCCACAATGATTTCTCATCCTTTTGGCCAGTCCGGAACGTCATGGCGTCGCTGATAAGGATGAAGTGCTCAAAGAATTTGGAAGCAATATCCTCGTAGATACGACGGTGTTTGGCGAGCTCAAGACTCATGTTGAGCATGCAGAGACAGTAGAAGGCCATCCAGCCCGTGCTGTCAGCTTGCTCGAGGGTGCCACCAGTGGGCAGTGGCTCCGATCGGTTGAAGAGTCCAATGTTGTCTAGGCCCAAGAAACCTCCCTCAAAAACATTCTTTCCGTCTACATCTTTGCGGTTCACCCACCAGGTGAAGTTGAGCAGCAACTTCTGGAAAACACGTTCCAGAAAGTCTAGATCTTGTCGTCCGTACATCTTTCGTTCGATCTTGAATGTTCGAAAGGTGGCCCATGCGTGGACGGGGGGATTGACGTCTCCAAAATTCCACTCGTAGCTTGTTCTGCTGTCAGCGGTCTAGTCCAAATCTCCGGAGATACCTGTGAGTAACTTACGCCGGCAGCTGTCCGTTCGGATGACAGTACCACTCTCGAGTGAATAAGTCGAGTTGCTTCTTGGCAAAGTCGGGATCAATCATTGCCAGTGTGATGCAGTGAAAGGCGCTATCCCACGCTGCAAAGAAAGGATACTCCCACGAGTCTGGCATCGACAGAATATCGTCGCAATGCATATGCTTCCATTGCTCATTGCGGATTGATTTCCTGTTGGCAGGCGGTGGCGGTCCAACCGGGTCGCCATTAGCCCACTGATCCCAGATGAACAGGTAATGCTGCTTGCACCACATCATGCCCGAGAAAGCTTGTCGCTGGATGTTGCGCAAGTCATCAGACATTGGGAGGGGACTGATTCTGTAGTAGAAATCGTCGGCTTCCTCCCTTCGCCGCTCGATCGTGTCGTCGAAGACTTCTTCATCGAGGTACGTCTCGTTCTTCTTGGTGAAGCGGAAGCGAACAACTATGTAATGTCAGTATGAAATCACGGGCTTGTGGCCGCAAGAGACGTACCTGCACACTCCCCTGGAGGAACGCCGCCGGCCTCGTTGAACGGGAACCAAGCAGCACATTTCGTTCCAGTCTTCGCAGGATTCACGGCGTCCTTCTCACCGTCCACAATATACCGGTGAAAAGCGTCTTTGACATAGGGCTGCGGGTTTTCGCCATCGTAGAGCTTCTCGAAGTTGGTGTCGTTTTCAGTGAAGATCATCTGAGGATCAACATCTTCTCCGCTGGGGCCTACGCCTGGAGAAGGGGACAGAAGTAAGTAGCGCTCGCCTAGTGAGTGATGCTTCGACCTAGCCATGTTTTCAGCGTGCATAGCAATGGACGGTTTGTTCTCGTCGCTCTCAATACCCCAGGCCCAGGTGTTCCGGAACCACACATGCGGAATGATGTGGAGCGGCTTGGGCTGCGGTCCTCGATTCCAAGCTGTCACTCGGAATAGCATCTCATCCGGATCGTCATCTTCCTTGGCCGTCTCGATTATGATATCCCAGTACTTGTCGTCTTCGAAACAGCCTGTGTCAAGTATCTGAAATTCCTTGTCCTGCTTGCCGCGCCTCGCGTTTTCCTCGCGAAGCTCTTGGTAGGGGAACTCGGACTGCGGATACTTGTACAAGAATTTCATGTACGAGTGCTGTTATTTTGTCAGTTCGTGCGCGATTGGACACATCACGCAGAGTTCTGGATGACCTACAGTCTACAGCACAGTCATGAAGGTTAGCGACAGGAGCCACAGAAGGTCTATGAGCGACAGCAATACTGACTGGAGTGTTGTCCAAGTGGAAATGTGCTTCTTTGACGCTCTCGCCATGGTTTCCCTGCGGATTGGACAAGCCGAAGAGTCTTTCCTTCAGGAAGGCACTGGTCTTTTGTCAGCCCTGATGTCCACAGGCTGGATGGGTATGTGCGCACGAACTCTTCTCCGTTCCAGAAGGCAAAGGCAATATTCTGTAAGCCATGGGTATCACAGACGCCGGCAATGCCATCTTCACCCCATCGGTAGGCTCGAGATCGCGCGTGGTCGTGGGGAAAGTCTAGGGAGATGGACAAATACGTTAGTCGTGCTGACCATATGCCAATCCGACTCAGGATCCGGAGATCCGGGGACCCCAGATTTCAGTTTTGTGGAGGTGGAGCTTCGGGGATGAGGCAGTTCACGGTGTCGTGCGGCGGCGGTACTCACGGCTCCAGGCGTCACCATCCGGACTGTAGTCTTCTCGCACTGCGTTTGGACAATATTAGCATGAGGGGCAGTCGACCACTTGGCGCCGCAAAGGCACAGCCAGTAGAGAAAACCGTGACAGCAGCAGCTTGAGACGAACCTGTAGCCCATTGTCGCTCCGCAAGATAAGAGCCCCACTTCTTCCAGTACTTGGTGCGGTGACGGTCTTCCTTCAAACGCCTTTCTTCCGCGGTCAAGAACTCATGGTTATCGTGAACGACCATGGTTGAGGTTGTCGCTGGGGTTCAAAGAACTGGAGGATGCACTAGGAGCTGACAATTGCGCGGCGTCGGTGTAAAATCAAGCCAATCGGGTGCGGACAAGCCAGTTGAAAAGGCAGACTGCTGTCGAGCCAGACAACGAGTGTATCGGGACCTAGTCGATGGAGTTGAGAAAAGTGAGGAACAACGATAAGATGCTCGAGGCTGGGAGGGTTGGATGCGGGCGGTCAGAGCTTGGGCATAGGTAAGTAAGTACAAGTATCTACTTAGGGAAGCAGGCAAGGTGGGGCATTCCAAGGTTCCGGGAAGAAGAAAGAGAAGCAAGACGAGAACGGCCCCCGAAACGTACGGAGACTGTCCTGAAGAACTGTTGAGTGAAAGATATAGTGCCGCTACACTGTGATCACGACACGACTAGCGGTGCAGGTAGAATGACATCGTGCAGTCAGATTGTCGAGGACGGTGAAGGAAGAAAAAAGAAAAAACTCAGCAGCAGCAGCAGCAGATGAACATGTTGGTCCGGAGCCGCGCATGCAGTGACAGGGCCGGCACGCCATGTCATTGCCATGGTGGGCTGAGGCTACGTACAAAGTACTTGGTATCTAGGCGTGCTACTGTCTCCTGGTAGGTACCGGGCCTGGGGTGCCTAGCTTACATAGTACTTCCAAGCTTTGCGTGGGACCCTGGTGCGTGCCTGGGCCCGGCTGCCCAGCACCCTGGGAATATTGGCTCGAAAAGACGCATACGCAGCACAGCTCCTGCAGGAGCTGTGCGATAAATTCGGCATCACAGCTGGCGGCCACGGGTCGCATTTGCAGGTCACTATTGCGGCTCCTTTGCGGGAGTCCGTACTTTGCACGGTACACAGTACCCCGCACTAGGTACCCAGGAGTGCTCAATAGGCTCGCATGTGCGACTGCGACGCTGCAGAACGACCAACAAAGCCCCCCCCCGTGTGTACCGACAAGTCGACCTAATGCACTCCAGAATGCAACGATGTCTGATCATGAATCGGATAGAGTCTCCATTATCCTGGGCGTACAAGTACATTTGCAACAGTGCACTCGCGACGCCGCGAGCGAACTGCTTAACTTGTCGACCAGGGCGACGACTAGCTCTAGTCCGCAAATGATGTCATCAGAACCGCCGTCCGGATCTACCTAGTCTGTGTACATCTGGCATCTGGATCGAGCTCCAGTGCTCTTCGGAGCCGTTGCTCCACACTTGCGATGCTGCTGCAGTCCAGCCCTTACTCGCGCTGTCCACGTCTCGCCTCTCCACCCCCAAGACTGAGCTAGACAGACTCGATCGAGTGTACAGAACAAGCTGGTTGCTGGTGCTCGAGACTGTAGTTTCATGACACGGCATTGGGCAAATGCAGACTGGTCTGCCGGCTCATCGACTTGCGTCGAGTCGCTCCTGCGTGAATGACGGTGAAGGTCCATGGTATTGGTTTGTGTGCGCTGCACACGAGTGGCTGGGCTACAGTTTGACCTGTGCAGGTCGCCGTTGTCTGTAGTACTCGTCTGTTTCGTTTCGCCATTCCAAATGCCACCCTCTATGAAACGCCTCGCTTCCATAGTACTAGTACATGGGACGACGTGACACTCCATGTACGCCTTTAGTTCATTCATCAAAGTCTGGCCCGAGGAGGTGCTGTTGCCTCGTCGTTGACAACAATCTCCTGGCTCTCGTTCTGGGCCCTCTCGCCGTTGCCGAAGAAAATCACTTGGACTGTGAGATCGTCCCTGTGCGATGCGTTGTTAGTGCATGTGAGCATGACAGACAACCAGCCGGGACAGAGGATCCACCTTACCTGTATCGTCGCGAAAAGGGAGATGGCAAGGTGAGCAGCGCCGACACCATCTCCTCGTTCTTCCCACCCAACGCGTTGCGAATGAGATGCGTAGCGGCATTGCTGTCTTTCACCACGAATCTGTCGTCGTCTTTGGAGATGCCCCACTGTCTCACGCGTATCGGTGTCTTTTGGCCATCCCCTCCCGCGCCCTCGGCGCCGTGTTCTACTGGAAGACCGTTCTTCTGCACGCCAACGCCGAAAATTTTAGACCATACGGAGTCAAACTGAGAGGTCGAGGCCTTGCCCGTCTGAGTCTCCAGCCATTTTCCAACAAGACCAACAACCTCTTCGTTAGTCAGCATCTCCCAAAGCCCGTCGGTGGCCAGGACCAGAAAGTCACCCTTTTCGGGGTGGACCTTTGTGGTCGTCACTACTGGTTCAGCCGTAACGTAGGGGGGAGTCTTGAGAAGAGGAGACTGGGACCGGCCAAAGAATGATTCCCGTAGACGGCTGGCGATCTCCTTGCTCCATTTGTAGCTCGCATCACCAAAGGCGCGCGTGGGCTCCAGGCCTCCCAACACCCTGCCGTTTCTGATGACGTGTTCCTCGCCCGGGTGCAATTTGCGCATGCGGCTGGCCTCGTCTGGGTTGCCACCGGTCTGGTCCACGGACAGAGGGGTGGCAGTCCATTTGCCGCTGTCAGACCGGCGTCCCAGAATAGCACGAGAGTCCCCGGTGCAGGCCACTCGTAGCAGGCCCGAGCTGCTGTCGTAGAATGACAGCAAGGCGCAAGAACCTGACAGAGCCGGGGCAAGTAGTTCTGCGGCAACGGATCTAGAGTTCGACTTCAGGACCTCCTGCACGCTCTTATGAACGATCTCGTCATCAAGAAGGGTGAATCCTTTCTTGATGGCTGCATCGACAGCCTCGGAGGCGGGAGAGTTACCGCCGGCTTTATAGGTCTCGTTGAGCTCGCGTGCCACGTAGCTGATCAAAGTCTGGCGCAGTTTCGCCGATGTTGTCCAACCACTGTAAGATCTGTGGTCAGCAAGATTGATAATCATGGGGATGCTAGTACGGCAGAACCTACGAGTGGCCATCGAAAACACCCCAGAAGCTCCAGTCGCTACCGGACTCGGCGTTCGCCCTGGCTGGGACCTCAACGATCTTTTCGGCATGGTCGTCCTCGATGGGGCTGTTGCTGGGCAGCTGAACGAGGTCATATCTCAAGACGCCCCTCCCTCGGTTGACAAGGTATGACTCCTCCATCTTCCTCAGCTTCTGGGTGGACTGATCGGGGGTCAGCATCTCGACGACGGTACGACCGTCGTCGTCGGTGGCCTTGGTGATAGGACCCTCGCCGACGAATGTACCCGTCTGTAGTTCGTCGGCACCTATGACGAGGATGCTGCGGGTGGGAATGGCATCATCGGGAAGGGTAGATGTGGAGAAGTCCCTCGTGACGGCCTGAGCGGTGTCGGTCGAGTTGCCGGTGTAGGTGTACCAGGCTCCGTATCCCACAAGGCCGGAGACCACGGCGACCGTGGCGCGTCGAACATTCATGGAGGACTGCGGTTGGTCCTTCAGAACATTGCCGGGCCGCGGGCGGGCAGAGGACGAGGACGCGGACGATGACGAGGATGCGAGTCGGAGGGACTGGGTATGGTTGTAGGTGTGTGAGGTCTGGAGGTGCAAGGCGGGGAGGTGTTGTGAGGTCAACGTGCCCCTGCGACTAGCTCGGAGGTGGGAGAGCCCTCTGTGACTCCGGACGGTGCTCTGACATGACCGAAACGCACGCACCGCGACACGACGCATCGGAATTGCTGTTGAGGGCGCGAAGGACAACCCCTCACCGCGCCGCGTCGTCGATTGTGGGTGACTCGGAGCCGAGGATGGGGTTCGTTGTGGGGGTGAGGGAGAGAGAGAGGCGTGAGTATGCTCGGAGTACAGTGGTTCGGTGGGTTGAGCAGGCGACCAACAAACCGATCCAGTACGTACACGAGGTACCGCGGCACGCCTGGTTGCAAGGCGTGCCAGGTTCGTAGCTCTGGGGTCTGCCAGCGATACATATGGTCCGTGCGCTTACCCTGTATACATGTATACTTGTACGTAGTGGCACGTCTTCCCAAAATCACAGCACACCTCGGTGGTCAAGACACCGAGGGATACAATGAGCCTCATTGTGTTATAGTTGTAGATAGGCAACAAATCTCTATCGTTCCACACCTCCGCCCAGTAGCAACAAGAAATGTTGATAGGCGTACCAAGTTCTACCAACTTGTAATTGCACAACAGCACTATATGATTCTTGAGAGGTCTGTGTGGCTCTTGCAGTGATTAGCATGGCTAGCATGCGAATCAATTTATCATGACAGTACATGTAGTCAAGTAAGCTTCTTAGATGGAAGCCGGGGCTGCCTCCGGTCCGCGCGCCGTGGTTCCACCGTCCGAACCGGAGCCCACTCGCCGACACTCCACGCGGCAACCTCCCGTGTGGCACTTCGGAAAAGTGGCTCCAATTGTCGATTGAGGCCGATATGTAACATGGCAAAATAGCGACCATGAGGGAAAATACACGGCATTCCAATAGGATTGGAACTGTACCTCGCAACGTCTCCTCGCTAGGTTGTGAATATTTCAAGGCCAGATACATGGGCTGCCAAGGCTACAGTACAGCGGCTTCTCGCCCTCAGCAGCACAAGCTCCCCGCCATGGATGCAAGACAGACTGCCTGGAACCCCGGTCAAGACCATCCGGCGACTTCACAACATCCACATACTTACACTAGTTCCCAATCGACACATTCGATCCGAAACTGATATCAAGTCTCCACAGACTCAAATTAAAACTCTCATCCTCAAATAAAGCCACTATGGCCGAAGCAGTGGGCGCCTCAGAGGCGCCGCCCGCCCAAGAGCTCGACTCTGTGTTCCGGGCGTTCCACGACTACAGATGGGACCTCGACAAGGACTTCCTCGTAAGTCGACGTTTGCTCTCCCTCAGACGTTCACCCGAGGATGTTCACCCTAACGCCTCACCAAGGGCGGCCTCGTCCTCGCCCTGGGCGGCTACCACGCCCTGGCACAAACAGCCTCACAGGCCGACATCATCATGCACTCGCGCATCTTCTACTTTGCCCGCATCAGAGGCGTCACCGTGCCGTACGCCTCCTACAGGCAGTGGCTCCGAGACCTGTACGTGGGCGGCCAGCAGCCTCGGATATGGGAGTGGTCCCTGCTCGAGGCGCTCTGCGGCCACCGCGACCGCCTCGCCGCCCGGAGCTCCTCTGCTGCGTCCGCAGGGCAGGTGGGGGCGGCGTCGGCCGCTGCCGGGAAGGAGACCTGGATGAGGCGGCTGCTCGACGCCGAGCCCGGCAGCGGGAGCGCGCACGACGACCCGTTCGCTCCGGACTGGATGAGGGCTGCCCCGACGAGCGAGCTGTATATTGACCGGCCTGTGGCCGCCGACGAAGGTGGTCAAGACGCCGCTCAGGTGCCCTACCCGGAGAGGTTCGCGGCGATCATCAAGGCGGTGCAGTCTGGAGAGCCGGTAGAGGGCATTGTGCAGGTCCCCGATGTTGTCGTCAGGAATCCAGTGAGCCGACCTTGTCCTGTCTCAGAAGACCGTCATGGTTGGGTTGGTACTGACCTGAACAGTCTACAACACCATTTGGATCGATGCAGAGGCCTCGAAAACCTTGGGAGAAAGATCAGCCTGTGACAGGCGGTCCGTCAGAGGAGAGAGGGCCAGTCTTGCAGGGTATCCTCGACCAGTCATTTCCCGAGCAAGAGGAGACAACAGATCAGAATGCATGAGTGCATTCGAGCATGCCTACGTCCACCGCAAGCTCGCCGTTGTTCGCTGTTTTCAAATTGGGGTGGTTCACAGCCCGACGAGAGCAGTGCGAGTAAAGATACCCGTTGTATGTCAGATTGCAGCATTGATTGTCGTCATGTTCATCTGAATCTCGCGCCCAACCTACCAGGTGTCTTGGTCGGTTGGCTTTGAGTATAACCAGAGAGATGATCTTTGGTATCGCTGCTTCTACCATTTTGTATTCTCAGGCATCTTGGAAAGGCAAGATCGTGGGACGTTCTCCTGTGTATTGTCCTGCTCTTGGTCAAATTACCCAACTCACAATCCGATCTGATAGTATTGACGGCATTTGCCAGGGATTGGCCGTTCGACTTGTGCTAATGAATACTGCGCTGCAAAGGCCCCTACTCGACCCTTGAATATCGTTCAGGAATCACGCCCGAGGAGGTGTCCTTCAATCTCCTAGAGGAAGTCTAGATGCTGCTTAATGGAGGCGCAAAACGACTGCGTAAGGAGTCTTTGGGACACTCGAACGGCTCCCGACAGATATCACAGAATGTGGGCAGGGTAATGCTCAAAGGAGCCAAGAGCCCTTCGCAAGTAAATCAAAGATTTTACATCAGAGGCGCGAAAGCGATCTCCCCTGAAGAGCCAAAACACTCAACCGATGCTGTAAAGGCGATGTTGTCTTTTGGATGTATGTGTTATATTCGTTTCGACCCTTGACTCCCGCATATGTACAACAAACCTGTTAGCATGACACAACCGAGGAAAAGCCGTAAGATGCCAATCTATTTTCTAGTCATTACAGGGCGTGCCCTATGCACCGTACGCTACCTGGCCCATGGGTTTGTCTTCCTCCATACCCGGAGCCATGAAGTTCGTACGTGGATCTCCGGTCGCCTTTGCCGCCGAGCAGCGGGCCATTGTTGGTGAGCTATAAATTTCCAGTTAGCTGAAATTGGTGCACAAGCGAGTTTGGGGTCGACAAACCTTCTGGAGATGGCGTCTGTGAAATAAAAGTTCTCGATTGGCAGCCCCAGAGGAGTGCCAGTGGCATTGGCGCCCTTGTTCTGGTCGACGAGTTGTACTCTGCTGAGCTGCTGGAGGGCAACGGGCTCGACGACATCGTACGCGACAAGGGCAGGGCTGATCTCAGCCATCCGGTCGCGCAGAGCAGCGACGTCATCATATGGCAGAGGAGCTCCGAGGAACTCGCTCACTGCGCGGATGATCTTCCAGTCGGTGCGAGCAGCACCAGGCAGCCCAGTTGCAGCCCTTGTCATCTGAACACGACCCTCGGTGTTGATGTAGGTAGAGTTCTTCTCTGTGTAGGCGGCCCCCGGAAGGACGATGTCGGCGATCTGTGCGCCTCGATCGCCGTGGTGGCCCTGATAGACCACGAATGCATCCTTTGGTATGTCGGCCTCGTTGATCTCATCCGCACCAAGGAGCCAGATAAACTTGGGTGTCGTCTGGGCGACCTCCGAAGAGGGCGTAACAAAACCAACCTCGAACGCTCCCACGCGGGATGCTGCCCTCTGGAGGACGTTGTAGCCATTCCACTCCTCGGTCATGAAGTTGGCGGCGTTCTTGTCAACAAAGCTTCCGATCGTTTCGTAGAAGGCCTTGGCATCGGCATGATCCGTCACACCAGAGCCGACGACAATCATTGGTTTCTGGGCGGCCGAGAGCTTCTTGCCGAAGGGCCCAGACAGTGCCTTCTTGAGGGCATTCAGATCGGTGCCCAAGTGTTCAAATTCGAAAGTCGAGTCGAAGGTCTCGCCAACCAAGCCAATCTCCAGGTCTGAGCGCATCCACTGCTTTCGGATACGTGCGTTCAGCACAGCAGCCTCGTGCCTTGGGTTGCTGCCGACGATGAGCACAGCGTCGGCCTGCTCGACACCCCAAATCCTGGAGTTGAACAAGTAGTTGGACCGCACGTCGACACCGTGAGCAATAGGCTGGTTGCCAGAGGGCATATCGAGGGCCAGGTTTTCGGAGCCCAGCTTGTTGGCAAGCTCCTTCATGGCCACCATGGACTCGAGATCCGTCAGCTCACCCGCAACAACCTTGAACTCGTCGCCCTTGGGCGCCTTCTTCTCCCAGGCCTGAGCGATCTCTGTCAGAGCTTGCTCCCAGTCTGCCGGCTCGAACTTGCCCTCTCGTCGGACCAGAGGCAGTGTCAACCTCTGCGTCTTCAGGCCATCGCAGGCAAAACGAGTCTTGTCGTTGATCCATTCCTCGTTGACGTCGTCGTTCAGTCGGGGGATGACACGCATGACTTCGAGACCACGGGCGTCGACCCTAATGTTTGAGCCAAGTCCATCCAGCACGTCGATAGTCTCGGTCTTCTTCAGTTCCCAAGGCCTTGCCCGGAAAGCGTATGGTTTCGATGTGAGAGCTCCCACGGGGCAGAGGTCAATGACGTTGCCGGACAACTCGGAGTCGAGGTTCTTCTCCAGATATGTGCCGATCTGGATGTCGTTGCCACGGCCCGTTGAGCCCAGCTCAGGAGCACCGGCGATATCGTTGGCGAACCGGATACATCGTGTGCAGTGGATACACCGGTTCATGGACGTCTTGATCAGGGGACCGATGTTCTTGTCTTCCACACCTCGCTTCCCGCCAATCTCGTGAAATCGACCACGATCCGCTCCGTATCTCATCGACTGGTCTTGAAGATCACACTCGCCACCCTGGTCGCAGATGGGACAGTCCAGTGGGTGGTTGGCGAGCAGGAACTCCATGACGCCCTCTCGGGCCTTGTGTGCGAGCGGCGAATTGGTCTTGACAACCATGCCGGGAGCTACCGGCCACGCGCATGATGCGACGGGTTTTGGCGCCCTCTCGACTTCGACCAGGCACATACGACAGTTTCCCGCAATCATCAACTTCCTGTATGTATTACATTAGCGGTGATTTCGGGGAGCTGTGGGTCGGGTAGAACCGGGTGGTGTTCTTCGTACTCATGGTAGCAGTATCTGGACAGTTTCTTGTCAGTAGAGTACTGGAGAAGACCTGAGGCAGGAGGAGCGAATATACCTTGGGACTGTCGATCCAGCTTTCTCGCATGCTTGGATCAAAGCCGAGCCAGCTATGAGGTGTTGTCAGAAGGGGTTGAGCCAGTTCAAACTTGAATGGAGGCCATACCTTCGATAGACACCTTCTTTCCATCTTCAAAGGAGGTTAGTAAACAACGCCGCGCCAAGTCTCTCCTGGGAGGGGTTCTCGCGTACCGACTGTGAGCTCAACCTCAGCGGGTCGTTGGGTTGTCACGGAGAAAGGTCTGGCGGCATTGACGGTGGACCGCCTGCCGTTCCGCCAAGCCGAACGTGCTAGAGTCTGTCGCAGCATCGTGTCGTCCCGACGGAAACAGAAAATGAGAAGGGCGCGAGGAGGACGACGGAGGGTGGCGGCTGGTTTTAATGGAACGGCAAGTGGTGATGCGATGCTCGACGTTCACACGGGTCACTAAGGCTCGAAGTGGTGCCCACCACTACCGCACCCAATCATATTCCCGCAGTTGTTCATCGCGCGTTACATAAGCAATTGGTGCGGTGATCAACCTCCACCGCAGGCGGAGTACCCCAGAAACAAGCCATGTGGGGGATGGACTCGAGCGCTGCGATGAGATAACAATCGTTGTAATGGCCTCGATGGGAGACTTTCCTACAGTATAGAATCCTACGAAACGGCTGCGGAGATAGATATCCTCCCGAATTGTCTCTCGGAAGCAATCGAGGCTCATCAAGCCAGACTGAACCGTGAGTCCGTAACTGGACTTGGCTCGACCTGCAACTTTGGGTGGGGTGGGGCTGCTGACGTAATGCACCTGGTATAAAATATCGAAATTTTGGCGCGGATGCCATCTGGGCGGCCCTTTTCTTTTCCTTCTCTTCATTGTACCACGCGCACGTATTGTAGGAGATTTGAAAATAGCTGGTCCCGCGCAAGCGAAACCTCTTCTTCATTCGAATTCTCCTCTATCTCGTGCTCCAGAATAACTTCAGACGCCGTTTTGGAAGTATGTGAGGGTCAATCTGGCCCGATGTGCAATGCCTCTTACCGCCGGTCGTTACAAATACAACTCTCGCCCGCCCGCGAGTGAAATACCGATGCTGTCAACTTATGTGCGACGTTCTTTGCGCGTGTGCATGCTATTCCTCTGAACCGACAAAGTCTCTGCGCTTCACCCTGACTGTACTGTCCTAGTGCGACTGGCTGCGCCGGCCAGTGAGAGAGTTTGGACTAGAACCGGCGCGAAGTTGTAGGCCTCGCCAACGCCTCCCGCGTCCACTTGCCAGCCTCAGTCTTGTCATGGATAGGTTCGCTGGAAACGTTGTCGCTAGCTACACGTAACGCTGGTGGAATGGCGGGAGACGAGCTTGGGCATTGTTGTTGCGGGTACCGAGGTACTGTGCGCATCAATGTCCATCTCTCGCCCTTTCAAGTTCCGCATTGAGTCGGTCTTGGACGCCCTTGACGTGCACCCTGCTGTAGCCCTCGAGGTCGAAAGTGCCTTGGTGCGCTACCTGTAGAAGCTCGCGCATCGTCTTCTCATGAGGCTGCAAGTCCTCGGGCATGGTGATCTGCGAGTGCTTGTATTCGTTCAGCTTCTCCGCCGACAGATGGTAGCTCTGGTTTGGATTGGCGGGCGCTGTCACATTGGCAAGCAGCATGTCAGCCTCCTCCCAGCTGAGATCCTGCGGCTCGTGGGGTACGTCGAGTGTGCGCGTGTTCCTGGCCACAGCGATACGCCGTCGAGCTTCGCGGTCAAACATCCAGGCCATGTTGTCTCTCACGGCTCTCTCGTTGGTGTCCAGGCTGGCCTGCATTCGCTCTATGTGCTCAACACGACTTCTGGGCGGTTGTACCGGCTCGAGGAGATTCTCTTTGAGCGGAACGAAGATGGCTGGGATGATGCCGGTGAGTTCTGGCAGGTCCTCGTCTGACTGGGATGTGCCGTTCGTTGTGTCCACGGGCGTGATGGGCGTGTCGCTCCGAGATGATGCCATGCCGCCATGATGGCCATTGCGGGACGAAGACGCCATGTTGGGGCCAGGTTTCGGTCGTGGCAGCGTTTGTGGAGTGCGCTGTTATTGCGTACAGTAGTTGAGTTGGCAGAGCCCCTCGGAAAGTCCTCAGATGGACACCCTGAACAAAGACCTGAGGGTTGTCAGATAAGAGATTCTAGACGCCGAGCCGTATGATCATGAACTAGTTGCTGGTCTAATACTCACAAAATGTTGTTCACTTGAAACGATGTTCCAGCCCAGCTTGGGATCTTGGGTGCAGTTGCTTATGTTGTGATGGGTGACGAAGATGGGGTGGGACAAAACCAGGTGGAGGTCTGTACCGGAAGGCAGACGGCATGCTAATATCCAAGCACTTCTAAGTAAGTACCCAGGTAGATAGATACTCACCAAAACCTCGCAACACGACAGCCCAAATTACAACAAAACGCCATGATTCTGTGATCAAGACTTGGACACACTTTTATCATTTGCTGAAGTTAGCCTCAAGTTTTTAATTCGAACTGCTCAGAATTTGTCATGACGTTTACCTACCTATGTAGGTGGCAGTATACACACAAATGACCGCTGACCACAGATGCAAATAATCGATGGCCCAAAAGTAGCCCAGAGGGTGCACATCGAAGATGATCTAATCATACTAAGGTTTAACCTTGAAAACGCCCTCGAGACACCTCCCAAGCTTCCAAGGGAGTTCAAGCCTCACCACAAGCTTGACGATACTGTTACGGAACATATCAGACGGAAAGAGTATACTGGCATCTCTGCATTTCTCATTGACCTACAAAGACAGTTCGACATGTCTCTCGGGCATCATAGTCATGCACTCAGCCGTGAGTTTGCTCATGACTAGGGAACACAATTTCGTCTTTGCTTGGTATCAGGCACTGTTCCTCAGCTCCTTGGACGGAGAGTGCTTCACCAGAGCCAGGTATACCATTTGCCAGCGGCACAGATGGTCAAGCACCGCCAGAGTCAGGTCACAATGGTATCCTCTCGGATCGTGGTCTCCTTGGCTCTCACAGTGTACGTGAGGCAACTGCCGCCTGAATGTCCTCCGCCACACGTAGCTTGTGGCACAACCCGAGGGTTTCGATGTCGTGGCAATAGTACCAGCCTGGACAGATGAGCGTCAGATGCGTGACCCTCTTCTTGTACAGAAGGAGATTCGATCGGAAACAGTGTGCCGCAAGCGACACGGCGTGTCGCATACTCGAAGCCGCCTCCTGTACAGATGGACTGCGATGGTCCATCTTTGGCGTCTCATCTAGACGGGAGGACCTTGCGCACGTATTCGCGTCCGATCTTGAGTGAAGCTCTGAAGAGATCCTCAAGTCTCCTATCTTTCCTCCTCCGCATCCATATCAGGACGAGAGCTAGGAGGAACGCATCAAGAAGAATGTGCTTCATGGCGTTCCATAACATCCAGCCAACCCACGCACTGAAACTGCGCTCCTTCTTCGACCTCCACTCCCTGCCTGTCGTTATTTGCTCCCTCAGGGCCGCTATCTCTGTAGACAGCCGCACGATGGCTCGCTCCATTTTCTTGGACCACTTGTCTCCTCTCTTCACATATTCGCCGTCATCGTCGGGATCGCCTGCCGCTATACGCCTCAGGTAGTCCTGCTCTGCCTCGTCCTCCTCGCTCATCGGACTTAGCATTTTCATGGGCCCATCGGTGCCAGACATTGGTTGTGTAAATCGATGCGGGCTGTTGTCTGCGCCCATCTGCTTTGCGGAGAGGTCTGAGGAGCTCGGGCTGTTGTTCTTGATCTGGTTCCACACGAATTCGAGTTCGGAGACCAACTCGGCCGCGTTTCTGTATCACGGTCGTCAGCAAGCGGGCCTTGCGTATCCACCTTCGGCTGTGCCCCGGAAGCCTCGCTACTCACGGTGTTGTCGCATATTTGTGCATGGTCTCGATCAGAGCCTCGATATACCGCCGTTTTGCCTCGGTCCGGCTGAGCCCTCTCTGCGAGTCCCACGCGTCCCATTTGTCCTGTTCCCGATGTAGGTCGTCGGACGAGAGCCCTGATGCCGAACCGGGCCGTTCCATGACCCCATCGACGTCTCCCTCCATGGCTTGTTTGTACAGGCCATAGAGGCGCATCCGATCCGGGGGTGGCGGTCTTGCGGCTCCGGTTTTGGGAATCTTTTTGACGGTGTTGAGTGCATGGACGAACACTCGATCTGGACGAGTCGGGAGGGGTTAAAATTTGGGCCTCGGTAGACTTTGCAAAGGCACAAATACTTGCCTACTGAGTCTGCCATGACTTGAGAATGATTCCGCAGTCGCCGGTGTCAGCGAAGCCACCAGCGAAGCCACCAGCGCGATCTTCTGCTCGAGGGAGGTGCCGCCGCCGGGCGTGGGCGTCGCGTTGCCGATAGTCGAGTGCAAAACGTCACCAACCCGAAAATGGTTGCAGTGGAGCTCGTAGCTCTGGGGCGCGAGTTTCAAGCACGAGGAGAAGGCAAGAAGTGCAAATTGCTCATAAAGGCATGACAGTGTTCTCTCATCAATATTTACGACCGGCAGATCGATCGACAGTTCACCTAGACTCCAGACCCGAAGTTCTGGGCTGGCGCGTGCAAGTGGTGACCAGCGGGACCGGACGCAATGCATCTGATTGAACCTCGGCGCAGTGCACTTTGCCTCACCCGCGGACCCCAGCTGAGAGAGGAGGGGGGGCCCCCTGGAACGATCGACCATGGGCGACAGGGGTTGCAGGCCTAAAGTCAAAGATCGGACATCAAATCATCAAGTCAACCCGAATCATGGCTGGGAATACCGACATTGGGGACATGTCCTTTCCAGGTCGATTGCCTTGCTCGAGAAAAAAGCGCTTTGGCGTTCTCATGAACGAGCTCTCTTGGAATCTGGCCATATTTGATCGGACTTCGTTTCTCATTTGATCCGTTGGAGGGAGGGGGTATCTATGAAATGGACGTTCCCTACTCGGGATTTGCACCGAGACAGATACCGGATTGTTTCCGCCGTCGTGGTTTGCGTCCATGCCTCTGTCGCCAGCAAAATACGTCCTGATGCAACGACGTTCAGCTGCTCTAGAAGTCCAGTCCTTTTGAAGCGCCTTGCTCCGCTGCGAGCTTGTTTTCCTGTATGACCCGCTTCTTCTCCCGGTAGATGTTCATCAGCTTCTTGTTTTCAAGCGCATTCTGCGCTGCTCTCTCGTTCGCCTCGGACTTCTTCTTGGCCGTGCCTATGCCCAGTTGCACTGTCTCGCCATATCCCACCAGAAATGCTCCCTGCGTGAACAGCTTTGCTTTGGTCAACGGGTCCTTCTTCTGTGCTCGTCCCTCGTCCAGAGACCGATACTCGATTTGCACTCGAGGCTGGCTGAGAACCAGAGTAGCTGATAGCACATCCTTGGCAGACCCTCGTTGCACGTCCTGTGGCTGGTGTTTGTCGGAAATGGAGCCTGAGCCCATCGTGGGGGCTACGAGTGACGTCGCATGTCTTCCCTGTCGCGGTTGCTTATGTATCTGCTCGGAGATGGTCGTGCTCCACAAGGCTTTGAGCCAGGATGCCGTTTTCGATGCGCCGCTGATAGGATCGGACAGGATGATAGCTGCAACATGAGCCTCGAAGATGTCGCCTAGCACCTTGGCCCGCTCTCTTGCAGTCGCCTTGGTGCCTCCCTGGCGGCCGTCAAGTCCGTATTCGTCGGGGACTATGGCCTTCTTGTCGAATCCGTACTGTATTGAATAGTCCCTCAGGGTCGCATTGCGGACGAGAGCCTCCCTCATTTGGCACATGTCGCCGTGCTTAAGATGCGGGAATGTGAGAAAGATGAAGGCTGTTGACATCAAGTAGAGGTAGGCATCGCCTAGCCACTCGAGCTGTTCGTAACTCCTTTCGCCAGGGTTCTTGACTTTGCCGGCATGGGTGAAGGATGCCCGCTCGATCGATGGATCCAGGACTAAAGGAAGAGGAGGCAATTCGGGAGCCACCTCAGAGGGCGTCCACGCTGTAAGAACTGGCACCTCCGGCAGGCCGGCGGCTGCCGTCTCGGCTGGCTTCTCCACCGTATCAACTTCTTGGCAGAGACTCTGCATGCTGGGTAAGACTTCTCGACTCAGCGCTGCCAGGCGTTGCCTCAAAGCCGGATCTGCTTCCCTGCCCTGATTCTTGAGGGCCTGAAGGCACCCGATCAAATCATCAGCGCGCTCCGATAGATAACTCAATGCATCTGACATTCTGGGCTTCTTCGTAGCTGGCTCGTCGCCGAGCTGCTCATGCCGTCGCTTGGTCATCTGTCAACCGTTGTCAGTCGAAAATGCTCCTCAAACCATCTTGGCATTTATTTCCAAAGACATACTTTACTCATGTGCTCTAGAAAATGCTAGCGGTATGTCGAATGGTATGATGATATCCCAAGTTTGTGAGGAGCGTTACCAATGTTGTGGTGATGGCCCTAGTGGAAAGTTGTGGTTGAATAAAGCGGAAGTTTTTCCTGTCTTCAAGTCCAATGCTGTGTAAAGTCGACAAACTGCTGGCGGAGCGCGCAGCACATTGCAGGCATCGACCGAGCAGGGGTCTCTACTTAGCTGTGGGTGCGGCAAGACCCACTTTTTCAACGTCCTCTTCCCGAGCGGCATCGATGACTTCTGTTGCGAGTTTGCTTCCTCTTCGCGCCCAACCTTGCGACACGGCAATGTCATGATGTCTGTCCCACGAGAGAGGCTCCTGCAGCTCGTGCAGGTAAGTCAATGGCTCTCTATCTCATATCGCATGCTTCTCTGCTAATACGTTCAAGGCGCGTTGCCGAATCTTCGCAACGACCTTCAATCCAGAGGGCGTCCGGACGGGCAACAAGATCCTGCGACAGAGGTTGAAGGGTCCCGCGCTTGCGGCCTACTACCCCCGGAAAATGTACTCAATGCGGGAACTTCAAGATCTTTATGGGCCGGAGGTGGAATTCATACTGGAGGATGAGGAAGATCGGTTAGAGCAGATCGGATTGTAGGTCTTGATGGCACTCGTTCAGATGGCTAGAGGCACCTCCTTGCTAACTATCTGTAGCTTGAAAGCGCGTGGTAAAGGCGCCCCGAAGAAGAAGAGTGGCCCTCCAGGTGAGTCGAAATCAATTGCCGCAGACCGCTGCTGGAAGACTAATCACAATCTACACAGACTTGCGGAAAAAGAAATAGGATAGCGCTTCCTTGTACGATCCCAATCCAACGAGATTTCATCTATACCAAATGGTCCGAGATCGATGCCGCCATCCAGTTCCACACAGCCCTCTCGCGTGACGAACCCCAATGTCGATTTAGATCCAGTACAGATTGGACGTTTGGTGCAGAGCATCTTGATCTTCCTGTGGGTGCCGTGGCTAGTGTCGAATAACAAGAACGCAGTTTGCGGGAATGATTAGCTTGATAGAGCCTTTCTGGCCTGCCTGTGATGATACACACCATCAAACGGAGCCAACACCGATTCACTGCACAAGCTGTGGGTGCCCTCCGAGGTCAGCCAAGCTCAGCCATCCAGCATACTGACGCCTCCTGTGATCTGGACGGCGAGACAAGAGGAAAAACGGTCGAAGAGTATAGGAGCTTGTCTGGTCCGGTAAGACATGCATATGCATGGATGCTGTGGCATTGAACTCGCGGCCTGGAAATCATGGATCTTGTGTGCGTGGACTGTCTTTGTTAAACAGTCAATGATCTCCCTTCTATTCAACAACAAACTACTACACTTCAAACCTAGGAAGTATTGGGAAGAATAGATGTTGCCCCGTTCTGATATCTGCAGTGTGTTTTCCACACCAAGAAACCCCTTTGTCTCTCTTGCTTCGCTCTTAGAATGACAGCCTTGACATTCTCAATCTGTGCAGTGTCTCTGGCTTGCCAAATCGCTGACGGCGGAAGTCCATCCAGTCCCCGGTCGTATCTGGGGAGCTGGCAGTGAACAAGGCCTATTTTACTCCGTGGAAGGATCCCAGGGCTCGTTCGACTCTTGCTAGCCACAGCTCAACAAGGCAACTAACTGCGTCTGATTCTGGCAAGAACGTGGGGAAAGCTCTGACCCATCTTATCTCAAAAGCTGGCCTGTCCAGGAAATATCTGAAAGGGCGGCTGCTTCCATAACCCGATGCCTTCCTTCTGCCGTTTCCGCATCTACCACCTGCAAGTTTTGACAGTGACGGTCTGACTTCTCGAATAACACACCGCGTCTTCTCTTTCTTTTCGTTTTCCCCTCCACTCTTCATCCATCTCTCCTCTCTCTCTTCTCCCTCCTCTCCCACACACACGCGCACATACACACATACAAACGAAACACCATTTCCCCTTCATTACGAGAAGCACTTGCCCCTCCCTTTGGTCAGGATCTGCGTGATCTCTGATATCTTCTACCCATCTCAACCCTCAATTAGACTACCTGTCCAACAGAAAACACCTTTGGAATAGCACACGCCCACAGACCTCTCCAGTGCATCTCGACGAACTGAGACCCAAGCCATGCCTCAAGACGAGAACGCTCCTCTTGAGGATCCTTCGAGCAGTCACGTGGCCCTCAGAAAGTCTGTTGCTCCACTGACCACTTCCAAGCTCGTCAACCAGAGTACTCTCAAAGTGAGTACTTACTGATATGTCTGTCTGTTGATCTCACGACGGTCTGACGAAAGTATTAGGCCAGCCACAACGTTGTCGAGGCCAATCCCATGGACAAGCTCATCGCGAGACTCTGTGAGAATCACGACCAAGCTCCAGCCCAGCACGAGTCCCATGAGAGCGCCGTCTCTGCTCACCCCTCTTCCTGCAGCTCGCTGCCCATGACTCCCGCAACCGAGTCCTTTGCCGGTACGGCTCCAACCACCCGACCTGCTAGTGCCGCTCCGAATGATCGAGCTGCGTCGGAGGAGCTTCTTCGACTGAAGATGGAATTGGAAAAGGCCCAGAACCACATCTCCCGCGTTGAGCAAGAGCTGGCGCAGACACGTCGAGAGCAGCAGGACAGCGGCCGTGCAACTCCCAACCTGTCTTCCGACTCGGATTTTGCTGGAGGTGCCCCCCTCGTCGACCCCATCGGGACGAAGCCCTCAGGCAACCCTTCCGTGCCGGGCTTTCTTCCCAAATCCCAGATCCCGCGCGACAACAACTGGCAGGCTCCCGTTCCCGACGACTGCCGCTCTGATATCAGTGACGCTCTGTCGGCCACGGGCTTCAACCGTGCCCGAGGAATCTGGAACAACGGCAACAAGCTTGGTTTCCAGAACTCTTTCTTGCCCCCTTCCGTGCCAACGCAAGAGCCCGGTCCTATTCCCAACTGGTCCCAGCCCCGCAACCAAGGCTTCATGGACCAGGCCGTTCCTGGCTATGCTGGTCCTGTCATGGATAGATACCGCGGCGACCGGTACAACCAAGAACCTGAGCTCGTGCGATCTGGCAGTGGTCGCCGCGGCAACCGCTATGACAACCGCTTCGGGAACCAGTCTTACAGCGGCAACTATGGAGGCTACAACGTGAGCAACATGGGCCAGAACCAATTTGACTCTGCTGCTGGCTACGTCCCAGGTCCCAGTGGCATGTCTGGTGGCGGAATGGGGATGTTCCCACAGTACGGACAGCCGCCAGTCGGCAGCCCACTTTCACCGCATGCGACTGAATTCACGTCCGTTGCGGGAAGCTCTTGGAAGCCAGAGGTGAGTCCTTTGACGAACGATCCACCTTTTTCTGTTTGTGCCCGCAATGAAGTAATAATGTTAATATTGTTCCTCTTGTGTTAGGTTGTTGCCGCTGAGGGTCAGACATATCTGCCAACCACCGAGCCCTTGAACTACCGTCGTCTTCTTGACCGCAACGTCAACTGCAACTGGAAGTACATCGTCGACAAGATTGTCTGCAACAATGATCAGCAGGCGTCTATCTTCCTTCAGCAGAAGCTCAAGGTGGGTACCCCTGAGCAAAAGTACGAGATCGTCGAGGCCATCGTTGCCCAAGCCTATCCTCTGATGGTCAATCGCTTCGGCAACTTTCTTGTTCAACGCTGCTTTGAACACGGTACCCCTGAGCAGGTCATCAAGATTGCTGAAGCGATCCGTGGCAATACACTGAACTTGTCGATGGATCCCTTCGGGTGCCATGTGGTTCAGAAGGCCTTCGACTCCGTCCCAGAGGATTACAAGGCAATCATGGTCCACGAGTTGCTTCGTCGCATTCCCGAGACGGTCATACACCGATATGCCTGCCATGTATGGCAGAAGCTGTTCGAGTTGAGATGGAGTGAGAGCCCACCCCAGATCATGAAGTTCGTCAACGAGGCCCTGCGCGGCATGTGGCACGAGGTCGCCTTGGGAGAGACTGGCAGTCTGGTTGTTCAGAACATCTTTGAGAATTGCTTGGAGGAGGACAAGGTTAGTACAAGTCCTTTGCATCTTGGTCTGTCATCACGTCGTTAACACATTTAAACCAGCGTCCATGCATTGAGGAGGTCCTTGCCAACATTGATATCGTGGCTCACGGTCAGTTCGGCAATTGGTGCATCCAGCACATTTGCGAACACGGTGCCCCTGCGGATCGCAGCCGCGCCATCGATCATGTCATTCGATACGCCGCCGAGTACTCGATGGACCAGTTCGCTTCCAAGGTTGTCGAGAAGTGTCTCAAGATCGGCGGCGCCGATTTTCTGGGCCGCTACCTTGATCGAGTTTGCGAGGGTCGTGTTGACCGTCCCCGTATTCCCTTGATCGACATCGCGAGCGACCAATACGGTAACTATCTCATCCAGTACATCCTCACCCATGCCAGCCCTCAGCACCGCGATGTCGTTGCGGCTCATATCCGCAAGCACATGGTATCTCTCCGGGGATCCAAGTTTGGTTCTCGCGTCGGCATGCTCTGCACCAATCCGGCTGTCGCCACTCGTCCCGGTCCTGGTGTTGGACCCATGATGGGTAATCGCATGGCTCCCGGACCTCGCTACGGTGGTGCTTACCGTTAAGTACTTCAAAATTACCTTGCATCGGGGGTGGGATCCGCTAAGTGCCCACACTCGCTCTTCATTATCATGACAGCACAGTCGCGACAACAAAACGCATCGTTTTCGTTCTTTCCTCTTGTGTGACATAATCGATTTCGTCGATCGTTTCTCGAGATTGAATTCGCGGCATTTGGCGATTCTTTTACGAACATCTTCAGCAATTACTTTACAAATCACCCGACATCCTACACTCGGGAGGCTACTGCCCATTCGGGTGCTTTGGACAACTCATGATTATATTCATCCAAGAATGTCGACGAGGGGTGAAATTTATTGTCGGGCTGGGTAACAGACACAACACGCGTTCCCAAGTCTGTTGGCATGGTCTTCCGGATGTCACAGATGGCCCCAAATTTCAGGGAGATGTTACTTGATTGGGTCTCGTTGGAGGAGAAGCTTGTACGCTGGATGCAGGCTACGATTGAAAAGGGGAAAGTGGACGGAGGTTGTACCAACAGTTTTTGTGCACTACGCGGAAAGAATGACAGCTTTATGCGGCCCTTTTAACATGTGGCGCTTATCAGTTAGATAGGTATCTATCTTCACTCTTCAATACAAAGTCGCTGATCACGAACAAATTGAGATGCCTCGCCAAAGCCTATTTGTTTGACTTGTTGCCTTGAATTGTCCAGAGCTGGAGTGGCTAGAGGGCACAGTGCATTTGCGGGGCAGTAGTTTGGTAGTGCCGTTTACGCTGGTGTTTTTACCGGTCGCTTACATAATACGGACCCGAAGCTGCCTCAGGCGAATCCATTTTGCCGACGAACCAACACTCTGACACCCGGACCAAGTCAATTGAAATATTGACGACCTCAATCCTCAACACCCTCCGCCGCAGTCACCATGTTGTCGAGACAAGCACTGCTCCGCTCCGCCAGGGCTGCAGCTCCCTCGCGAGTAATTGCCTCGCAAGTTCGCTTCTACGCCGCGCCCGCCGCCAACGAGAATGTCAAGCCTCCCGTTGCGCTGTTCGGCCTCGATGGCACCTATGCCACTGCCCTGGTACGTCACCATGCCGATTTATTCCGAACGAGAACCTGTCACGATCTCAATTGAATGCATCGAGAGGACCAATTGCCTCACGAGGAGCCTCGCAAACGAAGTGGGAAGCACGAGAAGGGATGAGCACAGCGAGGACTAACAAGGTTGCGTCATTTTGGCGCTCAACAGTACACGGCTGCCGTCAAGACGTCGTCTCTCGACCCCACCGCCAACGCGCTGAGTAGGCTGGGCGACCTGGTCGCCAAGGACCCTAAGCTCGCGACCATCCTCGAGGCGCCGACCCTGAACGCCGCCGACAAGTCCGCCATCGTCGCCGAGCTCGAGAAGACCACCGGCGCCAGCGCCGAGACCGTCAAGAACTTCCTGCGCACCCTGGCCGAGAACAACCGCCTGTCCCTTCTGGGCGGCGTCTGCACCAAGTTTGGCGAGCTCATGAGCGCTGCTCGTGGCGAGGTTGAGATGACGGTCACGAGCGCTACAGTACGTTGGCTCGCTCTATATCATGCGGACCCGGATACGTGTCTGGGTCGCGACACGACAGAGGACGTGAGGGTAGAACATGGTGCTGACGATCTCTTTCGTGTGTTTAGCCTCTGGACAACCGGACCCTGAGCAGGCTGGAGTCTGCCGTTTCAAAGTCCTCCTACGTCGGTTCTGGCAAGAAGCTCAAGGTCAAGAATGAGGTGAGAACCCAGCCAGGCAGCTGCTTTACAAGATGCTGACAGACATAGGTCAACCCTGACATTGTTGGTGGACTGGTTGTTGAGATTGGTGACCGGACTATCGACCTTTCCGTCTCTTCCAAGATTGCCAAGATGAACAAGCTTCTCACCGACACCCTGTAAATGTTCCCTTTGTATTGAGAGCAGGCGTGACGGGCAGAGGCATCACGGAGGCTGATGTCGGGGACTAACTGAGCCGTTTCCGTCACAAGGACACCATCAGCACCAGTTGTCTTTTAGACGAAGGAAAATAGAGAAGCACATCGGATCCGCCTGTTTCTTGGAGTCGTGAGCCGCGAACTCCCAGACTCTGAGGTGTGACCCTTATTCAGTCTACCTCATACTATAGGCCGCGAAATGACCCGCAGGCATGGTTCCATACGTGCTTCCCTTGAAGTGACAGCCATCCCGGCCGTCCCTTCAGCCAGTTGACGCCGACGGGTATGCTACTCATACACAAAGCAGATGCCCCAACGCCAGCACGAAAGCAAACGAATCTCTAAACCCATCTGTCCCACCGTATAACTCGTCAAATGCCTCAGTCAGACCGCAGCATGCTGTCCACCAAATCACCGAGAGGCCCCCAGAAGTCCTTTCCTGTAGCGAGGTTGTGCTCGTCGATGAAAAGCACATACTGCTTGAAGCTGGTGTTGAGATGGGGCTCCAAGCCGAGCTCGCGGATGACGGGATAATGGTGACAGTAGATGTGGGCGTAGACGCGATACATGCGCTTAAAGATCTGGCGGACCAGCGACGGGAAGGTCTTTGGGAAGGGTACACCGATCCGGCTCGGCATGACAGCCTCATTGTCGATATTACCCTGGACCCAAGTCATGAGTTGTTCGATGTAGGCTGGCGCTGCCATCTTGGTGGGCCGTTTATAGTTCTCGTTGTCCTGCCAGAGGTACTCGAATCTAGTTTGCACGGTCAGTGCGTCTTCGATCAAGGTGGCGAAGGGGAATGCGCGACGTACTCATCAGTGGCCTTCATCTCTGGACATGACTGTGGGGAACAGAATTCTGTGATGGCCCCGTACAGGAGGTTGATCTGGTTGTAGAAATCGACCACTATGGACCGGGTCAGACAGCCGAACCTGTGTCCGGGACATCCCACCGCGATGATTGTTGCGCTTACTGTTGACAGCGAACCACTCGTTCTCGTCTTCGCCCTCGGGCAACTTCACGATCTTGCGCAGACTGCCTCCTCCCAGCGTCGCCTCGGCATACTGTCGCAGCTGATAGCTCGTCGTTCCCTGCTTGCCCCCGGGTCGCGGACGGAACTGGTTCCGGCGGTTGCCGCTGCTGTTGTCCCATTGTAAGCCTGTATCCTCTTCTTGGAGCGTGTGTGTCTTCGTATAGAATGCCAAGCATAGAGCCATCGGCTTCATGTGAAGGGCGACTTCGCCATGGCAGACAAGACGCCCTTCTTTCTTGTCTTCATCTGCTCTTCCAGGCACAAAAATAACAGTATCCTAGCCGGTGCGCCCGCTCGCCGGGTCCTGGGAGTCCATGTTCGAGCCGAAGCGGCCGTGAGGAAGCCGAGGGGGGCACGACAACATACACGGTGGTGATGAAGGAGGTCATCGTTGGTATTCGTGGTGAGCGCAATCAGTTCCAAGTGGCGAGAAGTCTGCCTGCCCGCCGTGCACATTAATGTCAGTAAAGGCGCGTCGAGGCAGATCATCGACCATCTGCCCGGTATGCGCGTTCCATGAGGGACCGTACCTGAGGTTCAGTTCCAAACGCAGGATCACAGGTCGGCTCTTGGCCGGGAATTCTGAGATGGTGGGAGATGGTGACAGAACAGCACCGGACGTGACGGTATCGAAGAGGCAAGGGTAACGGTGATGGCGTCACAGATCAATATGCCCAGGCACAATAACATCAATAATGCCTGGCACTTAAGACGTGCACATGCAGTGGTTGCCGAGCAGGGCGGAAGAGCCGAGCGCCAGAACTGCGATGCAAAGCCGCGGTGGCCCCTGAACCCTGAACCTTGCAAGCCTGAGGTGCGCGCCTGCGTGATTGCGGGGCCTCCTCCGGAGCCGACTTCGACATCCTTGGACTCTGGAGAAGAAAGTACTTATGTACAACGAGGCTTGCAGGAATGAAATATCCACCTTTCGTCCGTCGACCGTAGGCGAACACAAGCCTCGACAAGGGTCGCAGTCATGGACCTTCGATATCGTGGGAAATGATCTGCAACGAGGTCTACATCGGAAAGAATGACGAAGAACGTTTCGTTGAGACTCATTTCACATCTGATTCGTTTTTGGACGCCGTTGCAAGCTAGGTAATTCAGGCAGTAAGAGAAGATTGCACGGATCAGTCTGTGGAACAGGTCCATCGTGGAACGGTTTGTACGGATACAAAGTGCCTCTGATGGTACGCCTCGTCCTAGCTAACTGACCATTCATGGGTTCTCCGCACTGCCAAATGCCGGTTGACGGGAAAACGTCGATATAGCCTCAATGGGGACAAGGTGGGGCGCGGGTGCGGGTGCGGGCCCCATTGCCAACGACATGTCACTAACAAGCAAGTCCTCCTAACTTGATTGCCACTCCGGCCGGGAGTCTGACTCTGTATTCGGGTCATCGCTGGGCGAGGGTCTTGTGTATGCCAGGCGAATTCGGCGGAAAGGTATTTGTTTGCTTGTCGTTGCTCGACTTGCATCGTCGAACAGCTGTTCGCAATGCTGACCTAGGCCGTGGTATATATTCTCGGTCACTAATGATATTCGGCTCATGACCCTGCTTGATGTTCACAGCCCTTGGATGTATAGTGGCAGCATGCTTAACCCATTCTATTTCTCTGCGGTCGTACTCCCGCTTGCCGTCTACGCCGCGACACCTATAGACAGACGAAAAGTGGTTGAGAGTTTCAATGTCCATCGCAATGCGAGTTCAGATACAACACCACTTCAGGTGGGAAACGGAGATTTTGCATTTGGAGCGGATGTCACCGGGTTACAGACCTTCAGCCCATTCGCAATAATGTCAACATGGGGTTGGCACAACTTCACGCTTCCAACAACCCCAAATCAGACATCAGTGGACGGTATATGCTTTGACCCATAATCATCTCGTCTCTGGATACTAATCATCAGGCAGATTTTACGGGTCTGGACTGGTGGACTCATGGGCGCCTGGTGAATTATGACCAGCCAAACCCGGCCGAGGCTGACGTCTCGAACTGGCTCATCGCAAACCCCCAGCGCCTGAATCTGGGGAACATCGGCCTCTATTTCGGTGGCACAAAGGTCGACGAGGGTGACCTGACGGACAAATACCAAGTTCTTGACCTCTGGACCGGTTCTATCGTCTCGACTTTCTCGTACAACGGCGCCCAGATCCGGGTGGAAACAAGAGCGGCAACAAATTCTGATACTGTAGGGATCAGCGTCGAATCCAGCCTTTTGTCTACGGGTGCGCTTGGACTATTCTTTGACTTCCCATACTCCGATGTCAACAAGTTCGACGCCCCTTTCGTTGGTGTGTGGAATGCCACAAGCAATCATTCGACATCACTGGCTACTTCGGGGAGCCAGCTTTGCATACAGCACACACTTGACAACAATAGCTATTTCCTCACCGCAGCATGGGAAGGGCCAGGGCAGGTCTCCGGTCCGGAGTCTGGGACGCATCGCTACTTGCTTACCGTTCCCGGTTCGAGGAACCTGAACATGACCGCTGCCTTCTCTCCAGATGCAGTGTCCACCGTTGTTTCCTTGACTGATCTGGTTGAGGAGGCAGAGGCCTGGTGGGAGAACTACTGGACCTCAGGAGCCTTTATTGATCTGACCTCAACTAATTCGACAAACGCTACCGAGCTTCAGCGTCGCATCGTCCTCTCTCAGTATCTCTTGGCTGTCAACTCGGCATCACACTTCTCGCCACAAGAGTCCGGGTTAGTCAACAATGGGTGGTACGGGAAATTTCACGTAGGTGTTTCCTTGGCCGGCCCTCTGTGTCGAATCATGGCAGAATCTCCAAAGTAACGATTTGTAAAGCCATGGTTTACGTGAACCGCCAAAGGGTTTCCATGTACAGTGTCTAACATGCAGTGCAGATGGAGCAAGTTTTCTGGCATCTAATGCACTTCGCTCGCTGGGGCCGCTTCGACCTCCTCCAGCGCAGTGTTCCTAGGATGTATCAAGATTTCCTCCCATCCTCCTACGACAGGGCTGGACTTCAGGGATACGCAGGCGCACGTCTGGGCAAGATGACAGATCCCACCGGACGGAGCGCTCCCGGAGAGATCAACTCTCTTCTGATCTGGCAACAGCCGCACCCGATGTACTTCGCCGAGATCGAGTACCGCTCGTTCCCGAATGGCACGACACTGAGGAAGTGGGACGAGATCTTGACGGCGTGCGCGGACTTTATGGCTTCTTATGCTTGGTACAATCAGTCGACAGGTGTCTACGATCTTGGCCCCCCAATGTACCCAGTCTCAGAGAATACAGACCCAAACAACACGGTCAACCCGACGTTCGAGCTGGCTTACTGGCGCTTTGGTCTTGACGTCGCCATCACGTGGAAGGAACGCCAGAACTCGTCTGTCCCCAAAGACTGGACCACTGTGAGAGACAAACTGGCACCTTTGCCGGTTGTCAATGATACGTACCCCGTCTATGAAGGAATACCAAACATGTGGATTAGCAACGAAACAACTTACGATGTAAGTGCCTTATTTCTCCACGCAGACATGGGCGAGGCTGACTAGTTGCATCACAGCACCCTGCAATGGCTGGGATCTATGGCTGGCTCCCACCTCCCTCGACCGGACCACCACTAAATCTGACTATTGTTCAAAACACAGCCGACAAGATTCTAGATCTGTGGAACCTCGGGGACTCTTATGGCTGGGACTTCTCTCTGCTAGCCATGAACTCGCTGCGGCTGGGCGACGTTGACCAGGCCGTTGCCTACCTCTTGGATCCATATTTCGACTTTGACGACGCAGGATATCCCGAGGGAGGCACGCGAGTCCCCACACCCTACTTCCCCGATGCGGCATCTTTGTTGCTTGCTATGGCCATGATGGCCGGAGGCTGGGACGAATCGCCTGGACCACATTTCCCCGAAGGATGGGACGCCAGACTTGAGGGTTTCGTGCCTGGGCTTTAAGCAATGTGCGCTACAGAGTTTTGAAAATTGGCATGTAGACTTCGTCAACATGAGCTGTCGTCTTGATATGCTGCCGGGCTCTTGCGAAAGCTCTCGACGAGCCGTCGAGAGCTGATTTCTTGTGTGAACACAAGCGTTTTTGTTTTCCTTTGATTTCATCTTGGTTCAACACCCCAGCCTGTCTAGGGCAAGTACCAATAAGGCTGTGGCGAACACGAAGCCAGCATGACTTGTTCGCCAACTTATGAGAAGGCCTGCTTGCTCGTTCAGGACCCGCACCTCTCACCAGAACTGCGGCATAGAACCGGAATCACCGATCCTCGATTGCCTTGCTCCCGAAACCAGCATCACAGCCTGAGAGAGAGAGGGAGGGCTCTTCGTTATGTTCGTGGAACCAACACACGATTCTTCAATTCAGCTTCAATCGAGTTGAAGTGGATGATACCTCTAATCGTATCATAAGCTGGCCGCCACATGGCCCGACTTGCCAGACCACGCGCGTGAATGCCTGCTCGAGCATTTCACAATATATTCTGCCCTTGCAGCCAACCAGCAATGACGGCGGGATGCCCTAGGCTCTCTCCGCGGTGCAGCCCCCATTGACCAGTTGCCACCAAAACCGCCTCATAGCAAGATGTCGCCGATGTTCTCGCCCTCGAATCCTAGCGTAGATAAACTCTTCAGCTTCTTCTTCTCTTTTGACTTGTCCTCCGCCTTCTTTCCCTTTGCTAGCTTCTCCACCAGTTCCGGATCGGCCTTGTCATATCCTGGTGGCGGGTCGTCGTCCCGGTCCAGGTCAATCTCGCCGAGCAGCATCACATTCTCGCCGCGGACCAAGAACATTCCTTTCGGTACGTCTGCATACAGACCACGCTTCTCTTCACTGCTTGGGTGTGTTGCGGGAACCGACTCGGGGGCCACAAATATCCTCTCTACTGTTGATTGTATTATCAAGTTGGCTGGGCCAGGTTAACTCCCATCCGTGTTGTGTCCCAAGGAGGAAAAGAGACATACCGAACTGGTCCCAGCTGCGCAGGACGCCCATGAGCTTTCGGCCATCACGAAGAACGATCATGAGCTTCTCTGGTAGTACACTGTCAGACTCTGCGCTCGTAGAAAACACGCGGGAGACGGGGCGTCCTACTGTCGGTCAGGTCAAGCAGTTGCGCGGCGGTCGTGAACATCTGGGCAGGCAGCTGCTGCGGTGGTGGAGGAGCGCGTCCAAGCATGGCAGGGCCGAGGGAGCTTTGGGGACCTGAAGGGCCAGGGGGTGGTTGAGGACCGCCTCCCTGGCCGGGAGGAGGAGGGTCGTTGAGGGACAAGTGCTCCATTATCTCATGTAGAATGGCGTCTGAGAGGTCCAGGGAAAGAACAACAAGTCCATTGAGGGGTAGAAGAGGGAACGCGCGAGAGCTCGGCAAGTTGTTGTCCGTCTGCAAAGCCGTCTGCGAAGGTGGTCGTTGTCGTCGTCGTCGTCGTCGTCAATCGAGTGGTTGTTCTTCGTGTGAGGAAGAGCTTCGTCTTCAATGTTTCCCGACCGACTGACGTTCGCAAATGGATTCGCGCTTGGGGCTGCAATGTGGGGCAATTGGGTACGTACACATTCTGTACACAGTGCCTTGTACCCTGCACCTCACCTGCAACTACGAAGTACTGGTACTACCAAGTATTTACCACCCGCAGGGGTTGGGACGGCAGAATGGCAAAGTCGGCGGCTGGCACAAGAGGACCGCGCGAGATGCCTTCCCGGCTGCGAGATAGAGAGGCCAGGACCCGAGGAGGAGTAGTTATTAGTCAAACCGGGGGAACCAACCACTGGAGCTGGCTCACATCTGTCTGACCTCTGCTCAGGCACTTAGTCCGGCACAGGGCACAATCCACAATCCACACCAGACAGACCTATTTACGCCTTTTTTCTTCTATTGTCCTCCTCTCCTGCCACAGGATTTGTTCTGTTCTCGTTCGCCAGCAGCATGCGCTTGCAGAACAATACGCCGTCTAGATTATTCAGATTCGAGATATTCTACGTCTATTGACACAATAGGACACGACCCCTCCACAATAGCATCGTCCGACTTCATTGTTCTCTGCTCCGACTGTCGACGCCGGCCTCGATTGCAAACATAAAACCGCGCCCCAACCACCGTCGAGCACAAACCGCAGAAGCTCTTCTTCCGCAACAATATCTCTTCTACTTTCTCCCTCTGCCTTTTCTCTCACCGTTCCTGTAACGATTCCACGATTACGGAGACTATTTCCTCTTCTGCTTTCGGATCATCTCCAAGCACACCCTCTTGAGTCGACTCCGAGACTGCTTCTATCGGAAGATTGGCATACTAGAGCAAAACGCCCGACCCTTCCGAGATACATCAGATACGTCCAACACTGTTTCAGCAATCCTCAGCCTCTACTGCCATCTCTGTCCCAACCTGCTACAAGATGGCCGCAAATCCCAACCCAGCCGGGCCTCACGAGTCCGCCCCTCCAGCGCGCAATGAATCGAAGCGCGAGAGGAAGCGCCAGCTTCTGCAGGAACGCCTTCAGCAGATGTCTGAGAGCTTTTCTCGAGGTCGTGACAGCGCCTACCGCGAACAGCTGCAGAAGATTCAGCTTGATACTACCCTGATCATGCGAGTCGATCCATACGCAGACCGCCCGCTTGACGCTCTCGACGACGAGGACATGAACACGCTTCCGCTGCAGAACACCGATGCCGCCACAGCCAAGACCCTCCTCGAGATGGCTGGTCCCACGTTCAGAGAGTGGGTGGGAGACGTCGAGGATCTGTGTGAAGAACGTGACTATGAGATTGCTAAGCAAAAGGTTGGTCTACAGCATTGTCATCCCTCCGCCAAAGCCCCCTCGCTTACAGATCTGCCAGCGCGAGTACGACAACAAATGCAGAGAGCACCGCCATGTCTACGAGTACAAGATACAGCAAGCGAACCAAGAGTACTCGATTCTATCCTCCACCGTCCGCGATCGATTGATCAACACCATCACCGCCAAGAAGTTCCGCCTCAGTAAGGAAAAGGAGGCGCTCGAGATCAGTGATGCGTCTGCTCTGCTCCTACACCCGAACCAGTTTAGCATTACGAACCCCGCTAGTCCCGGCGGCACTCACGGAAAGAGGGCCACGAGGCTGCGGCGAGAAATGGAGTCGGAGATGCCCGGCTTTTCGGAGAAGAAGAGGAAAAGAAACGGCAACGAGGATGACGGATCTCCGGCTCCTCAGCGCCGGGCCTTGGACAGCAATGGGATCACTCCTGTCTGGCAGAATGACAGACTGCGTTTCGGCAAGATGACTGGTCCTGTCTACAGCATCGACAAGCTCTTCACCGATAAGGAGCTTGCCATGACCTACAATCACTCGGCTCTCAATGCCCACAAGTACATGTTGCGCCACAAGGCAAAGGGTGGCCATGCGTCATCCCCCTCAGACAGCGGCCGCGATGATCACGAGGATGGCGGGGAAGGGGCAGACTCGGTCCCCTCAGCTCCGGTCATGGAACGACAGGTTTCACACGCTACCAGGAGTACCCGAGGTGGAACGCACAATCCCAACTTCCTCGACAACAAGGTCCTGGGTGTCGAGGCCCTGGCCACCCTGGAGTATCCGGGCAATCTTGAGCGGCTTGCCGCACAGGAGCCCAGGCTTCCGCCCATTATGCCCGCGCCGTACAACAAGGCGAAGCCGATGACAGAGGCAAGCGGTCCAGCTCCGCTTCCCCCTGACGATACTCTTCACGATCTGCAGACAATAGCTGTTTTGCAGCAGTACGAGCAGGCTCACGGTGTTGGGTCCAATCTCGATGCCCCCAATGGTGGGCGGGATCTCTTGGAGTCTGTCGCAAGCAGCCCCGACGACGACGGGGATACAGACAAACCCCGGGAACAGCCGCAATTGGAATATAGCAACTTCCGAGAAGACAACGACGATGCGCCTTTCCCTCCCTTTCAGCCTTTTCAGGGCGGATCCGCGATGAGCCGGCAGGGCAGCAACACGCGGGGTAAGGGTCGACGCGCCTGAGAGGCCGGAGGAACGCTTTGAAGGTACTGCAGGAACAATCACGGATTTGCTGTGATTTTGCACTAATTGACGAGGGATGCCATTGAGGATACCTGCCTACGAACGAAGGGCAAATTGAATGAGGGACAACCACAATTCGCTGTGGTGTTTTTATTTTTTTAATTTTTTTACGAGGGACAAGGGCATACCATTGAAACTATCCGCATATAGACGAATGCTTTTCAAACGAAACAACCAGGCTCGCGTGCTGTTCCAATACTAATTTTCGGCACCCGTCAGAAACAAATTTGGCTTTACCGCCATTTATCACGGTCCAAATACCAAGGTCCTGACCTCGATACTTTCACGTCCTTCTGCATTAGGATGTGTTCGGGGATCTTCGAAAGCTGAGTGTGCCAGTCTGCCACCTTGGACCCCAGAATTCTCTTTCAACGCCTCGCTGTCAAAGCACTCAAGTAACAAGCGCTCGTCGCCAGTCATCCCACTCAAATAATGCCACTGTTGCTCGGGATTATGCCGGATCGCAGCGGTGTACCCATTGTAACCATTTGCGTATCGATGCTCGACAGGAATGATGTCCGCATCTTGGACGCTGTGGGACGATGCGAATGCCAGCGGGAACGACTCGACCGGCCCTGGAGACTATTAGCTTGCGGGAACGGAGCACAAAGCAGCTTTGGAATCCGTAACAGTAAGAAGAAGGTGCATACTTTTGTTGAGCGGCCGCCAGACGTTGATGATCCGATACCGTCCCTGCAGGAGCCTCTCTGCGTCATCGCCCAAATGTCTCCTCACACGCATGGCACTTGATACCGCCGTCTGATCGATATGCGTGCGGTTGACAGGCGCACGCTTAGCGCTTGGATCAGCCCGCCGGATGGTGTGGTCGAAGAAGACGACTTTGTTCGCGCCAGGGACGTTCTTGAGCAGCAGCTCCTCGACTTCGGGGTAGTACTTGGCCTTGATGGACTCGTCGTCTATGAAGTCCTTTTCCTGGGATTCGGGTACATTGCGGATCACGGCGAAGGCATCTCTGTCCAAGGTGTACTCTGACTCGTGGCCACGAATGTCGTCAATGGGAGTCTCGAAGGACACGTCCTCGTAGTTACGCTGGGGAAGGCCCTCGGGAGGCGTGTCGACGTGGTTGAAGGGCTTTGCGCCGTCTGCGGGAGGTTTGAAATAATTCAGCCTGGCGATGGCTGGACCGCGCGGAACAGTTGAGGTGATGGCCATGGTGCTTATTTTAATTGACAGATGGGTTGGCTTGGGAGCAAGGCTTTGGATTGTGCGGCTGAGGGCTTTCAACAACGATGCCGTCGAATTAATATCGCGTGGCGATGAACACGAACGAGTATAGTTTACTGAGAATCAAATTCTAGGTTATGCGTTGTGATGCTGGTGAGTGGCTGAGATGTGGCAATGGGTGTCCCAAGCCTGGAAGTATCCAACACTATATATACACATCCAAGGGTACCGTATTGCTTGATTACAATGAGAAGGCGATTTCTAACAGCGATTTCAAAGCAATGGCACCACGGCCCGAGCGAGTTGCTCTCGAACATCGCCATTCAGGCCGACCGCCCGAAGCCGTCTCCAATCACGTCATTGTCAAGGGCGCATCATGGGCGCGGCCACGGACATGCTAGAGAACTTTTGGAGCAGAAGGTTGGAGAAAACAGTTGGCATCCTTATTTTACCCAGGGCGTGGGGGGGGGGGTTGACTAATCCCGCGCGAAGTCGACCGGGCCGCCTTCACTCACCCAACCCAACCCCCCTTGATATGCAAGCTCACCCCCGACACCATTCCGACACCATTCCGAGGTTGCACGAACAAACAAGTAGTGTCTTCGATTGTCTGTGTTCGGACGGATCCGGCCCAGGGAAGCTGGCCCCTAGAAGGCCAATCCGCGACAGGCTTCCCGTAACAGGTACAAAAAATCTCATGGCAGGAAGCCCCGTTGCGATATATTTCCAATACTTCATGGGGATCTTCGCTCTCCATGATATCGCGCACCCTTGGCCGTACACTGTGACCGTGTCTGGTCCCGAGTCTTCTACTACAAGAGTAGCATGGGATCCCAAACTGATATGCATTATGTGCTTTGGGATGCCCTGGCAGTCACGCAGTAGATTCGGTTCACGGTCACTCTTGGAGACCCTGCCTTGTACTTGCGAAGGAGCGATGCTCTGTAGCCGATATGAACAGATCCAACGAGATGCGCTGTGTATGGCCGTGGGCTTGTTTGCCAGTGGCAGAGCAAGCTGAGAGCTCACGCAGACAAGGATGGTGATTATTTCCTTCTCGCCGCGTCCGTGTCTGGCGACCTCTTGAGGCCGTGTCAAATACGACCTGGGGAGGAGATGAAGATGGTAAAGTGAATGTAGAGGAGATGATATCAGGCATTTTTGCTTTTCCACGCGAATGATAATATGCAAGTATGTAAACATGAATTCTCTGTCGTTCACGTGTACGAATGTGGCCATGACTATTGATGCGCTTTCAGGCAACAGTACACAAGACTTGTTCATGCATCAAAAGCCTGCCTCTTGAAGATCCTCCCCGGATTTCCACTACTACCGGTATGTACCGCAGTAGGTTTATACATAGTAAGCCACATCCCGGTAGCACGGTTGAGCCGCCCGGACACGGCAAAGAGCAGGGGGGTTCAGGGTTCAGGGCGCGGTACAGGGGCTTGATCTCAACTAAGGTTAGCGTAGGGAGTGGGTTCTCCCATCAACCGAGCCTAGGAGCGGTAAAAACAAAAGACGACCCACTGAAATCAGAGGTAAACATTTGCCAGACGGGCGGCACGCTCGTCTCACTGCCGTCGAGTTTGAATCCCATCCGTGACACGACACACGACACGACCCGCCTTGATACGGCCTGGCTTGAACGCGCCCACGCCCACGCCCAATGCCCGGCCGCATCTCGCAACCCGTTGCACGCCCACTCCGTCTCGACCACGCCAGCCTCACCTCCTCGCGACTAACTTTTCCGTCCAACCACCATCTTGCCTATTGCTGCTGCCGCGTCCCCATCTCAATGCGCATTGCATGTCGAATCATCGCCGGCGGTCCCATCGCGATTTCGCCGAGATGTCGGGCTTCGAAATCGAGCTGCCGTCGTCGCCCGACCCTCTAGCCGACGAGGCTGACGATGCCGAGCCCAACACCTCTATTCTCGCCCCGCCCTCTACCACCCGTCGCCTCCTGCAGAGCAATGCTTCCTCTCGCTTCTCCGCCCTGCCAGGCACCTCGCCCAGGAAGCGCATGTTTGCTCTCGATGTCGGAACCGAGATCACCCCCCAGACTATCTTTGTCACCGTCGAGGCCGGTCCGGACGGAAACCCCATTACGAAAACCCCGGGGGCGGCCAATGTTAGGCGCAGACTCTTCGGCTCTCCGACACCCCAGCCCAGTCCCAACCGCCGCCTCCGGACAACCACCACGACCGTTCCCCTGAGGGGTTTGACGGATGACGAGGCCGAGGCCACCCCGAAACGGCGACGGCGTTCATCCGGCAGGCCGGGCACACCTGCTGCGGCCTCTACCAGGAAAAAACGTGCCTCGCCCACCAAGAAACGAGCTACGCCCACGGCCAAACGGCCCAGGAACACCAAGGGCACCCCTGTGGCAAGCAGTGATATCCTGCAGTCGGAAACCCCCGCAGGTGTGGATCGTCCGACGCTCAAGAGGAGAGGCAGGCCGCCAAAGCGCAAGACTATCGATGGTCCGTCTGAACAAAATGACCCCAACTCGGCACAGGCCTTGCCTAGGAAAAAGGGACGGAAGAGCCGGATATCACTCGGTCCGGATGATATGGAGGATCTACCCTCTGCGGCAGACATCGACGTGGACTCCTCGGCCCATCGCGCTGTTGCTCCAGGGACTCCTGACGCGCCGAGTAATTCCACGGCAGATCCGCCGGTGGCGAGTGATGATGATGAGCTAGGAGTGCAGGTGGATGAGGTGGACTTGTGGATGGGTGGCATGTCTGATCCGCCTTGGTCCGAGCAGCAGCGAGCTTTGGCGGAAAGGGACGGAAATCATGTTGAATTCTCCGAGCCGGACCATAACCCGCGAGCCGACCACCATCCTGAGCTGGAAGATCAAGGACCTCTGCCGGGCGAATCGGATGACTATCCTCCCATGATGGAACATGATGACGGTGACAGAAGCGACGGGGGAAACGAATACAGCGACAAGCCTTTAGACAGGGAGCCCGACCCCGACCAGTTGACAGACCTGGGACCAATGCCTGGAGAATCCGACGGCTACGCACCCATGTTGGAACAGGCAGACAGAAGCGACGCAGGGTCCCAACACAGCGAGCAGTCTACAAGGACCGGAGGCGCCCCAGACCAAACGTTGGACCCGGAGAGCTTTACCATGATTGGGATCGAGTCGATGCCCTCTTTCAGAGCTAAGAGGACCGTACCGACGTCTGATGAACCCGAGATCGGCGAAACCACGAGCTTTTTCATCAACAAGACGCTGGACTCGCTGAGGCAAGAAATTGCCGAGAGCGATGATGACGAGGTGGACGTATTAGTGTTACGAGGTCAGACCCCAGCTGACAACGAGCCCAAGAGCCCAAATATGAACACTTCGTCGCCGCGAAGCAGTCGCCGCATAACAGAGTCGCCAACCAAGCAATCACCGCGATTATCGTCTCGGAGTCCTGGAAGAACCGAATCCGTGCCTGGTTCGGCTGGACGTGCTGGACCGCATGACTACTCGAGGTCTCCCACGCGGGACGTGCAGAGCAGTGGTGCAGACAACGTCCCGTCAGATGCAATGAATCCACTTGCTGACGAGGAATCCTTCTCTGACATACCGGAAGAAGTCCTTGCGGCGGTTGAAACACATGCGGAATGGCAGTCACCTCAAGAAATCACCGATGGGCATATGAGATGGGTTCCTTCGGCCACCAAAGAAAGTGCAGCAGGAAACAGCCAGGGTCGTATAGAGGGGTCTACACAAGACCAAAACATAATCCGTTCTGGCAGCATCCGATCCACGCCGTCTCAATCTGGTCAGACACAAACGGATGACAACGCAACGATTTCCCAGCCATCCATCTCTGGCTCTGTTCAATCAAGAAGACTGTCCGACCAGATCATGCAGAGGGTTTCGCCTCACGCCCTCCGTTCTCGGTCAGATTCCAACCATCGTCTGTTGACTCCTGACGAGACCACGTCTTCGAGCGAACAGAGTCCTGCAGCAGATCACATGGCGTCCAACGAGAATCAGATGCCCATCCCTTCTGAAGACGTTGGGTCTTCGCCTCCTGAAATTACAAGTTTTATCGAGGAAGGCCAACAACAGATGCTCCCTTCGCGGCGAAGCTCGGATACTCCGGCCAACCAGGCGCCTGATGTTCGAGTGGACCAAGTGCACGAGCAGATTGCACATGTACATGCCGCAGGGCTGCAGTCAGCTCAGCTGGCTGGTCCACGACCAACCTTGTCTCCCGTAGTCCGGATCGGGAGAACTCTACAAAACATATTGTCCGATCCTCCTTCTCCGTCCGGCCGCAGCAGCGTTCTTGGCAGCCCCTTCAGGGGCTCGGTAAGGAGCTCAAGCCCATCGGACGGTGCAGCAGTCGACGAGGCTTTGTACAACAGCCTACCACCAGATGATGATCACGAAAGTGGCCCGGCGCGGACCGCGCCAGAAGTGTTTGAACCTCCGGCTCAGTTGCCTCCCAAACCGTGGGCGATGTCATTTGCACCTTTGAGCCAGATTAAGAACCTTGTTACTCAAGGGGCACAGCTCTTTTCATCTCCTCACGTCAGCACTTCGCAGGTACTTGATGATCCTTTCGGCCCGTCATCTCCGACCACGGACAGAGGGCCTGAGAATAGCCGTGGCTCAGCCTTTATGAATCGCATTAAGCAGGCATCTCGTGAAGGAAGTGCCTTCAGTACCAGGACCGGCAGACTAGCCATCAGTGGTGATAGCGAGGAGATGCGTCGTGAAGCAGATATACCTTCTACTTTGCATATCGATGTCCCGGGCCTGGGGAAGACACATACTACTCTCTCGGTCGGTGTGCAGGGCGTTTCGACCAAGCCAGGTCTTCACTCAAAAGTTACAGAAGAATTCGAAGTGTACGATGAAGATGCGGATGAGCTAGGTCCCACTTTCGATTCGGACGGGCCGTCTCCGGAGAAACATCAGACAGTGGACCAATCGATAGTTCACAGTGCGGAACAGCGGCAAACTGACCCTCAAGATGGTTCCGATGAAGGAAGTGGCCATCTTGCAGGAAACAAGATGGATCTGGACGATGCGCCTGCTAATGATCAGGGCTCCGAAGATGAAGACGACATTTGGGCTGTCGAAGCGAACAGGACCGCCTCGTCACCTCAAGCTCCATTGCCAGCGGATGAGACGCTCAACTCTTTCCGTAAGAGTGAGCTGTCCATTGATTGGGGTACACGAAGTACGAATTCACATTCCTTTGGTAATTCGCTGCCCGGGAAAGATTCGACCTTCAGGCCGGGTCGCAGTGTCCGCGAAGATCCTCCCGAAAACCTCGAGGACTATTCTCTGGTCGATCTGCACAGTGGGACATCTACGCAACCGTCTGCAAAGAAACCTACGCCAGAAGCCCAAAAAAGGCCGAAGAGGGTAGATCTTTCCGACTTCTTCTCTTCCTCTCCCAACTTCATCGAACGCCAGCGGCGGTCCAAAGAGGCATCACTTGCCAAAGCCGCAGCGCAGAAGCCTGCTCGGATTGACATCGATACTGCTCATGCGGAAGCAAGTAGCCGGCATGAGGAAGCCAGTCTTCCATCACAAGAGCCACTACCGACGGCTGTTGTGACGATAAGCGAGCTATCTTCTCCAGCTGCCCGTGTCGGTCAAAATTTTGTACGAGAATCAACGGTACGACGGAATTCATCAACTACACCTGAGCAAGCTCGGCGCCATCAGCGAGGACTCACACCTCGACGTGAAACAAACGATGCCAACCTGTTTGAATCTTGGTCGGTATCTTCATCTCGGCCACCAACGACACATCCTCTGTCCTCAGGTTCCCTTGAATCTACTCCACGCCCCAGCACTCCGCAGAACCATGATTCCTCCAGCTTCGACGCTCCTGATCTTCGACCGCTTCCTGGCCGAGCAGCGTCACCATCGAAGTCCTGCTTGCGGTCTCCCTTGAAGCCCAAGACTCCTGGCCGGGTGGTCGAATTTACTAGCAGCACTCTGTCCGCGATGATCCCGCTCCAGGCGCTTGGTGCTTCACGTAACAATACCTCGTCTGCTCCGACTCCCAAGTTCTTGTTACCTGGTACAAAGCTTGCGAGTAAAGGCAACGAGAACCAGGCGCCCACACCTAACGCCCTTGTCATCTCCTCGCCGCAAAACAAACACCTGCAACGCGCTCAGCAGCAGCAGCACGGAAGGGTCGACTCCCCGCTGTCTCAGACCCAGTGGTCTAGGAAACACTGGATCCTTCTCGATAACCTACTGCAAGACTATCGACACGGGCCACTTGAATTCCAGTTGCGCCATAGCAGCGCTGTGATGGCGAGCCCACGAAAGCGGCCCTCGAGCGCACTGCTCGGCAAGCAGGTCACGTCGCAAGGCGAGACGATGCTTCTGGAGCAGTGGCATCTGGACGTTGTTGACGCCTTTAAGAGGGAGGTTGGCGGTTGGCCGGAGGATGCTCTCGCCAAGAGACTCTTCGCGCTGCTTGTGGGGGAGGAGAGACGTCGTCTGGGCCTCGTGCCGACGCGACGATGAAACCAACTGACTGTCTGTATTTACTTTGTACGTCTTGACGATGAGCATGAATTACGCGTAGCCCGTGCAATGGGCCGAGGAGGGGAGATGTCGTTTTGAGCAGTGCAGGATACCCGGGTTGGATATTTCAATCCCAAATTGTATGGCATAGGTCCACGGCGTCAGGTTTTACACAGTATCTCGGAGTAGATTGCGCAGCGAATGAAACCTGTACAATGATAATCAGTCATTCGGGTCCTAGTGTGAATTCCGTCATGCCGTCTTTGATCGCCGGTGATTCTATCATGCTAAAAGTACAAGTGCACCCAGCCCATTCCTACTCAAGCATGGAAGCTTGGTTTGTATAGAGGACATCCACCACGTTGCTCAGTTTGTCGATGGTTGCTAGAGCCGAATCGTACGCCTCGTCCCTATGCGTCTCGTCGAAGATGTTCAGGCATCCCGCGCCCTGATCCAACACACCAATGATGACCTTGTCCAGTATCATCTGCGACAGCTTGTCCTCTACCTGGACAGGACTGAGCTTAACCATCTTGGCGACGTGGTCGATCTCTACGCGCGAGAACGGTTCGATGACCTTGATGAGATTCTGCTCCAGCATGGCATCGTACAGGCGGCGCAAGTGGCCGCGGATGAAGGTATCACTGCCTAGCTCGCGCTGGTACGAGCCCAGCACGCTCTCGTACTCGTCCAGCGACCTGTTGGAGTGGGCGCGCCCGATGGCCTTCATGGCCTCGAGCGATTTGGACGCGTACTTTGTCGCCTGCTTGGACGTCATGAGCTGGTTGACGTCGTCCACCTGGTTCAGCATCACCTTGCACAGCAGCATGTACTGCAGCGCCGCCGTCGCCTTGACCGTCTCATCCAGCTGGGAATAGCCGTCTAGCGCCTCGATGAAGTAGCTGTAGGCAGTGGTGAAATCTTTGTCCTCGGCGTGCAACATGCCGGCCTGCATGTCTAGGTTCGCTTGCAGCAGGGGCGGGGTGTAGACAGAGGCGGCGGACGTGCGGGCGCTGGTGAGGGCGGCGCGGGCTTTGGGAATGTTGCCCAGGGCGTGGTAAACACGGGACTCGAGCAGCTGCACCTCGACGAGGACCAGCTTGTCGTCCAGGCGCTTGAGCTCGCGGAGGAGGCCGTTGATCAGCGTCAGGGCGTCATAGTAGGATTGCTTGGCCATGTAGAGGGATACGAGGCGGGTCTCGAGGTTTTGGCGGAGAAAGCCACGGCGCTCTGATGTGGCCCAGTCTATACATGATTTGGTGGTGGAGATCTGAACTTCGGTCGTGTTTGGGATGTCGTGGAACAGGTCGAGGAGTTGACGCACTTTCGCGGGCAGTACACCGTCAGCACTGGATTGCCCGAGAAGGGAAGACGAAAGGAAGGTGTACTATTCTTACCAAGCTTTGCAGTCTTTGCCTTGGCAAAGGATGACAGAACAGTTCGGCTCTTGGTGACGAGCGCGACCAGGCCCTGCGTGTCTCTATTGTCCCGAGGTCAGCATGTGATGGCAAACCAAGGGGGTTTTGAAGATCGCGACTGACTTTTGATCCCGGTACAGCTCTCCCAAGCTGATCAGAGCCACTTCGTATTCTCGTATCGCAGCATCGGAGGTGACGGAAGGAGGCTTGGAGATGATGTCCTTGTAGATCTGCTCGGCCTTCTTTGGGTCCGTGGAGGCGAGCTTCTGCGCTTCGCGCACCCTCTCCGACTCTCCTTGCGCCATTGTGCTTCTGCGGCGTGTCTCTGATATCCGGCGAGGTTGTACTTGTCGTAAATGTGCGGGGCTTTCGTGTGATGGTAGGTGGTGCGCGTGAGGAGTGAAGATGGCTCGTTTGCCGAGTAACGGAGTGCGGGTGGTAGGTCTGTCGGCTGCTGTGACGGACTTGCTGACAAGAGAGAAACAGCCTGAGAAGCTCCAGGTTGCCGTGCACGCGCAAACCGTTCCCAGCAGCAGCCAAGCAGAGAGCCTAGTGGAGGTACGTACTGAATTTGTGGAGCCTGCCAGAATCCCCGCCACATGCTAAGTAGGAGCCGCCCTATCTTATCGCCCTCACCGCCTGGCAGTATCCCAACTCGATATTTCTTTTTAGCTGCCTCCGTCTTTGGAATTCTTCCTTCCCATCTCACGACGCGCACGCACACAACGCGCAGTCCACGATGAAGGTCAAGACGCTCAGCCGGTCGATCTCGGCGCATCAGCCGGCGGGCTCAGATGTCGCAAAACAACCAAAGAACGTGGACGCCGCTGTTCACCCGTTCGAGCGCGCCCGCGAGTACAAGCGGGCCCTCAACGCCGTCAAGATGGAGCGCATGTTCGCCCAGCCCTTCATCTGCCAGCTCGGCCAGGGTCACGTTGACGGAGTCTATCAACTCGCAAAGGATCCGAACTCACTCAACATGCTGGCCAGCGCTTCAGGTGATGGTGTCATCAAAGTCTGGGATCTGGAGTCGCGCGAGCAGAGATGGCACGCCAGTGCCCACGCCAACATCGTCAAGGGCCTTACATGGACCAAAGACCAGAAGCTGTTGTCCTGTGGAACCGACCGCAAGATCCACCTCTTCGACCCCTCGACCGCCCCCGAATCCGCACCTCTCACGACCTTCACTGGCACCAGCGCCTTCTCTTCCTTGAGCCATCATCGATCCAAGGATGCCTTTGCTGCTTCATCCGGCAGCAACATCCAGGTCTACGATCTCGAAAGGTTCTCGGCCGCCCCCGAGGAGTACAGCTGGCCCAATACCACCGATACCATCAACGCTGTCAAGTTCAACCAGGTCGAGCAGTCAGTCTTGGCCTCCACTGCGTCGGACAGATCTGTCGTTATATGGGACGTGCGTTTGTCTACACCGGTGACCAAGACCGTCTTAACCTTTGCGTCGAACGGGCTCTCATGGAATCCGATGGAGGCATTCAATTTGGCTGTGGCGAACGAGGACCACAATTGTTATATCTTTGATGTCCGCAAGTTCGACCGCGCTCTCAACGTGCTCAAGGGTCATGTTGCCGTAAGTCTTAGCTTTCCATTTCTTCGGACATGTGTTTCAGAGCTATACTAGATTGACATTTCTCCCGCAGGCCGTAATGGATGTGGAGTTCTCGCCTACGGGCGAAGAGCTGGTGACAGCCTCATACGACCGGACCATCAGACTCTTTCCTCGTGACCAAGGACACTCGCGAGACATCTACCACACCAAGAGAATGCAGCGAGTGTTTGTCACTAAATGGACACCGGACAGCAAATATCTCATGTCAGGCTCGGACGACGGAAACATCAGGCTGTGGCGTGCAAATGCATCCAAGAGAGAAGGCGTCAAGTCGACGAGGCAGAGACAAGCCGAGGAGTACAATTCCAAGCTGGTGGATCGGTTCGCACACATGTGAGTCTTGGGCCTTTAGTTTCTTGGCTTGCTCATGCGTCAAACACTGACACTCTTGCCCCAGGCCCGAGGTCAAGCGCATCAAACGTCACAGGCACATCCCCACGGTTGTGAAGAAGGCTGGACAGATCAAGAACGAGGAGTTGAAATCGATCAAGAGGCGTGAAGAGAACGAGAGGAAGCACACCAAGAAGCAATTTTCGAAGCGCCGCAGCGAGCGTGAGAAGATGGTCTTGGCCCGGGAGGAATAAGACGAGAAGACGACTCTTTCCTTCACTGACGGGTTCTGGTGCATTGCAAGGCGTTCGGTGGGTCAAACTCATGATACCTGGAGGGCGGCTCTGGCGGGGACGGCTCCCGTCGCAAGATCTCAATATCGTATTACAAGAGAATAAAGTGCTCTGGGCATCCCATGTCCATATCTCACAACATCTGTCTTTTTTAGTAGGGGACGTTCGAATTGACCGCGTCGGTACTTCGTAGTAGGTCATAAACGGGTGGTGAACGGGGCTCGTCGTGACGGGCCGGGCCCGCGGCAGACAAGTGGATGGGGTGCGCCTGCGGGCTGCGGTTGAGTGGCACGCACAACAGGGTACCAGGGATCGTACATACCCAGCCAGCCAGCCCAGCCAGGTACAGTACCGGAACAAACCCCATACTTCTTCTTATAGGTTGATTCGAGCCAGGGGTCTACGCTTTGGCGCCTTCGCACTCCTGGTCCCTGACATAGCTCGACGTTTCAACATGTTAATCGTTGCAGCAAGGGGGAACCACTCCGTTGTCGCAGGTTCACACTTTTGTGCTCTGAAATTCCCATCGTCGACGGACCTCGAGAACAAGGTGTTCTTGCCTTGCATTTTCATTCTCAAGTCATCGTAACATCCTTGCGCCGAACCTTCTGCACTTTCCATCTCCACGAACCTCAGGAAACCCTTCGAGACGCCGACCAACCGGAAGAACACTGCAGCTCTTGCGTCCGTATTAGGATTTCCGAGTCTCCACGATGGCATCGCTCGGTGGCTTTGAGCGCCCTCCACAGCGCGACTCATGGTTCGCGCCATTCTCCGTCGATCTGTTCCTCAAGGTCCTCAACGTGACCTTCTTCCACCCTTTCGTCGCTTGGATGATCCCTCTGTGCTTCCGCGCCGAGCACATGGACTGGGACAAGATCCCCATCCGGGTCTCCATGTGGTACGCGACACTGGTCACGGTGTGCTGGACTTTGGGACAGGTCAACCGGCGCGTCGCCTTCGGCCTCCCCCGCAACGTCAACCTGGAGGATGAGGTCATCGTCATCACGGGCGGCGCAAGCGGGCTTGGCCTGCTCATTGCTGAGGTCTACGGTATGCGCGGCGCCTCGGTCGCGGTGCTGGATGTCAGGGAGATGGAGAACGGTGAGGCCAGGGGTGTCACGTACTACAAGTGCGATGTCACAGACAAGGACCAGCTGGCGCGCGTCTCGAGGCAGATCGAGGAGGACGTAAGTGCTGAACCCCAAAGGCTCAGATGAGAGCTCGTTGTCTGACACGATCCTTAGCTCGGCACGCCGACCGTGCTGATCAACAATGCCGCCATCGTGGTCGGGAAGCGCCTCCTGGACATAAGCATCGAAGAGATCGAGAAGAGCCTCTTTACCAACCTCCTGTCCAGCTTCTACACCCTCAAGACCTTCCTTCCCGCCATCGTCCGCAGCCAGAACGGCGGCACAATCGTCACCGTGTCCAGCGTCATTGGCCAGGTCGGCGCCGCACAGCTGACCGACTACGCCGCGGCCAAGGCCGGCCTCATTGCCCTGCACAAGTCTCTGACCGCCGAGCTGCGCCAGTCCCATCCGGAGATTCGCACCGTCCTCGTCACCCCCGGCCAGCTGTCCACGCCGCTATTCTACGGCGTACAGACGCCCAACTCGTTCCTCGCCCCGGTCGTGGAGCCTGTCGAGGTCGCCAAGGAGATCATCAGTGCCATCGACAATGGGCTCGCTGAGTTCATCAGCGCCCCGCTCTATGCCAGGCTGATCAACTGGTATGACGTCTTGCCATTAGGTCTGCAGCGACTTGCACGCAGGATTGCCGGTGTCGATACGGCTATGAAAGACTACATCGGAAGGAAGGCCAACGAGCTGAGTGAGAAGAATGGCAATCTCATATGATCATGGTGCCGGCGCCATACGCACAAAACGGGGCAAGGAGGCCGGGGAACAAGGCCTTTAGAGCTACAACTGGGAGGTTAGGAATGATTGGGCCTGAACAAATACTTAATAGCTACTGTTAGAGAGTGACCCCAGATTTTGAGAGAGCACTTAATAGCTCGTGATTTATCACGGAAAGTCGTTCGCCCTCTGAATAATTGTTATGTGGTGTGTTCCCATGAAGTGTGTCAAGCCAGCATAGGGCAGGGAATCAGACTCTGTGTCGATTTGTGCTCTGAATATTGCTCATGTGTGCATTCATCTTGTAAAACAAACTCACGAGATCTTCACTACTCACAAGACCTTCGGTACAAATGACTGCGGATGGGACACATTCGCACATGGATGTTCATGGCTTTGATATACCTGGCGGATCACGACCAAGGAACTTGGTCTTACCGCTGTCTGTTACATTTTGGTATACCTGATAATCACGCGTGCCCAACGCCCACTATGCTAAGGGCAACAATTACGTTAAAAGCGAATGCTTTCGCGTCCTATCGCTCTTGATGTTCGTACACACGTGTGTACAATTTTTGTTTCTGATCCCTTTCCTTGTTGGACCAAGTCCCGCACCGAGGTTCCCTGTCTCGTCAGCCCGGGAAGACAACAGACCCGGCCTGTGAAAAGTCTCGTGGTGGCTTGGTCTGGGAAGAAATGCGAAGGTCGTGCAGAGTCATCATGTTGTGTTCCAACTCCCACCGGTCGCTCTGGCTGTAGGCGCTGCCTCCACGGCTCTTGAAGCTATCATCGCTTCTACTCGGGACCGAAGCCGGCCCAACGAGACCGAGCGTACTGCTCCGGGACGAGGCCGAGGACGCACTCGACGGCCCAGCGGTGCTAGCGAGCATGCTCTCGCCGTCTTGCTCCGCAAAGCCTGCCACCGCGGGCGGAGGGTTCATCGGCGGGGTGTCCGAGGTTGCGGCATCCAGCTCGGCATGCTGATGCACGTTTACACAATGTGGCTCTGTGATGCCGCCGATCTCCGTCAGGATCTGGTATACCCGCTCTTGCACCTTGAAGATGGACGGCCGCTCGGCCGGTTGTTGCGCCAGCATCTTTTCCACGACGTGCAGGATGGGCGCTACCGCCCGGAAGACCTTGCCGTTCTCGCTGTCGTCTGCTTTCTTGCCCGCGGCTTTTGCTAAGTTCAACATCCACATCTCCACCTGGCCAAGGTTTTTATGAAACGAAGAGTCCAGCACCGCACCGCCGCGACCTGCACTCTTGTGCTTGGCGGCACGGAAGGTCGCGAACGAGCTGGTGGAGCGCTTGAGCAGGCCGTGGCCGAGGAGTTCGAGGATGATGCAGCCGAGAGAGAATATATCTGCAGCTTGGGCGTTGTCCTGGGGGGCGGCGAGATGGCCCTGCTGGTCGCCCGAGGGGCGCGGCGGCACTGTTCTCTGCGTGACTGTGCGGGCTATGGAGAATTGGGCCTTCTTGTCGCCCACGGATAGTGTTTTGCGAAGAGGCCTTGAGAGAGAGCCGCCAGATTTCGACCACCTCTCTGGCGCTGCGTAGTCGTATGACTCTTTGTCAAAGGAGCTGCCCTCGCTTGCTGTGCTCCTGGTGCGGGCGTCGAGGCAGTCTGAGAAGACCAGCTGGTTCTCGTGTGTGAATAGTATCGTCGAGGGCTTGATGTTGTCGAGTGACCGGCCTCTGCTGTGGATCAAGCATAGTGAGTCTACCATGCAGTGTATCCAGTCGAGTACCAGTCTCCTGCGGTCCAGCTTTTCCATGTCTTTGACGGAAGGCAGAGTGTTGGTCAGGTATGAGCCGAGCCTATACTCGGCGACTGGACTCAGCAGGATATAGCCGTTGCCTTGGTGAGTGTATGATGCCTCGTAGCTCATGAGGTGTTGGTTCCGGGTCTCTCTGAGCAAGTTGATCTCGCGCACGAAATCGTCTCTGGATAGATTGGGGCCCAAAGAGACTTGTCGACGGAAAAAGATCCTCCCAGGGAGGTCCGGCAGCTCGACCACGTCGTGCCCGCTCCCCACTGGTCGCTTCTCCAGAACATCGAGGGGCACCAACTCGTCTTCCGCATAGTCCATGTGCTGCCCCCTGTGCAGTGTCCTGACAAGATAGAAGAATTGCCGCTTGTAGAACTTCCTCTCCACGCTGGCGTCTCTCGTCTCCGTCAGCGCAAGTCTGTCGATGTGGTCCAGCGGGATGGGAAGGTCATCGTCTTCCCAGCTGTCGTCAATTACGCCGCTGGATAACCATTTGTAAGCGTTTCATATATCACATACACATTGTTCATGTTGATACCAAGTTTCTATATATCGCTAAAGACGAATATAGTACCGATCGCACTTACAATATCTGATCAGGGACGCCGAGATCGATAAGGATTAGGAATAGCCGCTTGGTCTTGTTCTGTATCCATTCCCAATATGTATGATCGGTGAGGCCGTCGCCAAAGCCCACGGGCTCGTCGAGCTGTTTAATCTCCTCGGGCAGCAGATGTGAGCAGACGAACGTCCTTGTGACCGTGTTCTCGACCTGCGCCTCGTCAAACCAGGGGGTTGGATGCATCTCGAATATGGTGCAATGCGAACAGCATGAGGTGAGGAGGGCGTGAGATCAATACTCGAGGGGGCAAAAAACCCCACCCAAAAAACAAAAACAAAAAAGTTAAAAAAAAAAAAAATTTTCAACAAAACCAAAAGTGAACCAGCTGAGATCTCGACCCCCGGTGGAGCGCCGCCTGATGTGGACTACCGCGCGTCCAACATATCATGTATGCAGCCCGAGGCTGCAGGCGCAGCATCGCCAGCTACACAACAAGGCTGGCAGGGCGATCTTTTAAAGGCGCATGCTCCACGGGAAACGCCAGGTTCAAGCGAAGCTCGAGCTACGTTGATCCCGGCCGCGCGTGTCGGTCCTCCGCGAGCCAGAACACAGGGGCTTATCCGGACATCGTTGTACTATTACAGAAGTTTTCTGCAAGATTGGCCGACAGGCCTCTGCAGGCAGACATCGCAGGATACTTCTTCTTATCTGCAACCCCCCCTCCCTGGCTCGCTTGATCGATCATCGCGCCAACTTTGTTTAGCCACGCAGGCCCTCGGCAGATAATTCCGGCCAACCTCCAATCCATCACCACTTTTCCACCAGAACAAGAAATTTCCACCACAGCATGTATGAAGACTTTTGATATATCAGTCTACTCGTCGGAATAGGCTCTTTCCCAAGATATTTCTTTCCTACAAACTTAAACCGGTTCTTGAGGACAGAATCTCGAGCTTTTGAGTGGGCTCGGCTAAATTGGAGGTTGGCCGGAATTATCTGCCGAGGGCCTGCCACGCCGCATGCAGTTGCTTCTGGCACCTGCGTGTGTGCCAGGTACCGGCCACGCGGTACGGCGCAAGATTAGCTTTTGAGCATGGTCCATCTCGTCATCCAACCGAAGACTATTCAGTAGGAAAATCTCACTGCGGTGCTCTGACAGAACCCAGCCAATATCAACTCGAAACCTAAGATTGCCTCTCGCCTCACTAAAAGCTTAGGCGAAATGCAACAGGATTGCAACCCTTCAGCATGTTAGTTAGCCTGCAAGGCCTGCGTGGGGTCTGCAAGATAACCTGTCCAAAAAGGGACGCCCAACTTGAAAGGTTCAGAAGAACCCTGGGTCGTCATCTGGTTAGGGTCGCTTGCTTCTCCCATCGTAATGCCAGGCCCCGCTCTTCGCCGAGACAATTATACTATACTATTTTCTCAATATTGGGGGGCAGGGCGCAGGCGTGAGACATCAGCATGCGATGCGGGCCGTCGTCGCGCCTCGTGTCAACAAGGCTGGCCGCAAGCGTCTCAGGCTTCTGCCGCTGAAGGACGCATCCGTGGTCTAGCCGTTTCGGGTACAATGAATGCAACACTATTCCCGATCATGGGCCGATGCTGACCACGCATCTATCGCTCGTTGACCAGATGTTGATGATGGCTAGACAGTCTATCACAGGATGGCCTAGCGGATAATCGACAACACCACCATTCTCCATCGTGGCCCCGTAGATGCGGATTCTTGCTGCTCTCGCCCGTCTTCTCGCGCGTGCAGATATTACCATACCGGAGCAGCCTCGTGCATTTCATCGTGTCTTCAAGGCCATCATCCGCTCAGCCTGGCCGCGCCTTCGCAGCCTGTGACGCCGCCTTAGGTTGCTTGTCGGCAGAGACTTTGCCCTCGCACCGCACCACGTTGCGACTTGCTCTCCTGATACAATTATGAAGCGTCCCAGGTCGATCGTGTCAGTCATATGCGCTGGGTCGATGATGGCAACAGATCACCGCCACGTTCTCCAGAAGTAGCTGGCAGTCCTTCTGCCGCTACTGATTACAGCCATACCGCAACGAATAGCATGAGGCCTACTAGACCGGCACCCATCGTCGTCACGCTGCTCTTGGGACTGGCCGGGCTCTTGGAGCTGCCAGTGCTGGAGGACGAGGCGCCAGTCGCCGTGCTGCCCGCGTCCCCGGTCGGCGAGGCAGTCACGTAGCTTCCACTGTACAGAGTCTCTCCGATGGCAGGCAGCGCGGTATCCCCCTTGACGAGCCAGGCCTGTGTTCCGCTGCTGCTGGCAGGACACGCGCGAGTCGAAAGAGTTCCCGTCGTCATGTCGGACTTCATCATTCCAGTCGGGGTGAGGGTGGCCCACTACAGGAGTTCCTGGTTAGTAATTTGCACTTCAACAGTTTCACGAGGTGTCTTTGAAGGTGTCTTAGGAGGTGTCTCATGAGGAAAAAGAATCACAAAGAGACTTTGCCTCATAATAAACCTCAGAAGACACCTCACAAGACAGAATGTTGGGAAATTTTGGGTGTGCAATAGTGACCTACCTGCGTCTTGAGATTGGAGAAGTCGGGTGAGACGGGCGTAGGAGTGCCGGTTCTCGTGAAGCCAGCGACGATGCCCGAGCCGGTGGCGGTGCCAGCGGCAGAACCGTACGAGATCAGACCATAGTTGTTCGTCTCCTGAATCCACTCGTAGATGATAGCACCCGACCAATCATTGACCATGTCATCGCCAAAGATGGCTTGTTGGTCATCAAAGGTGCGGGGAGGAGCGGTGTTGCAGCCAGTCTCGCTGAAGAAGATGGGGACAGGGAAGTCCACGGCCTCGAACTCTAGGTTGGAGTAGCCGGAGGACTGATATGTTACGTCGCCACACCACTCGTAGCTGTTCAAAGAGAAGAAGTCGATGTTGTCGGACACATTGCCGCCACATGTGAGGTAATCCTGAAGCATCGGACGAAGCTCAGCGATGTCAGCCGCGCTGTAGCCGACAGGGATGGCTCGATACTTCTTGGAGTCCCTGTAGGCCTTGAGGTCCCGGGCGGCAGCCTTGATGAAAGGGGCCGCCATGCTCTGGCTCGCCTGGGCGATCACCTCATTGCCGACAAACAACTGCGGGCGCTGATTAGTTCGTTGCTGCAGAAGGCGGTAAAGGGGGCGCCGGGGAGGACTACTTACACCCAGAGTGTTGTCGTACTGTTGGAACTCATCCATAACCGCGGTGAATCGTTCGTACTGGGTCTGATTCCACCATGGGGTAGTCTGCAGAAGGAAACGGGGTCAGATACGAGGAGTTCTTTCATGTCTGCTTCACTTTTCCTTTTCTCCTTTTGGGTGGGCCAAGTGGTGGTGGTTATGTTGCTGTCTTGGGAGAGGGGTGTGGGGGGGTGTAGGGGGGGGAGAGGGGGTGTTAGTCGTCCGCAGGGGCGGGCCGTACCGGGAGTATATAAGTATCGAAGGTATCCAGGTCGGCCAGAACATAGATTCCCTTGTCGGCAAAGGCATTCATACAATCCGAGTGATCCTTGGAGGAATCAACGTGATAGACGCGAATGGTGTTGGCGCCAAGGTCCTGCATCAGCGAGGCGTCGAGAGAGCACTGGGTCTTGTCCAGCAGCGGGTCGTCCTCGGTCAGCTGGTACGCAACACCCTTGATGAAGAACTGGGTGCCGTTCTCGTAGAAGAACTTATTGCCGAGGGTTGAGATGGCCGAGATGGCGTGGGCGGTTGTGGCCAAGCCCAGCAGGGCGAGGCCAGAGAGAGAAACGAGACTCATTGCGGATGCTGGTGGTGCTGGTGGTGGTGGTGGTGGTGGTGGTGATGATGCCTGGTCCAAGACGAGTAACCAAAGCTGATAGATGAGGTGGCTAGGATGGCCGAGGCGGGACAGAGGCGTGGCCTTTCGAGTGAGTGATGAGCTGAAGACGACGCCGCCCAAAGACCGCGGTGGCAGCGACCTTGGCCAAAAACAAAAAGGAACAGAGACGCAAACGACAGTCGAGAGCTGCAGGTGAGAGGTTGAAGGTGGATGCTCCTTCCGCAGACCGCACGGCACTGCACTCACTGTACTGTACTGTACTGTACTGTACTGTACTGTACTGTACTGGCCGAGAAGCGCTGCGAGACCTTGGGTGCTCACAAAACCCAACGCGTCACGAAAGAAGACAAGAAACGACTGGATGAAAGGACAAGACGATCAGGTCAACGAGAGTAGAGTAGGTGTTGTCTGCGGGAGGATGACGATGCAGAAACATTTCGAGGCAAACAGAAGGACGGGGGGGTGCGTGGTACGAGGTATCCGCTGTTGTACAGGCGTGTTACCAGGGAACCGTCGTAAGTAGACCGCAAATTCTCCATACAGAGGATGGACAAAGGTGCACGCAAGAGGCACAGTAGCGCAACGCTTGCAACCGGGCCAATCTGGCCGCAATAGGTCGAGCTGTTGATCGAGCCACAGGTCTAGCCTTGTATATCGTACTGGTTGTGGTCATCAAATCAAGGAAATTCCTGCCCTGTTGTCCCGCGTACTAGGTACAGTGCTTACCATTTTTCTACATGATATCATTTAACCATCACCCATGCGATTCCCACATCCCCATCCAGCCTTTCCCCCAATTGCTGGACGTGATCCTATCGTGTCGCGCCGCGACCTGAGCACGCTCGAGATCGTACCACCCTGTTCTCTGGTCCTGATAACGTATGTGTATGTAGTGCTCGTTCTGCACCGACACGGCCTGACTGGCGCCAGCATGTGGTGCACGATGGGCACGGTGAGGCACGGTGAGGCATGGTGAGGCATGGTGTAGTATACCCACCTCGACACCTCACGCCTCTTTTCTCTCTCCCCCTCTCATCTCGTGCGCTCCTGTAATCTTTTCCACACGAACGACAGCCTTGGAAGACGCGCTGGCTCCTGGTCGGCCGGTGAGGTCAGGCGCTTCGCTTGTACCATAGGGGTTTAGATCAGGAGGGCGTCAGGGTGCATTTCTCGGAAGTTGGAAGCAGGCGCAGGAACCAGTGGGCCGGTACAACTGGGCCTTGGACAGCAGCCCCCATTGGTCGCTCGGCGAAACATTGTCGGACCCCCCTGTAGAACGTTGCATACGACGGGAATTGCATACTGTTACTGTAGTACTGGAACATGGCAGGTAGCACATGGTAGGGCACCGACGCCGACGCCGACGACGAGGAGCAGCATTGAGTGGACTGCGTGGACGCTAATAGCCTCCCAGGACTCATCAGGTCTCGGTGCGTGCAATGTGCCGTGGTAGGACGGAACACCGCGTGCACAACAACAGTGCGTGCGTGGCGTCGTTGGGTGGTGGCTCATTCCCCCTCACATGCAGGTACCCAGGCGCGTGCCAGGGTGCCATGTCACTCATATGGGATCCATTGCTCACAGGCGCGTTTGCTCCGACGCGGTGGGCGGTGTGGTCGTGGTATTTGCAGTGGCCCAGTAAACAAAGTACCCAGGTTGGTTGGGAATTTTATACATACATAGGTACTGATAGATAGGGTTCGTGGTTCGCAGGCGACTGTTGGATGACGTGCTGCACTCGAAGAAACCCTGCTTTCCCCTGGCCAGACCTACCGTACAGTAGGTATAGCTTTGCAAAGTTGCTGGCAGCTGGGTAGCTTTATTATTAGGTTGGTCTTATCAGCCGAGTCGAGCAAGATGAAGGAGGCTGGTGTCCCCGTGGGGAAGCAGAAGGGGAGCTGAAACAACAACTCATCTCGGCTCGCAGGCTTGCAGCCAACCAGCCAACTCGACCCGACGAAGAAGCAAACAGTCTCTTCGATGCCTTGCTCGCACGGAACATGGTTGTTTCCTCTCGAAATGCTCTCGCGCCGCGTCGCTGTGGCATACGCGGCATCTGTTCTTCAGGTGCCGGTACTGTACTGTACTGTACCGTGTGCCATTGGCCGCCGCTCTCCCGCCGCCGCCTCCCCCCCCCTCCTGGCAGCTGCTTGGACATAACTGTCCATCTATTAAATTTCATCTCATCTCTGCTACGCCTCGCCTTGGGGGGGGGGGGAGGCGGATTACACGGAAACCTCACCTCAGCTCCGCTCAGCCCCCCGTCCGTGGCCGTTGATGGGTGGCTCTCGACTCGATTTCTTTCTCGACCTAGCGGCAGACATGAACTCAGACGCTGCCGTCCCTCGTGGTGAAGAGGCTTTGGGTTTTCTGACGCCGGCAGTCGTACAAGCAGTGCCTAGACCCTGCATGTCGTGACTGGGCTGCTTGTGGCGTACTTACTCTTGAAGTGCCGTCCAAAGGCACCCAATGGCGAAACAAGGCAGGGTCAACTGGTCATCTGCCGGTATGATCGCAACGACGTCCATGCGGCCGACAGAGCAGGTTCTTTCCTGCTCGGTTTCATCATCGGATGACAGCACGAACCGCCGTCAACCTCGCGATCTCCGAAGCGGGCTGTTCCGCGTCGCCTCAGCCAGTCTGCTGGAGGCGCCCACCTGCTCGCGGCCGTACATTAACAGGCTAGACGCAACCACCTTCGGACCCGGCACGAAGACGTTTCATCTCTTCTCTCGGATCAACACCGTGTATCCCAAGCCACTCACTGTGGCGAAACAAAGTTCCCATCTGAAACGGCACGCCCCGAGGTACCAGTGAGAACGTCCATTGGTCTTCGCGATTCGGCGCTCAGACGATCCGAACTGCTCTCCCTGTGCTTCAAAGCGCGTCCGGCGGCCACAGCACTCACTTAGACGTGGACCTGGATAGCATTCGGTGCGTGAGGCGCTGTGAGCATCCTTCGTACGCCGCAACACGGCTCCTGTTCACCCACTCACTCGACCCAGCTTGGCACCGAGCCTGGCATCTGCTATTGCGTTCCGTACTTGTACCTTCGATTCCTCGAACGTTGGGCCTGTACGCACGTAGGCGCACACATGGGACATGACGTTACTGATGCAGCTCAAGCAGTCACCTTTGCCCATTGTTTTCTCTCCAAGTGAGACGAGTCAGCAGGGCCTCATTTTGCTAGTACAGACAGGAACAAAGCTTCTCCTATGTATGTCTCCGCTCGTCTGAACTCTGAAGTCTGACGCCCGGCAAGGGCCGAGGAGACTCGTTGCCGCGCTTCAGGTACAACGCTCTGCCAGCTCCCCGCAGCAGACGGGCGCCAAGAGCTGCCATACTGCTGTCAAAAGTCACAAGGCTGTCATCAATGCGACAGTTCCCTTTTCAATGTGTGGTTGAACTCGCGATTGGCTGCTGAAAATAATGGTTCGGCGTGTCCTGAAACATCGCGGCGCGCCGTCTCAGAGCCAGCAAACTCGGGATGGAATAACGGCTGCGTCTGTGCAGCCATCCATCGCAGGTCCGACATCTCAACGGCTTGCTGACACTATGGGCCATGAGGAGACCTTCCATCCAATCAGTACACTTCGCGGGCATGGATTCGCTGGATGCAGTATACTTAGTGATGCTCGTCCCGGGACGATCATACGTTGTTTGCTTGGACCGATGATGTATGAGCCATCCGCATCGGATTTTGGCCAGCCTCTTTGGTTGCTTTCAACGCCGGTCAACACGGATTGGGCATTTTCATCTCAATGCCGGTTTCCACCAACTGACGAGAATGCAAAACAGCTGCGTGCGAAACCCTTGGCGACATCGTCCCATGCACAGCTGCTCTTCTCGGGGGGAAGAGCTCGTCCTCCACCGGGATGGTCAGTCTACGCTCTGTAACTTTCCCCGGCTTGGAGCTCCTCTGAGTTTCCGACATGCAAGGCAAACCCGTTCATCACATCAGTAATACCGGCACCGCAAGCATCCAATGTGTAGGTGTCTCACAATGGCCATAGAGAAGCAGACGGAGCGAGGAACGGCAGAACCTGCGCATGCTTTACACACAAGCACTGCAATCATCGGATTGTGAACTCCGACGGCGACTTGTCCATGTGGGAAGCACGCTGAGAGATCCGCCCGCAATCGCTCCCAAGGGCGATCCGGAGATCGAAAGCCTAGTATTACCTGGTTACAAGTCCCCGTGCGTCCATCGCAAACATGGTCAACGGACGTTTCACAAGATGCCTTTACCCAGCATATTATAGAATCACTCTAGGTCATCCTGGCTAGGGCCCGAGATAACCGGGCTCTAGGTCTCATTTTGAAAATGCGACCACGTGCTGCTGTCTGCATCACACCAGCTGCTGCGGTAGGGTTTGTTTGGGACGTGCCCGAGCTTTAATGTTTCTCCTCCCACCTCGCGAACACAGCTGTCTGTTCCTTTGTTGCTCCCTGATTCAGCTGATGGTGATCACATTACACCATGATCTTGCGTCTGCCGTCTGTGTGTCTGCTGTCATAGCGGCTCCGATCTCCAGCGAAGATCGTCGGGCGGTGGCCAATGCGACCTCAGAATGTTGTCCGAGGCAGAGGTTGCGAGGGACATATACAGCGTGGAGGAGGCGAGGCCATCCTCACGCCGGGCCAGAATTCCCCCCGAGTTGGCCTTCGAGGCAATCATCAAAGACAGCGCAACATCGGTGAGCCCAAGCACGGGACCCAAAACCCGGATAATGCTAACCTCTTGCGAAGCCATGTTCCCTCAGCGACCTCATGAATTACCTCGTTTGCGAGGAACGCAACGCCGAGATGCTGCAGTTCTTCAACTGGTTCTGTGGCTATGTCGGCCGGTGGAGCGACTTGTCGCCACAGGAAAAGCTGCTCTCGCCGCCGCTGAAGCCAGCGGAGAGAGATGACCGTAGCAGCATCGCCCTCCCGGTACAACACCGCAGACGGGCCGGAAGCGATAGGTTGAATCAGATCTTGGAGATACTGGACGGAAGGAATGCATCGAATACACTGGACCGGATCTCGGACCAAAGCCGCCAAAAAGTGCTCTCAGACCCAATGGACTTTTCGAAGCCACGAAGGTTATCGGGTACGCAGACCTCGCAGCTGCAGACGGCGCGGAGCCAGAGCACGAGCAAGCACACCACTGTGGACGAAGGAGACGAGCAGTTACGTACGTACACACATCCGAGAAAAGACCTGCATCGCGTACTCGAGAGATCTGACAGTCGTTCAGGTGCCAAACAACCACACCGAGGAGAAATCACAAGAGTCATTCAACAATACCTCAAGGGCGGCGCACCACGCCGGCTTCGAATAGCCGATGAAGACCTTGGCGACTGCCTCGACAAATTGAAAAAGACAACCCACCCTTCCGCTCTACTGCCGGCGTTCACACCCGCCGAGCTCTACCTCAAATCGCATTCGCACCCAAACTTCATCCGCAGCAGCCAGCGGAACGCCAACAAACCGCGCCTCGTCCTGGTCCGCGTTGTGTCCGTCCTCATCATCCTCCTTGGATTCGGGCTCGCCGTGGGCCTGGTCATGTCGCGTGCCTCCAAGTTCTGGCGCGTGGCTAGTATATTCCTGTGGTGGCCCGGAGTGACGATGCAGGTGGCCGCGGTAGACGGGATCTGTCTCTTTCTGCAGCTGCGGAATCGACGTCAGCTGCGGCCGTGGGAACAAGGGCACGAGCACTCCGGAGTGCAGCAGGACAACGAGGCGGGCGGGTGGTCCAGGGCCGACATCAAAGGCAGCCCCAGCAGCATGCAGGCGTTCGGAGGGGCCAACAAGTGGGAGCGGAGATCCCGCCTGGAGGTGTACTGGGCCAAGTCGACGCGCCACAAGATCTGGGACGACGCGGTCAAGACTCAGAACAAGGCCATCAGGCTGCTGCAGGATCGCACGGTGCTGGTGGCTGTTTGCTGGGGAGGTTTAGTGTCGGGGGCGCTGACGGTGGCCTCACTATTCATACCTAATCTTGCATGAACACATATTGATGGAGACAGTTGTTTAATATTCCCAGGAGAGAATACACCTGCAAGACCACCAGTGCCGAGGATGCGGCGATCACCTGGAATTCGGGACTGGAAAAGCCTTGAGCCGGAACAAGAAGCCGGAACTGCTCCAAAACGGCCAGATACAAGTACCTAGATGTCTGCACGAGTAATACATAGGACCTTGACCTGCAGTTAGATGATGTATAGCTTCACATGGGGGTTGTGCGTGTTCATGTCCATTTCTGCACTGGGGTTGTCGAGACGGCTGTCTTCTTAGCTAAGCCAATCAACCAACGGGGTGCCAACCACCTGCCCCATATAGTAAGTACTTAGTGTGTACAACTGCTCCCAGGGTTCCTTTGCGCCTTTACCGGTCAGTTCGAAAGTGCCTACCCTGGCGTGCATGACATGTCAGTGCATCAGCATCCCAAGCTGTCGGATCAAGGGTCGCAGCCATGTGACAACTCCCCTGAATCCGACAAGAACGACAGTCTCCGGCAATAAGTAACAACGACACTGATTTCGACACCACAACCTCTCCCTGCAAATATCCACCATTCGATGGACTTCACATAAAACGAAACAGCATCGTGTCTGGCTCGGGATTATATGGAAATGGACAACCTGCAGGCCCCTCTCATCTCGAACCGCGACCCAGATGACCATGATGACGAGCTTGACGATGCCGCCGAGTCGCGCGCGTTGGCCCCTGGTCCCGTCCAGGACACATCCTCTCCGGGTCTCTTCATGTGGCTCTTGACCTTCTCTGCCGGAATCAGTGGCCTTCTGTTCGGATGTACGCCTCTGAAATATACACACCCCGTGGACTGCCTCGTATCCTGCCATTCATGCCCGTGCTGACCGAGTGCTCGTTTGTCCAGATGACACAGGTGTGATCTCAGCAACGCTCGTTTCCCTCGACAAGTCCCTATCCGAGAGGCTTCTGACCTCGCTCGACAAGTCCATCATCACGTCCGCCACCTCTCTCTTCGCCTTGTTCGTCTCGCCCTTCTCCTCGATCCTCGCCGATCGACTCGGCCGGAAGCGGGTCATATTGTATGCCGATCTGCTCTTCGTCGTGGGCGCCATCGTGCAAGCCATAAGCTCCAGTGTCTTTCTCATGGTGGTTGGAAGGGCCATCGTCGGCGCGGGGGTGGGAGCGGCCAGTTTCGTGACGCCCCTGTATATCGCGGAGCTGGCGCCGGCGGCCCACAGAGGGAGGCTCATCACGATGAACTGTGCTTTTGTGACCTTCGGCCAAGTAGTCGCGTATGCAGTAGGCTGGTGCTTCTCCGAGTACGGCAGCAGAGAGACGGGATGGCGGTGGATGGTCGGCCTCGGGGCCGTACCCGCCATCCTACAGAATGCTTTCTTGTTGTTCATGCCCGAAACACCCAGGTGGCTGGTCAGGGTCGGAAGGATCGACGAGGCCAGAGACATCATCAGGCGCGTGGCTGGCAAAGGTCCCGAGGCCTTTGCCGCCGCTGACGTGGTCTTGAAGGACATCGAGGTTGAGGTTCTAGAGGAGGAGCAGGCTCAGAAGGCCCGCAGGATGTCTACGCAGGGGAAGAACTCCTGGCTGATTGGGTGGGATGAGCTATTTGCTGTGCGACGAAATCGCCGCGCCCTCGTCATTGCTTGCATGCTCCAAGGACTGCAGCAGCTCTGTGGTTTTGTGAGCATTGTCGATCCACTGTTTTCTTCCTCTTATCCTGTCTTCCCATCCAAGCTGACTTGCAACTCCAGAACTCGCTCATGTACTTTTCGGCGACCATATTTCTGCTGTTGGGGTTTACAAGCCCGACGCTGACATCCATGAGTGTGGCCCTCACCAACTTCTTGTTTACCGCCGTTGCACTTGTTGTCATCGACAGGGTCGGGCGGAGACGCATCCTGCTCTATTCGATACCCTTCATGATCGGAGGGCTGCTTCTCTCTGCCTACGGCTTCTCCCGCATAAAACTGTCGACTACGACGTTGGACGATGGGGCGTCGCCCCCTCCAGTAGATGGCGGTGCCGCGGTCCTTGTGTTGGTCTCCATCATGCTGTACGTCTCGGCCTATGCAATCGGTCTGGGCAGCGTGCCCTGGATGCAGAGTGAGCTCTTCTCCCTCAGCGTTCGATCCGTAGGCAGCGGAGCAGCCACGGCGACGAATTGGGCCTCCAATTTCTGCGTTGGGCTCACATTTTTGCCGCTCATGGATGCACTCTCACCATCATGGACATTTGTGCTTTATGCTGTGGTCTGCGTTGTCGGTCTGGGGCTCATTTATCGCATCTACCCCGAGACCAGCGGGCTCAGCCTTGAAGAGGCAGCAAGTCTCTTGGAAAGAGAGGACTGGGGCGTCAAGAGAGATTGATCTACGGTTCATGATGGTGGTCACCGTTCGTGGTTCCAGTCCACTGAGTCTGCATTGGTGAAACTATTCCGACCCTTTCGTGTGTACGCGTGTGTACGCGCACGACTGGAAGCGCGAGATCCCAGTATCGGCTCTCCCTCATCCAAAGGCCGTAGTGATGCAAACAATTCTATCAAGCAATTTCAGCAGCGGCCGCGATCTCCTGTTCTGCCTTTTCGTGTGCCTCCTGCTCCGCCTTCTTCACGTCCAAGTCGTACTGGACCCCGGACAGGTCTTCTGCTGGCTCAACCTTCTCAGAGCCCTTGAGCGGCTTGTACTCGAGAGCGTCAAGATCAATGCCATTGAATGTGCGTACCTAGATTCGCAATCAGTATTACTATGACCTCCATCCCGTCCGGGGGGGGGGGGGAGATCGAGAAGCCCGAGCCGGTCGAATCTTCAAAGGGGCGACACTCACGCTGATCCCGAATCGACTGGGCTTGGGGGCATAGAAGTCGCGAAAGTCAATACCGATGCTCGCACCGCACTTGCCGCAGAATAACTGGTCCTTTTCCTTCGTATTAAATTGATATTTGGAGAGGCGCGCCCAGGAGTCGCCGTGCCAATTGACGTCTTTACGGGGAGGGTCTGGTGATGAATGTCAGCACACTGCTTTGACTACCTAGGCATGCTACACGTGGGCCATGCCACCCCTGGGGCGAAGGCCGGAGTCGGAAAGGTCATTGTCTTCACGCGTCCATGACACCATAATTACGTTCTCTCCTTCTGACGCGTTCACCTCGGGTTGTGTGGGACCTCTCAAATGGACAACATACAGACAAGAAGATACCCAAAACGGCGACACGCGGAACAATCGCACTGCAAGGGCTTGTACTCGGGCAGAGGAGGGGAGAGCGTGACGTTGAACTTGACATAGCCACAGTGACAGCCGGCTTCGTAGGTCTGCCTACCCTTCGGGTCGGAGGATGGAGTTGTGGTGGACATGGTGACTGGACGACACAAGAAGAGGTGACGGACGCCGAGCGCGGTACTTAGACCAGAGTGTGATCAGTTGATAAGTTGGCGGTGTTCTGGTGCCGCACGCAGGGATAAAATCAATGCAAGTATGTGGTGTACCTATTCTTGAGCCCGGAGTCCGAATCGGCAGCACCACACCCGCGCCTTATCAATGCCCAGTTGTGTTGCAGACGGACAAACTAAGTACTTTTAAGTACCTACTTGAGTGCGTACGTCAAGGTGCGCCTTTCAAATGACACTCCCGTGGCACAGCAAGCAACCCCTGGGTGGAGCTTCTCGATAGACAAGCACCAACACCAACAACGACACGGATGAACACCTCACCACCTTGGCCTCACCGTGGGTCTGACGATGTTCTGCTTTGGCCGAGATCAAAGAAGGGGCGGGCTGGGAGGAAGATTGGTGGCAGCCCCCAAACAACCCCCACCCGTTCAGACAAGAACAGGGGCATCAGCACTATAGTTTGAATCCCTGTTCTTTAGCTCTGGGTGACTTTGAGGATATATATAACCAATCAAATCTATTACCATAGCTGGTACAGTGGTTAAAGGCTATATATTAAAGTAACCTAGTTTTATATAAAAATTTTAGCTAAATTAATATTAACTATTTAATATATTTACTTTTTAACATATCTTTTATTTTTTTTAAGTATTATTTTTATTTAGCTTAGTATTAAATTAACAAAGTTTTAAAATTATTACGCCCTAGCTCTCTTATTATACCAAAGGTACACAAAGACTAAAAAATCTAACAGTGTCTAGCGCTGCTAGACACCTAGGAGAACTATCTTATATAAGCCGTTGTAACAATTTACCCTCCCTTAGAAAGCTTAACCCTAAGCGCTAATCTATGTGCACGCTGGCCTTACGCTAGCTTTTTGCTAGGCGCTTTACTTTAGTAGGCAATTAATCCCAAAGACGTTTTCTAACGTTGCTTTGCACCTATAGCAAAATGTTAAGACTTTTAAGGGCAAACTTTATTAGCAAGGTAAAGCTTATAATCTTTTCCGCCAGCAAAGCAGAATTAAATTAGAGAAATTAGACTTAAACCCGCAACCCTTGTGTAGCTTCGCTAGTTGCCCGATTCAGCTGCCTATACTTAGCTACCGTTAGCGCTAGATATTTTGTTATACTCTAGCTTTCTTATTATACTAAGGATATATAAAAACTAAAAGATCTAACAATATTTAGCGCTGCTAAATACTTAGGAGAATTATCTTATATAAGCTATTGTAACAATTTACCCTTTTTTAAAAAGCTTAACCCTAAGCGCTAATTTATATATATGCTAGCCTTACGCTAGCTTTTTGCTAAGCGCTCTGCTTTAGTAGGCAATTAATCCCAAGGACGTTTTCTAACGTTGCTTTGCACCTATAGCAAAACGTTAAGACTTTTAAGGGCAAACTTTATTAGCAGGGTAAAGCTTATAGTCTTTTTCACCAGCGAAGCAAAACTAAATTAAAGAAACTAGACTTAAACCTGCGACCTTTGCGTAGCTTCGCTAGTTGCCTAATTCAGCTGCTTGCACCTAGCTACCGTTAGCGCCAAATACTTTGTTACGCCTTAGCTTTTTTATTGTATCAAAGGTGCATAAAGACTAAAAGATCTAACAGTGTCTAGCGCTGCTAGACACCTAGGAGAACCGTCTTATATAGGCTGTTATAATAATAATATATTAAAAAGCACTGCTTTTTATACCTTTTTAATTGCTGCTTTAAAGTTATTTCTTTATTATTTCCTTTTTTATAAATAATCTTAAGAGTAATTTTAAGCGCTAAATTTTTTAAAGTTTTTGCGTACTTTTTATAAAGGGCTAGGGCTTATAAAGCCCTAGCTAAGTTTAAAAGTTTGCTAAAAAAGCACTGCTTTATATATAAATAAGCCTAGTATCTCTTTCATTCTTTTTTTATAATACTTAGCTAGCAAATAAAATTATAATACTATTTAAGCCTTATATAGCATTTTACTTTTTATATAGCTTGTAAAGAGCTAGGGCTTATAAAGCTTTAGCTAAGTTTAAGGGTTTGCTAAAAAAGCACTACTTTGCATATAAATAAACCTAATATTTCTTTTATTCTTCTTTTATAATACTTAGCTAGTAAATAAAATTATAATACTATTTAAGCCTTATATAGCATTTTACTTTTTATATAGCTATACCTTTATATTAAATCTTTTTTTTTTTTGCTTTAAACTCTAGGCAATTATACAATAATTACAATAGCTAAATTAAGTCTTTAGCACTTTTTCCCTTATATAAAAAAGCTAGCGTTGCGAGAACTTTTTAACGCTTAGCTTATTAAGATTTATAAGAAACTTACTATTAATAAAAATGCAATTAATAGTTAATTTACTTAGTTTTTTTATATTTTTAATTATTTTAAAAGTTTTTAAAACTAATTTTTACTATATATTGAAACCTTAATAATAGCAATTATAATAACTTTGCTAAACTTTAAAGCATTCTTTAGCCTTATTAAAAAAAGCTTTAGAAATATTTATAAATAATAAAAAACTAGGCTTAGCTTAGTTATAATTTAGCAGCAAAATTAAAAAAAACTATAGCAAAGTATCTTATATAGCATAATAAGCTTTTTTATATAGCTTAAGCAAAGGCTTAGCTAAATGATTGTAAGATTGTGCTTTTAGCAGCTAGCTTAAGCAAAATAGCCTAAGCTTAACTTAATAAAAAAACAAAAGAGTAGCTAGCTTAGTACAAAGACTTTATAGCATTACTTTAAGCTTATAATAAAGTTTTTATAATTGCTGTTAAATATAAAATAATAATAATTTTTAAAAACCTAATAAATATAAATATTAAAGCAATAGCAATAATAACAAAGACGTGCTATAAGTATAAAAAAAGAGCTATTTTAAGCGCAACTGTCTAAACCGCTAAAAAGGCAAAAAAGAAACAAGTTAATAATAACACTTTTTATAACTAGAGTAAAAAAGGGCTAAAACCTTTAATAATAGCTAGGTAATAGAGTTTTAAAGGCTATTAAAGGATTAAAAAAATTAACAAAGCATTTTTTTGCTTAAAAAATAAGCCTAACAAGGGCTTAGGTTAACTTTAAGTTAAACTTAAAACTTAAAAAGTCTTTAACTTACCTTAGGCTTTAGAGTTAGTAGCTTTAACAAGGGTTAAACCTACTTAGCACCTTAAAATCGGCTTTTTTAGCTGCTTAGCAATTAAAAAGCTTTGTTAGAATAAACTTTAACTAATAATATAATACGCTAGTTTTAAAGCATAAGTAAAACTTGTAAATATAATAAAATAATTATAAAAAGCGCTAATTAAAGCTAATAACAGCTTTAGCTAACTGCTTTTTGCTTTAGTTATAATAAGTTTATAATTATATAAATAGCTAGTTTTTAATATATAAGAAAAAGGGTATAAGAAACCTTAAAAATAGAAAAAATAGCTTTTTATTACTTAATGCCTGCTTTAGATTATTAGCACTATTTTATATTATTAATACTAATATTATTAAAAAAAAGCTAGCTTAGGTATAGTTATAATAATAAGCGTTTTTGCTTTATTATCTTTAGATAACTTTGCTAAGTTTGCTTTATTTCTAAGAAAAAGAAGATATATAAAGGGCTAAGGCTTATAAAGCTTTAGCCGAGTTTAGAAATTCGCTAAAAAGGCACTGCTTTATATATAAATAAACCTAGTATCTCTTTTATCCTTTCTTTATAATACTTAGCTAGCAGATAAAATTATAATGTTATTTAGGCCTTATACAGCGTTTTACTTCTTGTGTAGCTGCACTTTTACATAGCTATATTTTTATATTAATTCTGTCTCTTTTTGCTTTTAACCCTAGGCAATTATATAATAATAATAATAGCTAAATTAAGTCTTTAGCATTTTTTTTATATAGAAAAACTAGCGTTGCAAGAACTTTTTAACGCTTAGCTTATTAAAATTTATAAAAACTTGCTATTAATAAAAACGCAATTAGCAGTTAATTTACTTAGTTTTTTTACATTTTTAATTATTTTAAAAGTTTTTAAAACTAATTTTATTATATATTAAAATGTTAATAGCAGCAATTATAATAACTTTGCTAAAATTTAAAGCGTTTTTTAGCCTTATTAAAAAAGCCTTAGAAATATTTATAAATAATAAAAAGCTAAGCTTAGCTTAGTTATAATTTAGCAGTAAAATTAAAAAATTATAGCAAAGTACTTTATATAATATAATAAGCTTTTTTATATAGCTTAAGTAAAAGCTTAGCTAAATAATTATAAGATTATACTTTTAGCAGCTAGCTTAAGTAAAATAGCCTAGGCTTAATTTAATAAAAAGATAAAAAAGTAGCTAGCTTAATATAAAAACTTTATAATATTACTTTAAGCTTATAATAAAGTTTTTATAATCGTTGCTAAATATAATATAATAATAACTCTTAAAGTGTTAAAATAAATAACATTGCGGCTTTATATAAAGGCTAATAAAGATGCTAGTGCTAATTACTAAATGCTAGTGCTAACTACTAAGGTAGTTTAGCAAACTAAAATTAAGCACAGTTACATATGCTTATAACGCATATATAAATCTTTTATATAAGGCAAAAGACTTTGTTTTTTTTCTTTTATATAAGGCAAAGCTAAATATAATTTTATTTTTACTTTATTATTTATTTGTTTATACTTAATATATATATATATAAAGCTTATTTAATACTAATTAGTATTTATAACTAGCAAGTATA